>JAPIVC010000305.1:50000-503427 GCA_030586385.1 Camponotus fellah | reverse complement strand
ATGGGATGGGGAAACCACTATAAAAAAAGCGCACCATGCTATCTACCGCAAGGTGGTGTGGAAATGATAGCGCATCATTTTTTCGCCGCTAAAAGGACGGGTCATTTTTCGGCGCGGTATTGCGATATATCGTATCATGTCTCGAGCGACCCGCCCACCGCTTCTTGACGCGACTAGTATCGGATTACAGTGGGACGACTCTCGTCGCCGCGCGCTTCTATTCACGCAGATTGGCCGATCTTCTTTATTTAATTTTTCCGTAATTATTGCGACAATCCCAAAACAATATAGATAATTTCTTCTTAATTTGAGCCAATCTACTTATTTTTTTCGTTAAGGTCGAAAATCGACGGACACCCTGTATATTAGATATCCTACATGACACCTATTATGATATCTATTATAACCTATTATGACCTATTATGACCTATTATAATAAGATAATCTTTGTATGAATATATATTATATTCATACAAAGATTATATCTTTAGAAAAATGTTACCTTCCAAACCAATCTTTTATCTCGATTGAATCTCCTGTTTGAGCCACATTTTCTAAACTTTTCACAAATTCATCGCCGCACATTTTCATAATCGCAAACATTTGTTTTATTTTTCCTGAAGTAAAAGTGGGTGTCAACTTGACGCGCAAATTCCGCCACTTCTGCCCAGACAATGCAAACAAATGACCGGTCAGTGGATCAACCTTCTCGTTGCAAAACACTCCGCGATCATGGAAATTCTTGAATTCCTTTGTCAGCACCATTCTAATAAGATCAGGATCAGTAATTATTAGATTTGGTTTAAAAAATACATATATTCCAAAGGCACGATGTTTCTTATATTTCATGTAGACATCATGGAAGAATTCGCCTGTTAAGAAAATTTTTTTCAATTCCATCAGTTTTTGTTTCAAATAAAATGAAAAAAGAAAACGGAGTAAAAAAAAATATTAAAGATAATAAAGATTGCTTGAGTAAAAGTAAATGCATTATAAGGATTATAATATATTATAATATATATTCTTATAATATATATAATATTATAAGAAAATATACTCGCCTAGGGTCCTTTTTTTAGTCAGTATGGCACCAATATTACCAGCTGGCACAACAGGTTGAATATAAAAAATATTTCTTTTGCGCCAGTAATTGAATAACACATATTTGTAATAAGTATACACAATAATCAAAGCAACAATGAAAATCCCAATTAATTCCGCGAATAACATCATAAGTTTTCGTCTAAAATAAATAAAATTAAACTATTTCATTATATCTGGTTACAATCATAAATCATCATGATTACCAAATTATAAAATCAAATTCACTAATTTGATTAGAATTATAAAAACGCGAAATATTACAAAACTATAAAGCCAATAAAAAAAAATTAGTATATTTAATATTGAGTTTATTATTAGAGAATCTAAAGTTAATTTTTATTTTCTTTCTTTTGCACGAATTAGGAGAAAAATATCATATTAATATAATAGAAAATGTCTTTTCTGTTCATAAATTAATTTTACTTTAATAGAATTTTAATTTTATAATATTACTTGATTGACTTAATCTATGATAGAATTTAAATATTTAAATATCAAATCTTAAAATCTCTTACGATAAATAATATTTTTGCATGTTTATATTAAAAATTGATTTATTACATAATCTATTATTATAAAAATATATAAATTCATCTGAAATATTTTTTATATGTTAAATTTCAAAAAATTTATGCAATTATCAATCGTACCTCTTTTACACAAGAAACGTTTAAAATAATTTTTCCGTCGAAAAGCAATCAATTGTTTGTAAGATATTGTCACTACATGTGTACGACGATATATTGAATGAATATGCTTTTATCGATATTTTGAAAGTACTGAAGGATATTTCAATCGCGGATGCGCTTATATAATGAACTTATTTACTCATTATTTTTTTAAATATCGTATAATCACTATTTTTTATTAACATTGTATGTAAGAGATAAGTGAAGTAAATGTGCAATAACAAGAGTTAAAAAAACTTAAACTGTTTAAAAAGACTTAAACTGTTTAAAAAAACTTAAACTGTTTATAAAAACTTTATGAATTGCTAATGACTAATCTTTGCTTTTTTATCTTAATGATAATATTCACATTGCAAGCAGAATATGCGACTTAGAGTCATCGATAAATAATATTTTTGCATGTTTATATTAAAAATTGATTTATTACATAATCTATTATTATAAAAATATATAAATTCATCTGAAATATTTTTTATATGTTAAATTTCAAAAAAATTTATGCAATTATCGTACCTCTTTTACACAAGAAACGTTTAAAATAATTTTTCCGTCGAAAAGCAATCAATTGTTTGTAAGATATTGTCACTACATGTGTACGACAATATATTGAATGAATATCCTTTTATCGATTTGAGTGCAAATAACATAATTATGTTTTTTGTGTTTCTATGATATATATCATCGTAGTTGATGTCGATAAAGCAGAAAATTAGTTTCATTCATTTTATTCATTTATTTTTATTTAATATATTTTAAAAAATTTTAAATTAAAAAAAAAAAAAAAAAAAAAAAATAAATAAGTGAAAACCCAATTGTGTTTGCCCCATCATATAATTTTCCAAATATTTAAAAAAATTTAAAAAAAAAAAAAAATTTATAAAAAAAAAAAATAAATTATACAATAATAAAAAAATAATATATAAAATAACAAAAAAAAAACAAAAAAAAATTAAAAAAAATTAAAATTTTTTTCTCTTATCCCTCAAAAAAAAAAAAAAATGAAAAAAAAAAAAAATAAAAAAAAAAAAAATAAAAAATTACCCCAAAAAAATAAATAAAAAAAAAAAAAAAAAAAAAAAAAAAAAAAAAAAACAAAAAAAAAAAAAAAAAAAAAAAAAAAAAAAAAATAAAAAAATAAAAAAATTAAGAAAAAAGAAAAAAAAATAAAAAAATAATAAAATTTAAAAAAAAAATTAAATAAAATATTAAAAAAATAATTTAAAAATTAAATTTTAAAATTTTAATATAAAAAAAACTTAAAAAAAAAAAAATATTAAAAAAAAAAATTTAGTAGACAAAACGGCCCCGGGGAAACACCCCGGAACGAAACCAAACGCACAACCCAAAAATAAAAAAAAAAAAAAAAAAAATTAAAAAAAAAACAAAAGACCCAAAAAAAATAAAATAAAAAAAAAATTTTAAAAAAAAAAAAAGGAATTAAAAAAAATTAAAAAAATTAAAAAAAAAATTTCGAAAAAATTTTGGAAAAAAAAAAATAATTTAAAAATTTTTTTTTTTTTTTCCCTCTCCTCCTCTCTCTCTCTCTCCCCCCTCTTCCTCCCCCCTCCCCCCCCTCCCCCTCCTTTTCTTTTTAAAAAAAAAAAAAAAAAAAAATCAAAAAATTGAAAAAATAAAAAATGAAAAAAATATCTCAAAATAATACCCCCCAACTATTTGGTTACGGGGGGAAAATAAAAAAAAAAAATTAAAAAAAAATTGTTATAAAAAAAAATTTTGTAACAAATAAAATTGTAAATAATTAAAAAAAAAATTTCTTCAAAAAATAAAAATTTAAAAAAAAAAAAAAATATATGAAAAAAAAAAAAAAAAAAAATACATAAAAAAATACTTCTCAAAAAAATACAACAAACCCCTAACCAACCCAAAAAAAAAAAAAAAAATAGAAAAAATATTGGAAAAAAAAATTTGAAAAAAAATTATTTATTTTTTTTATTTCCTTTTTATTTCTTTTAAATTATTAAAAAAAAAATATTTAAAAAATAAATATTTAAAAAAAAAATTATTTTTAAAATTTCTTCTTAATACAAAAAAAAAAAAAAGGAAAAAAAAAGCAAAAAAAAAAAACAGAACCAAATTTATTATAAAAAATAAAAACAAAAAATAAAATTTTAAATAAAAAAAAAAAATAAAAATTATTTTAATTTTTAATTTGAAATTTTTTTAATTTTTTTTTTTTAATTTAAAAAATAAAAAAATTTTTTTCTCATTTCCCCTTTCATCTTGTTTTGAAAAAAAAAAGAAAAATATAAAAAAAAAAAAAAAATTTTAAATTTTAATAAAATAAAAAAATTTTTATTTTTTTTTTTAATTTTTTAAAAAAATTGAAAATTTGTAATAAAAAAAAAAAAAAAATATAAATAAAATTTCAATTTACTTTAATTTAAATTAAAATAATAAAAAATTAATAAAATTAAATTTTGTAAAAATTGTATAAAAAAAAAAAAAAAAAAAAAAAAAAAAAAAATAAAAAAAATTTTAAAAAATGAAAAACAAAAAAAAAAAATTTTTATATAAATTTTTCGAAAAAAAATCTTTCCATTAAATTTAAAAAAAAAAAAAAAAAAAATTTTTGTTTATTTAAAAAAAATTAAAAAATAATAAAAATAAAAAAAAAAAAAATAAACCTTCACCCCCCTCTGCCCCGGCAAAAGCCCCCCCCCCCCCCCTTTCCCCCTCCTGTGGGGGGGGGGGGACACTTTAATGACACCCCCCCCCCGCGAGCGGAAATTTAATTTTTATATTGCTTTTTTTTAATTGCGCGCGGGACCGGCCCCCGCCCCCGGCCAATGCGAAAAAAAATAAATTTTTTATTTGTGCGTAGAATATAAATAATAAATAAATACCTTTATTTAAACTCCCTAAAAAAAAAAACCCCCGGGGACAAAACACAAAACCAGGCCTTCGGGGATGGGGGGGGGGCACCACCCCAAAGGAAAAAGAAACTTCCCCTTCCCATTTAAAAATTTAAAAAATTTTGAAAAATTAAAAAAAAAAAATAAAATCCCAAAAAGGTACCAAACCCTCCCCCCGCCCCAGGGGGCAGGGTATAACACAAAAAAAAAATTATATTTAATTTTATATAAAATTAAATATAAAATAAATTTTATTTTTTTTAATAATCTAAAAAAACCCAAAATTTAAAATAAAAAAAAAAGAAGAAAAAACGGTACAAAAACAACAAAAAAGAAAAATAAAAATGATTATTTTAGTGTAAACAATTAAAATTGTTAAAAAATAAAAAAATAATTTATTAAAATTTTTTTTAATTTTTTTATAAATTAAAAAATTTAAAAAAAAAAATTTATAAAAAATTTAATTAAAAAAAAAAAAATTTATAAAAATATAAAAAACAAAAAAATAAAAAAAATTATTTTTTTTAATTTTTTACCTTTTTTAAAAAAAAAATAACCAATTCTTTAAAAAAAAAAAAAATGAAAAAAAAAAAAAATAAAATAAAAAAAAAAAAAAATTTAAAAAAATTTAAAATAAAAAAAAATAAAAATAATAATTTCCCTTCAAAAAAAATAAAAAAAAAGGAGCCAAATAAAAAAAATTTTCACTATAAAATATACATATTTCTTTTTTTTCCAATATTAAAAGAAAAATGATATTAAATGGAATTGTAATATATCTATTATAAAAATCGTTAAAAATATGAACAATCATATATACAGGGTGTCCGTCGATTTTCGACCTTAACAAAAAAAAGTAGATTGGCCTGGGGCTTAAGAAAAAATTATTTTATTGGTTTGGGATTGCCAATACGGAAAAATTAAATAAAGAAGTACGATACCACTGTAATCCTAGTCGCCGCGAAGGTGGGCGGGTCGCCGGATATATCGAGACAAGGCCCCGCCGAAAAAATGACCCGTCCTTTTAGGGCGAAAATGATGCGCTATCATTTCCACACTACCTGCATGGTGCTCTTTTTTATAGTGGTTTCATCAGGCCTACCACTTGAAAATTATTCAAAATGCCATTACTATAGCTGAATGTCAAATGTAAAAAATTAATGGTGACAGTGCCTTACAAATTAATCCGTGATTGAGAATCCTTCGATAAAATGTGTTCCACGCGTTGATAATGATACGATGATAAAGCTTCACGAATCCTTTCTTCACCTCGTAGAAAACGCAGCCTGCTGGACCGATTATCCTGATATGCACGACACGCAGTTCACGTAATATTGCACAACACATAAAATTGTACGGTCACTTGGTTTCGTTAGGGAAATGATTCCACATTGTGGCCCGACCGCACGATAGGTTTTCCGCTAGTCAGCCACATCATATCCGTATATTCCTGCAGTATATGTCTTTCACTGTTAATTTACTACGCAAACACAAGATTTTAAAACGTCTTAGCTCTCGCACATTGTTATCAGACTGTGTACGCCGGCAGCACGCAACTACAGCTGAGCGGACAACCATAGTGCGCAAGCGTCGAACTCACACGTACGCTTACACTCACATGTCCGCTCAGCTGTCAGCTGTAGTTGCGTGCTGCCGGCGTACGCAGTGTGATAACAGTGTGCGAGAGCTAAGACGTTTTAATAAAAATCTTGTGTTTGCATAGTAAATTAACAGTGAAAATGAGGTATATTCTGCAGGAATATACGGATATGATTGTGGCATACGGACTAGCGGAAATACCATCGCGTGGCCGCAATTTACATGGAATCATTTCCCAGGCGTTAACGAAAACCAAGTGGCCGTACAATTTTACGTGTTGTGCAATAATATGGAAACTGGGTGTCGTGCATAATATCGGAATAATCGGTTCAGCAGTGCGTTTTCGTGTACGAGATGAAGAAAGATTCGTGAAGCATTTTATCATCGTATCATTATCAACGTGTGGAATAACATTTTATCGAAGGATTTTCAATCACGGATCAATTTTTTGTAAAGGTACTGTCACCATTAATTTTTTACATTTACGATGTATTCAGCGTATAGTAATGGCATTTTGAATAATTTTCAAATTGAGAGTGGAATAGGCCTATGGGGAAACCACTATAAAAAGCGCACCATGCTATCTACCGCAAGGTGGTGTGGAAATGATAGCGCATCATTTTCTCGCCGCTAAAAGGACGGGTCATTTTCGGCGCGGTATTGCGATATATCGTATCATGTCTCAAGCGACCCGCCCACCGCTTCGCGACGCGACTAGTATCGGATTACAGTGGGACGACTCCGTCGCCGCGCGCTTCTATTCACGCAGATTGGCCGATCTTCTTTATTTAATTTTTCCGTAATTATTGCGACAATCCCAAACCAATATAAATAATTTCTTCTTAATTTGGGCCAATCTACTTATTTTTTTTGTTAAGGTCGAAAATCGACGGACACCTGTATATTGTAACAATATCATATGCATATATCCTGAAAAGTTTAATTAAATAAAAAAGAAAATAATAATACAAAATACAAAATTAAAAATTATTAGAAAAATTAAAAATTAGAAATTAATAAAAAAAAAATTAAAATTTATATAAAATTAAAAATTAATACATATAGAAAAATTTTAGTTAAAAACTTAGCGCTGCTAATTTCATTAGTACATTGTTCAGTGTAGCAGTCGAATGAATATCTATCCGATTTGCGTAAATACACGGGTGTCTTGTTGCTTACGCGGGACTTAGCACAAGACACCGTGTCTCTTGATAAATTTTAATTCGCAAATATAAAGGATAAATAAAAATATATAAAAAATAAGAGAAAATCTATTATATAAAACAATGTTCAAAATAATTGTTAGAGAAAGAATTTGATAATATATGGAACGTCTCACTTCTCCAAGGCCACTGAGGGAACGATCGTAAGTCAGAAACATTACTGCGGTACTGTTTACATCGCTAAAGTTGACTATGTAGAAAGAGAATTTGATAATATATGAAACATCATTACTTTGTTCATGGTTACTACGAGAATGATCGTATGTCAGAAATATTATCGCGGTACTGTTTATATCGCCAAGGACGACTTATATTATGTTATTGTTATAATTCGTCGTTGAAATATTGTATGAGTGATTGCCGATTAAGAAACTTCTCGCATCACTATTTTGTTCGAATTCAATTCACGAGTGATAATGTAACTAAAACATGTAAATATTAATGCGTTATATGTTGCATAGATTGGACGCGGTATTATTATTAATTTGTTGCAAAAATAATTTATATATAGCATAAACATACGCGCGAAATATTAAATTAATTTAGAAAAGTATTTTTGATTAATTATAGATTAATTTACTATACGATTGATGTATCACAAATCTTTATATTAATCTCGACTTTGCGATTTGACTGTCAGACTGTCAGAAAATAATAAGCATATTTAGTCAAGTTAATTTTTTTGTATAATATTTACATATATGTTATAATTATTATATAAATAAGACATCTAAATAATTTTTCTTTTAAAAAGGAAGAGAGAGAAAAAAGAAAATGACTCGCAGTAATATTAATTACAATTTCGAGAACTTCCTCTGATTATTTGTTATAAATATAAACGCCAAATACAAATTAAGCATGCAAACAAACAGTACTTTTACAGATCCCTTTTATATAAAGCAAAGTGTTCAAAATAAATGATTTTGAGAAATTAATTATTACGCCTTATTTATATTTTTATTTGTCCGTTGAATAGATATTTAATATTATCAATTGCACAATTATCGAAAATTTTTTTTGTTTTAGTATAACTTTTAAAGTAGTAATAAATAAAATAATCTAATTCTTATATATAAAATATCTAAATAAATATATTTTAAAAAATATTTTATAACGTATCTATTAAATGTTAATATTATTATAATTCAGTATTAATATATTATAATGTATCTCTCTATTAAATGTTAATATATCCATAGTTTTCATGTATCACGTATAAAAATATTTTATTTTATTTTATAATTTTAAATATTTGAAATTAAAATGTAGAATGTATGTTATATATATATGTATATCTTTATTCACTTCAGCCTTACAATAGCCAAGAAGGGGACTTGGTTTACAATAATCTTATCCATTTATCTCTCCATCCTTCCATTCATCTATTATACTAACCTCTTTAATTTAAATAACCTATTCGTCCAAGACAAATGTCTAGCCTCTTTATGCATCTAACATTCTCTGTCCTATCTCTCTGTATCAATTCTTCTTTTTCCTCTCATTTCGCTTGTAACTATGTATATTTACTCTTCGCTCTCCTTCCTAATCCCTTCCCTCCGCACTCTATAACTCTACTCATTCTCTACTCTCTTCTTCTTTTTTTTTCCATCCTTTTCTTTTCCCTCCAGATTATTGTTATATACATTTTTTAATTATTTATATTGAAACTTCGTAATAATGAACCTCAAAGTGTAAAACCAATATTGTATTATACAATTTTTAATATTTATTCAAAATATTGACATAAATGCAATTAAAAAATTTGTACATTTTTAGAAAGTAGAATTTATTATTGTTTTAAAATAATTATTATTGTTTTACCTAAAATTTATTATTGTTTTAATTTTTAGGTATTGGATGGAGGAAAGACGTAATACAGAAAAGTGGAATAAATTTACCGATTCATATTTTAAAGAACAATAGCGATAATAGCGATTATGAAGCGTATAAAGAACCTACAGGATTATCTGTTTGCGATATACGAAAATGAGTCATTAACCACTGAAAAAGACATTATTAAAGAAGAATTCAACAGGCTTTTGTACTCCATAGCTAAAGATTCTACGATTTTCCCATTAATTTGGACTGAGATAGATAGAATTATTTCTAAAAAATGGTCAAGGTAAAATTCAATAAACTAAATTGCTATTAACATTAAATTAATGTAATTATTGTATAATTAATAATTAAATTTTTATTTAGGAATTTTGCAACGATGTGCACTATCATATTTGACTGCAAATTCATTGAATATTTATTTCAATTTTTACAAGACGAACCGTCAGAAATTAACCTGAATCACGTCATAAAATTGGAAATTGAGCAACTTTATTCCGTACCGCACGTGTCTTATTCGATACAAAATGCATGGTTAGATGATATCGAACAAGAAATACTGTCTCGCGTTAAAAATAAATATCCTACATATCCAATATTTTGGATTTCTTCTGAGAAACTTTCCCTTTGGGAAGAGACCAATATCAATGACACTTTTTGGGATGAGACAGAAATAATACAAATTGTGGAAATACTCGACGAGTATGTATTTTCGGAAGTAATGCTCCGTAAAATGAATCAACTATGTCAAAAATTAAATCCGAAAAATCAACGTTTAATTGTAAGTTATTTTAAACAAATACATTACGAAATATATGAATTAAATTTTGTTAAGAGAAAAGTTTCCACACATTTTTCTAGAATATATTAAAGTGAATTACTTAAAATAATTTTCAGTTGTCCAACAATAATAATCTACCGCACAAAAATGAAAATGTCAAAAATGTCTCCGAATTTAAAAAAATTAATGTCTTTCAAAATTCAAAATTTATATCTCCGTTACGCGATATATTAAATTATACAGTCATTTTGCTCCGCGTTAAACGCACCTTTATGCTCTATATGAATAATCACAGAATCGTTTATTCTAATGTAATTTATGCTTTAGAAATCAACATATTTTAAGGACCGTATACTATATGCTACATATCACAGTGTAGTTAGCAGACTCCGCATAAACTGGGATTCGGTAGATCTATTAGCTCAATTTAAAAAAAAAAAAAAATTTTCTAGTCTCGAAAAACGTAAGTATAATCTTAGCTTTAGTTTTATAAAGAATCCTGATGATATTTATATGTATTTATACTGCAAGGCTCCATATATATATCTATATTGTAAAAGTTTATTGTAAAGTTATCTACAAATTTATGAAGATATTTGTTTTTATTGTTTTATTTGGTTTTATTGTTTATTTGTGTAAATTGATAAAATAAAACGTATCGTGCATATAATATTGTATCTGTTTCGAATATTCAACAAAAACTATTGCGTATACTATAGATACATACACGCATAGAAAGATTATAGAAATATTTTTTTTCACTGTTAAAAATAAAGATTACCTTGAGAATTGAGAATGGAACAATATAATTTTTTTATAAAAATTGGCAGTAAAATTTGTTTCACAAAAAATTTTCCTAATCATTTTGCACATATGTATATATGTATAACCATTGCTTAATCAGATAAATACATTAAAAAAGTATTAATTATACATATATAATTTCTCATTTACTTTGATGGATTACAATTGATGGCATACAATTTGTAATACATATTATTATGGAATTTGCAAAACTGTATTTTCCAAAAATTTTAGCTTAATTCTTTTAGATAAAAATATACATACACATACATGTGTGTGCGTGTGCGTGTGCGTGTGCGTGGTGTGTGTGCGTGTGCGTGTGCGTGTGCGTGTGTGCGTGTGCGTGTGTGTGTGCGTATGCGTATGCGTGTCGTGTGCGTGTGTGTGTGTGTGAGTGTGTGTGTGTTTTTTCAATCGATTCTCATATCGAAAATTCTCATCTCGATATGAAAACGATTAGAAATCGTATGCTTAAATATTTCTTTTATTGCTTTTAAATATTATTTAAAGCAATAAAAGTTGTCAATCAATGATAAATGAAATAAATCGAAATAAAATTTAAAAGCTGCAAATATATATACATATAAAATATGAAATTTTTATACGATATTTTAACATAATTCATAAAATAAGAACACACAAATATTAAAATAATTATCAAAAATAAAACACGTTTATACAAAATAGATTTTATTTGGCAAGCAATAAGGTAAATATTAATATTTGTGACGGATAAAGAAAAGGATAATCTATTAACTGTTAACGAAAGCTTTGTTTCTTAATTAAAATAATTGATAACTTATATGTAATTAAATATAAATTTTTTTAGAATTTTTTCAAAAATATTTAAAGTTAACAGCATCTCTAAATAAAATATAATCAAAATATATTATAATATCTTAATTATAATATCTTAATAAATCATAATCATAAATCATAATCATAAATAATCATACAAAATTTATCCAATAACATATATTATTAAATGTTTCTTATTTAATGCTTATCTCGATAATTTATATACGACTATCTTACATACTCGGCAATAAAAATATTTTAATACACACAATAAATGGACTATTAGCCATTTATCCGTCTAATTTCAAATAATCCAGTTAATATACTGAATTCCAACAAAGGATCCAGATTATTAAACAAATTACTTTAAATAAAGTCAGTTTGCCAGAAATTAAACTGACAAAGGAAAAGAAATATACTTTAGATCTTATGTTAGTCTGCATCAGTTCTTTGGCTTTATTTTTATCCATTTTCTGATGAAAATTTAAATACAAATTAGTTAAGTTTGTCATCGCATAGCGACAAACGAAGAAACGCATGTCATACACTAATATACATTTTTGTTATTTAAAAATGTTGCACATTCTGCTATAATATTGTTAAATAATATCTTTGCAATATTTCTGCAACTTTATAATGCAATGATCATAGCATTATAACATAACATTGCAGGAATGTTGTTGCCGGCTTCTTTGTTGTATGAGATGTACATAATATTCTTGGAAGTAAATTTAAATATATTCAAGAGTGCTTATATATTATTTTTTTATCGCGGCTTCATAGTAAGATATACACCTTCTTTGGGCGTAAATATAAAGTTATTCGGATCGTAAGTTAACGGGACCATAGTTCGGGGATCAAGTTTGAATTTGAATTTCGACAGAAGACTTACGAGTCCAATCTTGGTTTGCATATAGGCAAATCTTGAACCTAAAAATTAATAGTAATAATGACATAAGATCGATACATTTAGAAGATAACAGCGTAAAATTCCATACACCACAGAACATTGCAAAAATATTGCGACAATATTGCAACGTTGCGTTACAATGTTACTACAATATTAATAATACTTATATACAATATTCTGTGCTGTCTGGGTGATAAAGTAATGATA
Source organism: Camponotus fellah (assembly GCA_030586385.1). NCBI lineage: Eukaryota > Metazoa > Arthropoda > Insecta > Hymenoptera > Formicidae > Camponotus > Camponotus fellah. The sequence goes on along the minus strand of JAPIVC010000305.1, from coordinate 490,603 downwards.
GATAATTCACATTTGTTATAAACCATGCATAGTACGACATTATACAGATATTACATAGTAAAATAATTGATAACTTATATGTAATTAAATATCAATTTTTTTTAGAATAGAAGTTTTCAAAAAACTTAAAGTTAATAACCTCTAAATAAAATATCTAAATAAATCTGAAATCTCTAAATAAAATATAATCAAAATATAATTATAATATCTTAATAAATCATAATCATAAATCGTAATCATAAATAATCATATACAATTTATCCAATAACATATATTATTAATAATCAATGAAATATTACAATATAAATGACTCAAAATCGAACAAATCAGAGCTAGCGCTAGATAAAAAGCGCTAAAAAAATAATTATATCACTCTTCTTAAATTCAATCGTATATTATTCAATAATGTTGCTAAAATAATATCATAAATATTAAAAAGAAAAGACTTTTGAAAAAATATTTAAAGAAATATATTATATTATATTTATACTGTATATATAATATTTAATTATTTAATTATGTGTTTTGAAATATATATATTAATCTATGTATATTTTTGCCCTCTTTTAATAATTTAATAAAAATTGCTATAAAAATATATTGGAAGAAATTAGTAATAAAAATTTTTTTGAAAGATTGCATAAACAATCAGAAAACAGATTTTATAAATTAAACAGAAAAGACTTATCTACACTCACCGATACAAATTCGCGGTCCTTCTCCAAATGGCAAATAAGTGTAAGGATGTCTGGCTGCTATCTTATCCTCGTTAAATCGTTCAGGATCGAATCTATCAGGATCTGGATATATTAATGGATCTCGATGTAATCCTAATATCGGTATAGTGATTAACATGTCTTTTGGAACGTGAATATTTGTTGTTGGAAGATCTATTTCCTCGGTGCAGATGCGATTCAAAGTAGTTACAGGCGGATATTTCCTCAGTGTCTCTGCAATATATAAAAAAATATATAAAAACACTTCACAAAATATATAATCAATTATTATTAGACATATTTACTTAGATATATGTAAATCAAGAAATATTAGTGTGTATGTGTGTATGTAGAAACTTTCTGTTAGAATTTGTAATCTGTTTGTGAAGGAAACTTGATAAGAATAATTAGTCCCGATGACTTTACAATATAGATTATCAACTTGCCATTTATTACTTTGTGAAGATATGTCATTTCGTTCACAGCATTATAAGTCAATTCGCCATGACTTTTTATTATTTCATCGATTTCATTGAGAAGTTTGTCTTGCAAGTCTTGATGTTGAGCTAATTCGTATAAACAGAATGTTGCTGTTGTGGAAGAAGTTTCGAAACCAGCAGCGAAAAAAATGAAAGCTTGCGCAACCGCTTCTAACAAGGTAAGCTTGTTGATGGTAGCTATATATAAACAAAACATTTTATATTAATCTTGTTTCTTTTGGAAATAATCTAAAAGAAAAATTAAAAGTGCTTTTATATAATTACTACACACAACTAATTATATCGTCATATTATTGTCTGTATTTAATTAAAATAAAAATTGTATGTATTATATTCAAAAACAAAATTGATTTTAAGAGACAAAAGCGCGATAGAAAACAAATATTTCAAACAATTATATACATATTTACAAGATTTATCGATATCCTTTACATCATCGGATTCAATGTAGCCCTTCTCCATAAGTTGTATGAGTAGATTCATAAAATCCTGTTTGATGATGTTATGACTTCGTCTATATTCCACATTCTCTCGAAAAGTTTTCGTAAAAAATTCTCTGATACTTCGTTCATGAAAAGGAATGGAAAAGAAATTCAAAATTTGAGGCATAAGAAGAAATATAGCACTCCAAAAGGGATGACTTTCAAAGATCTTTTTTCCCCAATATCGAAACTCACTATCCTCTTTCGCTATGCAATTGGATTTGACTCCAAAAGCTGTTGACATAATTATATCCGTTGTATATCTACAAATACATTTTCAATAAATTATTACGATAATAATAAAAAAACTTTTATTATGTACAATTTTTTTTAATAATCCTTGTATGAATATATATTATATTCATACAAAGATTATCTCTTTAGAAGAATGTTACCTTCCAAACCAATCTTTTATCTCGATTGAATCTCCTGTTTGAGCCACATTTTCTAAATTTTTCACAAATTCATCGCCGCACATTTTCATAATCGCAAACATTTGCTTTATTTTTCCTGAAGTAAAAGTGGGTGTCAACTTGACGCGCAAATTCCGCCACTTCTGCCCAGACAGAGCAAACAAATGACCGGTCAGTGGATCAATCTTCTCGTTGCAAAACACTCCGCGATCATGGAAATTCTTGAATTCCTTTGTCAGCACAATTCTAATAAGATCAGGATCAGTAATTATCAGATTTGGCTTGAAAAATACGTATATTCCAAAGGCATGATGTTTCTTATATTTCATGTAGACATCATAAAAGAATTCGCCTGTTAAGAAAATTTTTTTCCATTCCACCAGTTTTTGTTTCAAATAAAATGAAAAAAGAAAACAGAGTAAATAGAACAAATATTAAAGATAATAAAGATTGCTTAAGTAAAAGTAAATGCATTATAAGAATTATAATATATTCTTATAATATATATAATATTATAAGAAAATATACTCGCCTAGTGTTCTTTTTTTAGTCACTACGTCTCCAATATTACCAGTTGGCACAACAGGTTCAATATAAAAAATATTTCTTTTGCGCCAGTAATTGAATAACACATATTTGTAATAAGTATACACAATAATCAAAGTAACAATGAAAATCCCAATTAATTCCGCGAATAACATCGCAAGTTTTCGTCTAAAATAAATAAAATTAAGCTATTTCATTATATCTGGTTACAATCATAAATCATCATGATTACCAAATTATAAAATCAAATTCACTAATTTGATTAGAATCATAAAAACGCGAAATATTACGAAGATATAAAGCCAATAAAAAAAAATTAGTATATTTAACATTGAGTTTATTATTAGAGAAATTAAAGTTAATTTTTATTTTCTTTCTTTTGCACGAATTAGGAGTAAAATATCATTAATATAGAAAATGTTCTTTCTGTTCATAAATTAATTTTACTTTAATAGAATTTTAATTTTATAATATTACTTGATTGATCGATGATAGAATTTAAATATTTAATTATCAAATCTTAAAAACTCTTACGATAAATAATATTTTTGCATGTTTATATTAAAAATTGATTTATTAAATAATCTGTTATTATGAAAATATGCAATTTTATCTGAAATATTTTTTATATGTTAAATTTCAAAAAAATTTATGTTTTATCAATATTACCTTTTTTACACAAGAAACGTTTAAAATAATTTTTCCCTCAAAAAGCAATCAATTGTTTGTAAGATATATCACTGTAACTACATGTGTACGACGATATATTGAATGGATATGTTTTCATCGATACTTTGAAAGTACTGAAGGATATTTCAATCGCGGATGCGCTTATATAATGAACATTTATATAATCATTATTTTTTATTAACATTGTATATAAGAGATAAGTGAAGTAAATGTGCAATAATAAGAGTTACTTGTTTAAAAAAACTTTATGAATTGCTAATGACTAATCTTTGCTTTTTTATCTTAATGATAATATTCACACTGCAAGCAGAATATGCGACTTGAGAGTCATCGATAAAAAAAAAAAAAAAAAAAAAAAAAAAAAAAAAAAAAAAAAAAAACCCCCCCCCAAAAAAAAAAAAAAAAAAAAAAAAAAAAAAAAAGGAAAAAAAAGAAAAAAAAAAAATTCAGTGCAAATAACAAAATTATGTTTTTTGTGTTTCAATGATATATATCATCGTAGTTGATGCCGATAAAGCAGAAAATTAGTTTCATTCATTTTATTCATTTATTTTTATTTATTTATTTTTTATGGTTTAAATATGTTTAATTTTGAAAATAATAAACAACTTGAAATACAATTTTGCGTGTCGTCACATGTAATTTTGCCTATTCCTATTCATTTTCAAATATTTGAAATAATTTATTAATAAATAAAGTGTGTCTTACTGCTTTACATTAATTATACATTAATTATTAAGTACTACATACTCGCAAGGTTTCAGTAAAATCGATAATTCGTTCATTTATTCTTCTTGTCATTTAAAGAAATGAAATATTATATAATATAAAAATACTGCGCAAAATATTTCCCCATTAATGTACATAATTTAATTAATAGTAATAATAAAGGATGAATAATAAAGGATTGCATGAATATAAGTAAATTGATAAAAAGTACAAAATTATATTATTAATGGATTTTGCGAAAATGTGAAGCAATTTATCATATAATTAAAAATATTTAATTACATTTCAATACAATATTATTGGATAGATTCTATCTTAAATTTAATTTTAGATTTACTTTATTGAGAGAACTGTGATATATGTAAATATTTATGGTTTATATTTAATTGCGTCCGCGGAACGATCTCGAATTGTATCGAACGCGCGCAACCGATCTCTACTCGTAATTGATAACGTATTATACAAGAATTTACAGACTCACACATAGTTGCATGAGATTAGATTACTATATATATTTTTTACGCATTAAAAGAGTCTTTAATATATTACATATATTACGTATTAAATTTTCGAAAAGTTATGGCTTGATTAAAATAATTTCATTATTTTTATTCTCTCCCTCCCTCTCTCTCTCTCTCTCTCTCTCTCTCTCTCTCTCTCTCTCTCTCTCCCCCCCCCCCCACCGCTTCCTTCCTCCTCCTCCCCCCTCTCTCTAATGTTATTATGTTATAGTAATCAATTATTTGGAAATTCAAGTATTTGGAAAATTCGTAATTGAGATAATATCTCGCACATCTGTTGTTACAAGCTAGTGCGTTATCGTGTTGAAATCAATTAAAAATTTTGTTTTCAAATTATTATAGTAACAAATTTTGTTCTGCTTAATAATGTAAATTATTTACATTAAAAATTCTTCCATATGTAAAGAAAATTTTATTCGTAGAATGAATATATGTGGTGAATATATATAAAGGTGCCTTTCGAATATATGCTTCAAAATTAAATTTAATCGATCCTTTTTAGGGCCAAAAATTATTTAGAACATCGGAGCAATTATTTTAGATTAAAATTATTCGCGTGTTATCTAATCTACTTATTTCACTTTCATTTATTGCTTCGATGATATCAATTAAAAAAATCTCTTCTTATTAAGTATGTTATATTCAAAGACTATTTTCTACTTTCGGCTTAGTACACAGTAAAATACGCAATAGGCTGAGAACAGAAAAAGCGTCCAAACTGATATTTATTATGAGAACTTTATTCAAACAGTTTAATTCTAAATGATGATTAGAAATAATATTTATTTTAATGTTTAATTTGAAATTCATTTCTATTTATTTTTTATAATATAATATATTATAACATATTATTCTCCATTCCGCTTTTGACTTATATTGAGATATATAGAAATTTTAGCGTAACAATAAGATTTTTTTACATTTAATGAGATTACATTTTCTTTCTTTAGTTCTCACTATAATTAAAAAAATTGTTGTTCGTAATATTAAATAAATATATATATAATTTCAACTTTCATTTATTTTACATTTATACTAGATAGTTTATTATTTAGTTTAAAATATCATTATTTTGTCAAAATATGATAATTTATATCATATATTATATATACATATATGAAATATATATCAGTGTTTAACATACATATGTGAAATAATTTTTATTATAATATACATGTATATTAAAATTATTTAATAATTTAATTACATACTTTAAAAATATATTAAAATAAAACACATTTTTTTTTAAATCATGTTTAAAACATATTTAAAACACTTGCTTTAAATATGTTTAAAACAAAATTGTATTTAATTTGAAGTAATGTTTAAAACATGTTTTTCAAACATAAATGTTTAAAACGTAACAACCCTGCTACATATACACACGTAATTTTAAATTATAGAGGTGTATAGTATACTTTATATATTATTAAACAATTATTTATTAAGAGATTAATATGGCACCATTCATTATGCTACTTATTTGAATTTATTCGATTGTTTTAACACGCTTTTCCGAAATCAAATTCTATAATATTTATTCGTAGTTTTGCATTTTAAAGGACTGACTTATAGCGAACTAAATACATAAATAAATAATGTTGAGAAGAAGAAAAATAAAGCACATAAATAAATAACGTGGAATTAAGAGAGAACATATTAATATTTTCATTATAATAAATTATTATTAATTAAATTATTTATATTTTTATTTATATTATTTATATTATTTTTATTATCAGAGAGAAAACTGAAAGGTATCATGGTCGGCTTGATTTCTAAAAGCAATATGCCTTTTGTAGACATTAAAAAGAGGATAACATATTACCTTCTGAGAACATTCGTAGACATTGGCCTTGTAGTTCATGACCACGTTTCAGGGATCATTTTACAGCGGGCCATGACACCTCTCTATTTTCACTCTAGTTTTAGTATCTATTAGAATTCATTAATGTCTCTTGTTGGAAAATGCCTTATATCTCTCATATTTACGAATATAAACAGAATTAGTAAAACGAAACTAATATTAGTCCGTTGCAAACTTTTTTGTTTTATTAAATATTCTTTGCAATGACTACGATTACATCATTGCCTAACGAAATAATCATTTTTATTTTGAAATATGAGAATATCGACATCGAAGATACGGTAAGATTTAAGGATCCACGTGCACGAGATTCCAAGAGTTAATACGAGACAAGAGTTTGTGGAGACAGAAATATTTGAAGAGGTATTTATTTCTTATTTATTTTAATATATTCTTATTATTTTATTCTTTTTAGTTTTTTATATTAATTTCATTTGATTGACTTTCATGGAATATTTCAATGGAATATTTTTTATGAAAATTAATAAACATAAAATAACGACAAATAATTGATAATAATTTGTTTAATATTCTAAATCCTAATGAGGGACAAATAATTTGTTTCATAATCGCGATTGCTTTGAAACTCAGAATATTAGATTTTTCCAATTAGATGAGTAAACTGGAAATAGTCCATTTATAAGAGAATACAAAATTCGAGTTGAAAATTCAAATATGCTTATCGCAAACAAAGTCTCCAGCCAGACAGAAAGGTATCAGAAATGATATCATCTGCACCATGATGTTTTTGGCCTTCTCCTGAACCTAAAGGCTCTTGCACAATGCTAGGCAACAGGCAATAAATACAGAAATACTATCTATTCTGTGCTCCTATTGGCGAATATTTCCTATTTCGCGTTTTATTGGTGAATAATTTCTATTTCCTATTCCTATTGCCTATTACCTAGCATTGTGCAAGAGTCTTAACTGGTAATGTATGCCTATTACATATATATGTTCTCTCCTTTTTATTTTTATAGATATTTTATTTTTATTTTTGTAGATTTTGTTACTAAATTTTAATGTTCTCCAGTGTATGTCGCCTTTTTACATTAACTAATTATTAAATCTATTTAAGATTTTTAATAAAATACAAATCTTGAAAAAAATAATTTTTAATATAAAAATTATATTATCTATAACAATCTTTAATTTTTAATTCGACCTTATAATTAAATCCAATTTGACCTTATAATTAAAAGAGGAGTTTATTTTTGTGTTGTGAAAAGAATACAAAGATATCAAATTAGATTATTATTATATATATTTTTAAATTTTTTTCTATTGAAACTTCCTAATAATGAACCTCAAAGTATAACACGTAAAATCAATATTGTATACAATTTTTAGAATTTAATCCAAATATTGATATAAATGCAATTAAAAAATTTGCACACATTTTAGAAATTAGAATTTATTATTGGTTTAAAATAATTACTATTGTTTTGCCTAAAATTTATTATTGTTTTAATTTTTAGGTACCCATGGATGGAGGAAAGACGTAATACAGAAAAGTGGAAGAAACTTACCGAATTAGATTTTAAAGAACAACTAATAGCGATTATAGGCGATATTATAGTATTTCAAAGCATATGAAAAACCTACAGCATTATCCGTAGGCGATAAATAAAAATGAGATATTAACCACTCAAAAAGACATTATTAAAGAAGAATTCGACAGGTTTTTATACTCCATAGCTGCAAATTCTGAGATTTTCAACTTTATTTTTTCTGAGTTATTTAGAATTGTTTCTAAAAAAATGATCAAAGTAAGATTCAATAAACTAAATTGCTATTAAATTAATGTAATTATTGTATAATTAATAATTAAATTTTTATTTAGAAATTTTGCAACGATGATATATTATAATAAATATATATATATATATATATATATATATATATATGGATATATTTATTTATTTATATTGCTTAATAATAAAATTTAAATATTATAGCTTAAAAATAAAAATACAGAAATTTTTATAAATTATTTTATTCATTGAAATAAGCACCTTCACAATTTATAATTTTATTTTGAGGTACAACTTTACAAATTTTAGCTTTATAAACTGTATATTTTTAGAAATAAAAAATTTTGATAATTTTCATTTCACTCTGTACTCTGGACTGTAACTGTCATTTTTTAAAGAACAAATCTTCTCACTACTAAGTATTATAAAATAAAATCCTGAGTTAAATTTTAACTATTAATCTAGCTATTATTTTTCCTTGATATTAAAATTTAACTATTATCAGAGAGAAGACTGAGAGATGTCACGGCCTGCTTTTAGGTGATCTCTGAAACCGATATTCCCTCTATGGAACATACATTGAAAACGTGGACATGAACTACAAAGCCAAAGACCATAAATGTTCTCAGAAGCTAATATATAATGTGCACAATTTCTGGTTTTGTTCCGTGCTATGTACACGAAATATCGGTAGTATCAGTACAGTATATTTTTATGTATGTAAATTGATAGTAAATAAATTATTCAATCGCGAAAGATACTGTAATATTCAAAGATGAAATAAATATTTTTCTATATTCATTGTCGCATTTATATCTTTTTATTTACAAAACACAAAATGCCTGCTGTGGGATAAAAAACATTTTTAATCGTATTTCTATAAATCTTGTTAATTATCAGTAAATTGATCTTTGATATCTATCAATTATTTTTTTAATTATCTAAAAATCTAATTATTAATATATATATATATATATATATATATATATATATATATATATATATATGAATTTGTCAAATTAATCTCTGATTCCTCTAAAATTTTTATAATTATCGAAAAATATAGATGTTGCAAAATATTTTAAGTTTCTTCCTTTATATAAAATATAAAAAATTCATATGCTAATACTATTTATATTTTTATATTTTTATTATAATTTTCATACCAGCATAATAAGCACTTTTGTGCTTAATATTTTGTATAATACAATGTACTAAATTATAAAATTTAATATAATTACAAAATAGTATTACTATTAATAAATAGGTTGTATGCATACTGTCTTTTACTTTCTAATCATTTTCAATCACTATGCATTTCTGTCCAATATATTCTCTTCTTCGAATTCTTGGATTATTATGGTTTATCGTATTCTTTTGTGTTATGATCATAAAAATTACCATGACTTGTCATGCTTATTCCTTCCTATAGAATCCATCGGAATACTTTCTATGGACATTTGTTCTCAGGTATAGATATTTTATAATATAAAATTTACTAAAAATTTTTACATAGTCCAGACAAGATTAGCGATGATTAATCCCTAACATTATTGGAATTTTAATTTATTTTCTTTAGCATTAAAGGAATATTAAAAAAATTTTAATGAACACCTAATAGCCCTTCTTTTTTTTTTACATGGGGAAAATGCTCCTTATGCATATCCCGGCGGGATCTATTTAGCGGGGTAGTATTGAGCTCTCACATACATAAAATTTCGCAAAAAAATTATTATTATAAAAATTATTGAGTGTTAACAATTTAATTTTCATTCTTATATAAATAAAATACTTATAAAAAAACACTCAAAAAATATTGACCCCTTAAAAACCTCTTGTTAATATTAACAATATAATTATTGAAATATTTTTTAATCTGTCCCTAATATTATTTAATCCTTTCCTGATTCTTTAAAAGATACATAATATATTAATTACCTAAATCATATAATAACAATAATAATCCTCTACTTCATGATCACCTAATAATCCTAACAATCCTAATTAAACCATCTTCATGATCACCTAATAATCCTAACAATCCTATTTCTCGATTAAGTGAAATTATTCGAGGAAAGCCTATCTCTAATCATATTTTAATCTTTAATCACGTATATTTTAATTATGTGCCCTAATTACATTCTCTAACCGCGTGAATAAATGTCCGACATTACGTATTGTACGTAAAGCTTTTCGTCAGGCCAGTTAAACTTACTTTTCGATCCTGGTCACTTTCTCACTCGATCTCTAATCAGAGATCGAAAAAGGAGATAAACACTCCTTCTTTTGCCGATTAATTAACGGCAAATGAGCGTAAATATTTCACGCTCATCAATCGCTCGATTGTTCATTAAATACTTGAATATAATTTTATTTTAACTCAAAGCCAAATTACTACAAATTTTTGTATATTATATTTTCTAATAAAATATAAAACTCATGTGCGTGTATAACTTTAATCATATTACAAATTATTTAATTAATTAATCATTTGGCTTTATATTAAATTAAAGTAAAGTTTAAAAACAATATCTACAAACAAATTCTACGATGGATGAGCTATAAGAAATTAGAATAAAATAAAGTAGCATAAAAAATTGATAAAATTGATAAAATTATTAATGCATGCTCCTTATATAATAAATTCAAGGACAAGATCTTTACAAAATATTTTCTTTTCTTGATTCTCTTTTTTTAATTAATACTTCAATATATTTTCGCAATAGATGCAAAACATTTCGAAAGAATTTATTAAAAATTATTTAATTTAAATAATCCTAGCTCATCCATTTTAAGGCAACGGATTACTACAATCTACAATCTACATCTAATTTCTACGAATTCATTACCTTAAAGTTAAATAAAAATTTTTCTCACTCACCGGCACTGATGCGCAACAGCGGAGTTACCGAAGCTACGTTGTCTGTAACATACAAATATAAAATTTATTTATAATAATGTTCACAAAATGCAATCAATATTTCAAAAAATTTTTATCGTTCGAAATTTTATATCCGATGTGTAAAATAATAAGCAGAGATAAACGTGTAGAAAAATTTTATAAATTTTTGAAACTGTTTTTTAAATAGAAAGTTTTATATGACTTTTATAAAAATCTTTTTCTCTAATTTTCTCTTTAATTCATTTAAATAATAAGACCGAATTATTATGCGTACAATTTATACCAATTGATATACAAATAATAAATATTCACCATCAGGTTGCTCCGCCGATGCAAGATGCCTCTCCCCAGGCCTCCTCCTCCTCTCATGTTGTTGACGCGCGATACTTTTAATGACATTCCCGCACTCACGAGCGATATTTTTATACCGCTATTTTCACTATTTTACGCGCGATACTAAACGGCACTCCCGCACTAATTCGGTACGATTAAAAATTTGGTCGCACGATGTATATATTTAATATATATATATATATATACTTTGTACGACACTCCCGGGTTCGGAAAAACGCGAGGGCGCGAGATTATTAGGGTACTTAGCTTACCATTCAGGCACCTTAAGATTTATCATAAATAGAAAAATTTAAGATAAACCTCAAGGCACCAAGTACTAAGCCCTCCCACCGCGACAAGATGTATCCCATGGGAGGGTTATCTTATATACAGGGTGTTTCATTTTAATCCGACCAGTCGAATATCTCGAAAAGGGGAGAAGAGTATTTCACAAAAGTTTGATTGGGCCATAAGATGGTATCATTGGTTTGACCTCAAGAGTCATTTGAAGGTCACGTGAAGGTCACTTCAATTTTTTAAATGGAATACCCTATATATTTTTGCACATTCTTGTAGCTTATCTCGAGAGCTTTTCAAAACACTATAATTAAGTGCCTTTTCGTTAAGTACTTTTTGAGTTATGAGGCTTGAAATAATTTCAATTTTACATAAACCGTAAATATCTTTTTAAATATTCATTTTTCGATTATCTTACCTTAATACTTTTATGTATAAAATGAGAGGAATCAATGGTGTAAAGAAAACATACAGTTGTTTTAAAAAAAAAATATGTAATTTGCAATTAACAATTCCATATTTTTTCTTAAAAATAACTATGTGTTTTCTTTACACCAATGATTCCTCTCATTATTTTGTAAGTAAAAGTATTAAGATAAGATAATCGAAAATGAATATTTTACTAGATATTTTACGGTTTATGTAGAATTGAGAAATTATTTCAAGCCTCATAACTCAAAAAATACTTAACGAAAAGGCACTTAATTATAGTGTTTTGGAAAGCTCTCGAGATAAGCTACAAGAATGTACAAAATATATAGGTGTTCCATTTAAAAAATTGAAGTGATCACGTGACTTTCAAATGACTCTTGAAGGTCAAACCAATGATACCATCTTATGGCCCCCTCGAAACCAAACAACTTTTGTCTGAAATATTTTTCTCTCCCGGGCTTGGTTTTCGAGATATTCGACTGGTCGGATTAAAATGAAACACCCTGTATAATTTTATATATAATATAATATATAATTAATTTTGTAATATGCTATATAAATTTTAATTCGCAAATATAAACGACGAAAGTGGCGAATACATCCGGGGGGATGAGCAACAATATAATAAATAATGAATGTGATAAATAATTGAAATATTAATGACTTAGGCCGGTATTCATAGTCCGATCTTATATTTGAGATCGTCTTAAGTTCGAGCTTGAAATGCTACGCAGCTATTTGATTGGTTGAATGAGGTCTTAAGTCAACCTCAAAGCAGACTTATGATGATCTTAAATATAAGATCGGATTATGAATACCGGCCTTATATCATATCTTATTGATCCATCTATTTCCAAGACTTTCTTTTTTTCTTTTGTTTCACTTTTTCCTCGTGGCACTCCAATCTTTATTGCACTCATTTGAATTCCTCGTTGAACTTACAATTGTGTTTACAGAAAGAAATTGATAATATATGAGACATCTCACATCACTACTTCACTGCTCAAGAGCCACTGAGCGAATGATCGTGAGTCAGAAACCTTATCGTGGTATTGTTTATATCGCCAAGGTTGACTAGGTTAAGAAAGAATTTGATAATAAACGTGAAACGTCTCTCACGTCACTACTCAAAGTGCGAATGATAATAAAGCCACGTAACGTATTAACAATAGCGCGACTGTTTATCAAGGTCGAACACGATGTTATTGATAATTCTCTCGTTGCCGAAATATTTTCTGTAAAATATTTGCTCGGGGAATATTAAATTATAAAAATATTTTAATTTATTGATTAAGATTAATTTAATGATTATTTATTAAACTATTTATCACTCATGAAATCTTTGGTTATGCTAATTATTTGTATCTGTAGTTCGATTGTTTTATTTCGTGTTCTCTCATAATATAAATTACATTTAGATTGTCAAGTAGTACGATAAAGTAATATAGGTAAAATATATTTGACTCTAAGTATTAAAATAATAATTATTGTCCGTAAAGATCACAATGATCGAAGTGATTATTTAATATTTTATGTTCCTATCATTTTATCGATCATTCTCTCGATTAAATTGTATATTGTTTAATTAACAAGGATTGAGAATGTTAAAGCATTGGTCGAAATATATTTAATTCTAATATTGTTAAAGAAATATCATTATAATAATTTCAATATGATTGAAAAGTCATAACATAATTAATTCTCTTATGTCTTTTTATGTATCCCTTTTTCAGTTTTTATTCGAAGCAATGAATGAATCCGATTCGATAAATATTTATCATTTCAGATATAGTCATTTCATGTCGTTTATCAAAATTTATTAATTTTTAATTATTAATATTTATGGCAAATTATGTTTCGTACTAATCGTAATCGTGTTTAGTACAAAAATTATAACAATATACGAAGCGTTTCTCATCACTACTTTATAACTCGAGAGTCACCGTGCGAATGATGACAAAGTGGTAACGTACAGCGCGCTACTGTTTATATTTTATATTGCCAAAGTCGAACACCGCGTTATCGATAATTCGGAAATATTTTACATTATAAAATATACATTAACGCAAAGTATTAAATAACAAAAATATTTTATTTATAGATTTATTAATCGATTATTTATTAAATAATTAATTAATATGAATTATCTTGCATCATTATTTTACTGCTCGAGTGTCTCCGAATAAATAATAGCAAAACCATACATACAAACAATAGCATCCTAATGTTTACGTCAAAATCGAATATAATGTTATTGATAATTCGTTGCCGATATATTTTCATACATTATAAAATATGCATTAACGCGAAATATTAAATTATACAAGTTTTTTAATTTATTGAGAAAAATTGATTATTTATTAAACAATTTATCACGAAGCCTTTTGTTATGCTAATTATTTGCATGAAAAAGCTTTATGTACAATACATAATGTCGGATATTTATTCACGGTTAGAGCACGCGGTTAGAGAATCAATTAAGGCATGTAATTAAAATATACGTGATTAGAGATAGACTTTCCTCGAATAATTTCACTTAATCGAGAAATAAGATTGTTAGGATTATTAGGTGATCATGAAGATTTTTTAATTTTTCTTTCAAGAAGTAGAGGATTGTTAGGGCTATTAGGTGATTAATATATTATGTATCTTTTTAAAGAATCAGGAAATGTAGATTTAAATAATATTAGGGACAGATTAAAAAATATTTCAATAATTATATTGTAATATTAACAATTTTTAAGAAATCAATATTTTTGAGTGTTTTTTTTCATAGATATTTTATTTATATAAGGATGAAAATTAAATTGTTAGCACTCAATAATTTTTATAGTAATACGAATTTTTTGCGAAATTTTATGTATGTGAAAACTCATATACTATCCCGGCGGAACCGCTAAATAGGTCCCGCCGGGGTGTGCATAAAAAGCATTTTCCCCACATAAAAAAAAAGGATCGTTAAGGCTATTAGGTGATCATTAAAATTTTTTTAATATTCCTTTAATGCTAAAAAAATATATTAAAATTCCAATAATCTTAGGGATTAATCATCGCTAATCTTGTCTGGATTATATAAAAACTTTTAGTTAATTTTATATTATAAAATATCTATACCTGAGAACAAATGTCCATAGAAAGTATTCCGATGGACTCTATAGGAAGGAATAAGCATGACAAGTGATGGTAATTTTTATGATGTTAATACAAAAGAATACAATAAGCCATAATAATCCAAGAACTCGAAGAAGAGAATATATTGATAGAAATGCATAGTGATTGAAAATGATTAGAAAGTAAAAGACAATATGCATACAACCTATTTATTAATAGTAATACTATTTTGTAATTATATTAGAATTAGTAAAACAACTAATATTAGTCCGTTGCAAACTTTTTGTTTTATTAAATATTCTTTGCAATGACTACGACTACATCATTGCCTAACGAAATAATCATTTTTATTTTGAAATATGAGAATATCGACATCGAAGATACGGTAAGATTTAAGGATCCACGTGCACGGATTCCAAGAGTTAATACGAGACAAGAGTTTGTGGAGACAGAAATATTTGAAGAGGTATTTATTTCTTATTTATTTTAATATATTCTTATTATTTTATTCTCTTTAGTTTTTTATATTAATTTCATTTGATTGACTTTCATGGAATATTTCAATGGAATATTTTTTATGAAAATTAATAAACATAAAATAACGACAAATAATTGATAATAATTTGTTTAATATTCTAAATCCTAATGAGGGACAATAATTTGTTTCATAATCGCGATTGCTTTGAAACTCAGAATATGTGATTTTTCCAATTAGATGAGTAAACTGGAAATAGTCCATTTATAAGAGAATACAAAATTCGAGTTGAAAATTCAAATATGCTTACCGCAAACAAAGTCTCCAGCCAGACAGAAAGGTATCAAGAAATGATACTATCTGCACCATGATGTTTTTGGCCTTCTCCTGAACCTAAAGGCTCTTGCACAATGCTAGGTAACAGTAAGTACAATACAGAAATACTATCTATTCTGTGCTCCTATTGGCGAATATTTCCTATTTTGTGTTTTATTGGTGAAGAATTTCATTTCCTATTCCTATTACCTATTACCTAGCATTGTGCAAGAGTCTTAACTGGTAATGTATGCCTATTACATATATGTTCTCTCCTTTTATTTTTATAGATATTTTATTTTTATTTTTGTAGATTTTGCTAATAAATTTTATTGTTCTCCAGTGTCGCTTTACATTAACTAATTATTAAATCTATTTAAGATTTTTAATAAAATACAAACGAAAAAATAATTTTAATATAAAAATTATATTATCTATAACACCCTTAATTTTTAATTCGACCTTATAATTAAATCCAATTTGACCTTATAATTAAAAGAGGAGTTTATTTTTGTGTTGTGAAAGAATACAAAGATATCAAATTAGATTATTATTATATATATTTTTAAATTTTTTTCTATTGAAACTTCCTAATAATGAACCTCAAAGTATATCACGTAAAATCAATATTGCGCAATTTTAGAATTTAATCCAAATATTGATATAAATGCAATTAAAAAAATTTGCACACATTTTAGAAAATAGAATTTATTATTGGTTTAAAAATAATTACTATTGTTTTGCCTAAAATTATTATTGTTTGAATTTTAGGTACCCATGGATGGAGGAAAGACGTAATACAGAAAGGAAGAAACTTACTGAATTAGATTTTAAAGAACAACTAATAAAGCATTATAGGCGATATTATAGTATTTCAAAGCATATGAAAAACCTACAGCATTATCCGTAGGCGATAAATAAAAATGAGATATTAACCATTCAAAAGACATTATTAAAGAAGAATTCGACAGGTTTTTATACTCCATAGCTGCAAATTCCTGAGATTTTTTCAACTTTATTTTTTCTGAGTTATTTAGAATTGTTTTTAAAAAATGATCAAAGTAACTAATAAACTTAAAAAACATATTAAATTAATGTACTTATTTAACAATTAATAATTAAATTTTTATTTAGAAATTTTGTAAACGATGGGGGATTATAATAAATATATATATATATATATATATATATATATATATGGATATATTTATTTTCATTTATATTGTTTAACAATAAAATTTAAATATTATAGCTTAAAAATAAAAATACAGAAATTTTTATAAATTATTTTATTCATTGAAATAAGCACCTTCACAATTTATAATTTTATTTTTGAGGTACAACTTTACAAATTTTAGCTTATAAACTGTATATTTTAGAAATAAAAATTTTGATAATTTTCATTTCACTCTGTGACTCTGGACTGTAACTGTCATTTTTTAAAGAACAAATCTTCACCAATAAGTATTATAAAATGTGTAATCCTGAGTTAAATTTTTTAAATGTATTAATCTAGCTATTATTTTCCTTGATATTAAAATTTATCCATTATCAGAGAGAAGATCATCACGGCCTCGTTTTAGATGATCCTGAACCGATATTCCCTCTATGGAACATACATTGAAAACGTGGACATGAATTCACAAAAGTTAAAGATCATAATGTTCTCAGAAGTTAATATATATCGTGCAATACTTGAAAGTTTTACTCCGTGTTATGCACATCAAATATCGGTAGTATCATAATAGTATATTTATGTATGTAATTGATAGTAATAAATTATTCAATCGCGAAAGATACCGGTAATATTTGCGCATAAATAAATATTTTCTATATTTATTGTCGCATTTATATCTTTTTATTTACAAAACACAAAATGCTCATGTATAAAAACATTTTAATCGTATTTCTATAAATCTTGTTAATTATCAGTAAATTGATCTTGATATCTATCAATTATTTTTAATTATCTAAAATCTAATTATTAATATATATATATATATATAATATATATATATATATATGTATATAGTATATATTTGTCACCACCTTCGATTCTCCAAAATTTTATATTATCGAAAATATAGATGTTGCAAAAATATTTAAGTTTCTTCCTTTATATAAATATAAAAATTATATGCCAATACATTTATATTTTTATATTTTTTTATTATAATTTCATAAATTGTTATAATAGTTGAGATCTCTTTTTGTGTTTACTGTTTGTATATCACAATGTACTAAATTATAACTTATATACCACAAAATAGTATTACTATTATTAATAGTCATGTTGTATGCATACTGTCTTTTATTTAATCATTACCACTATGAGCTTGTCCAATATATCTTTTCGACTTCCCTGATTATTATGGTTTATCATCTTTTGTGTTATGATCATAAAATTACCATGATTTGTCATACATTTTCTTCCTATAGAATCCATCGGAATACTTCGCGGACATTTGTTCTCAGGTATAGATATTTTTATAATATAAAAATTTACTTTTGCAATTTTTACATAGTCCAGACAAGATTAGCGATGATTAACTCAACATTATTGGGAATTTTTTTAATCATTTTTTAGCATTAAAGGAATATTAAAAAATTTTAATACACCATATTAGTCCTTCTTTTTTTTTACATGGGGAAATGCTCCTTATGCATATCCCGATGGACTCATTTATAAGTAGTATTGAGCTCACATACATAAAATTTCGCAAAAAATTATTATTATAAAAAATATTAGAGGTTAACAATTTAATTTTCATTCTATATAAATAAAATACTTATAAAAACACTCAGCAGGTATTGGACCCCTTAAAAACCTCTTGTTAATATTAACAATATATAATTATTGAAAAGATTCTTTAATCTGTCCCTAATATTATTTTAATCCTTTTCCCTGATTCTTTAAAAGATACAAATATACACTACCTAAATCATATAATAACAATAATAACCTCTACTTCATGATCACCTAATACCTAACAATCCTAATTAAACCATCTTCATGATCACCTAATAATCCTAACAATCCTATTTCTCGATTAAGTGAAATTATTCGAGGAAAGCCTGCATCTCAATCATATTTTAATCTTTAATCACGTATATTTTAATTATGTGCCCTAATTACATTCTCTAACCAGTGCAATAAATGTCCGACATTACGTATTGTACGTAAAGCTTTTCGTCAGCCAGTTAAACTTACTTTTCGATCCTGGTCACCTTCTCATTCTGATTCTAATCAGAGATCGAAAAAGGAGATAAACATTCTTCTTTTGCCGATTAATTAACGGCAAATGAGCGTAAATATTTCACGCTCATCAATCGCTCGATTTTATTAAATACTTGAATATAATTTTATTTTTAACTCAGGGCCAAATTAATACAAATTTCTGTATATTATATTTTCTAATAAAATATAAAACTCATGTGCGTGTATAATTTTAATCATATTACAAATTATTTAATTAATTAATCATTTAGGCTTTATATTAAATTAAAATAAAGTTCAAAAAACAATATCTACAAAAACAAATTCCTGATGGATGAGCTATAAGAAATTAGAATAAAATAAAGTAGCATAAAAAATTGATAAAATTGATAAAATTATTAATGCATGCTCCTTTATATAATAAATTCAAGGACAAGATCTTTACAAAATATTTTCTTCTCCGACTTTCTTTTTAATTAATACTTCAATATATTTTCGCAATAGATGCAAAACATTTCGATGAAATTATTAAAAAATTATTTAATTTAAATAATCTTAGTTCATCCATTTTAAGGCAACGGATTACTACAATCTACAATCTACATCTAATTTCTACGAATTCATTACCTTGAAAGTTAAATAAAATTTTTCTCACTCACCGAAACATAACAGCGGAGTTACCGAAGCTACGCCACGTTGTAACATACAAATATAAAATTTATTTATAATAATGTTCACAAAATGCAATCAATATTTCAAAAATTCTTTTATCGTTCGAAATTTTATATCCGATGTGTAAAATAATAAGCAGAGATAAACGTTTAGAAAATTTTAAAAATTTTGAAACTGCTTTTAAATAGAAAGTTTTATATGACTTTTTATAAAAATCTTTTCTTAATTTTCTCTTTAATTCATTTAAATATTTCGAATTATTATGCGTACAATTTATACCAAAATTGATATACAAATAATAAATATTCACCATCAGGTTGCTCCGCCGATGCAAGATGCCTCTTCCCAGGCCTCCTCCTCCTCTCATGTTGTTGACGCGCGATACTTTAATGACATTCCCGCACTCACGAGCGATATTTTTATACCGCTATTTCCATTATTTTACGCACGATACTAAACAGCACTCCCGCATTAATTCGGTACGATTAAAAATTTGGTCGCACGATGTATATATTTAATATATATATATATATATATATATATATATATACTTTGTACGACACCCCGGTTGGAAAAACGCGAGGGCGCGAGATTATTAGGGTACTAGCTTACCATTCAGGCACCTTAAGATTTATCATAAATAGGAAAAATTTAAGATAAACCTCAAGGCACCAGTACTAAGCCCTCCCACCGCGACAAGATGTATCCCATGGAGAGGTTATCTTATATACAGGGTTTTCATTTAACCCGACCAGTCGAATATTCGAAAACCAAGCCCGGGAGAGAAGATTTCAGAAAAAGTTGCTTTTGGGGGGCCATAAGATGGTATCATTGGTTTGACCTTCAAGAGTCATTTGAAGGTCACGTGAAGGTCACTTCAATTTTTTAAATGGAATACCCTATATATTTTTCACATTTTTAGCTTATCTCGAGAGCTTTTAAAACACTATAATTAAGCCTTTTCGTTAAGTACTTTTTGTTATGAGGCTTGAAATAATTTCAATTTTACATAAACCGTAAAATCTTGTAAAATATTCATTTTTCGATTATCTACCTTAATACTTTTTTATAAAATAAGAGAATAATTGTGAAAGAAAACATACAGTTTTTTAAAAAAAAAAATGTAATTTGCAATTAACAATTCCATATTTTTTTCTTAAAAATAACTATGTGTTTTCTTTACACCAATTGATTCCTCTCATTATTTTGTACGTAAAAGTATTAAGATAAGATAATCGAAAATGAATATTTTACTAGATATTTTTCGGTTTATGTAGAATTAAGAAATTATTTCAAGCCTCATAACTCAAAAATACCTAACGAAAAGGCACTTAATTATAGGGTTTGGAAAGCTCTTGAAATAAGCTACAAGAATGTACAAAAATATATGGGTTCAAAAAATTGAAGTGACTTTCACGTGACCTTCAAATGACTCTTGGAAGGTCAAACCAATGATATCATCTTATGGCCCCTCGAAACCAAACAACTTTTTTCTGAAATATTTTTCTCCCGGGCTTTATTCAGATATTCGACTGGTCGGATTAAATGAAACACCCTGTATAATTTTATATATAATATAATATATAATTAATTTTGTAATATGCTATATAAATTTTAATTCGCAAATATAAACGACGAAAGTGGCGAATACATCCGGGGGGATGAGCAACAATATAATAAATAATGAATGTGATAAATAATTGAAATATTAATGACTTAGGCCGGTATTCCGATCTTATATTTGAGATCGTCTTAAGTTCGAGCTTGAAATGCTACGCAGCTATTTGATTGGTTGAATGAGATCTTAAGTCAACCTCAAAGCAGACTTATGATGATCTTAAATATAAGATCGGATTATGAATACCGGCCTTATATCATATCTTATTGATCCATCTATTTCCAAGACTTTCTTTTTCCTTTTGTTTCACTTTTTCCTCGTGGCACTCCAATCTTTATTGCACTCATTTGAATTCCTCGTTGAACTTACAATTGTGTTTACAGAAAGAAATTGATAATATATGAGACATCTCACATCACTACTTCACTGCTCAAGAGCCACTGAGCGAATGATCGTGAGTCAGAAACCTTATCGTGGTATTGTTTATATCGCCAAGGTTGACTAGGTTAAGAAAGAATTTGATAATAAACGTGAAACGTCTCTCACGTCACTACTAAAGGTGCGAATGATAATAAAGCCACGTAACGTATTAACAATAGCGCGACTGTTTATCAAGGTCGAACACGATGTTATTGACAATTCTCTCGTTGCCGAAATATTTTCTGTAAAATATTTGCTCGAGGAATATTAAATTATAAAAGTATTTTAATTTATTGATTAAGATTAATTGATTATTTATTAAACTATTTATCACTCATGAAATCTTTTGTTATGCTAATTATTTGTATCTGTAGTTCGATTGTTTTATTTCGTTCTCTCATAATATAAATTACATTTAGATTGTCAAGTAGTACGATAAAGTAATATAGGTAAAATATATTTGACTCTAAGTATTAAAATAATAATTATTGTCCGTAAAGATCACAATGATCGAAGTGATTATTTAATATTTTATGTTCCTATCATTTTATCGATCATTCTCTCGATTAAATTGTATATTGTTTAATTAACAAGAATTGAGAATGTTAAAGCATTGGTCAAAATATATTTAATTCTAATGTTGTTAAAGAAATATTATTATAATAATTTCAATATGATTGAAAAATCATAACATAATTAATTCTCTTATGTCTTTTTATGTATCCCCTGTTTCAGTTTTTATTCGAAGTAATGAATGAATCCGATTCGATAAATATTTATCATTTCAGATATAGTCATTTCATGTCGTTTATCAAAAATTTATTAATTTTTAATTATTAATATTTATGGCAAATTATGTTTCGTATTAATCGTAATCGTGTTTAGTACAAAAATTATAACAATATACGAAGCGTTTCTCATCACTACTTTATAACTCGAGAGTCACCGTGCGAATGATGACAAAGTGGTAACGTACAGCGCGCTACTGTTTATATTTTATATTGTTAAGTCGAACACCGCGTTATCGATAATTCGAAATATTTTACATTATAAAATATATATTAATGCAAAATATTAAATAACGAAAGTATTTTATTTAAAGATTTATTAAGCGATTATTTATTAAACAATTAATTAACATACGAATTATCTTGCATCATTATTTTACTGCTCGAGTGTCTCCGAATAAATAATAGCAAAACCATACATACAAACAATAGCATCCTAATGTTTACGTCAAAATCGAATATAATGTTATTGATAATTCGTTGCCGATATATTTCATACATTATAAAATATGCATTAACGCGAAATATTAAATTATACAAGTTTTTTAATTTATTGAGTAAAATTGATTATTTATTAAACAATTTATCACGAAGCCTTTTGTTATGCTAATTATTTGCATGAAAAAAGCTTTATGTACAATACATAATGTCGGATATTTATTCACGGTTAGAGCACGCGGTTAGAGAATCTAATTAAGGCACGTAATTAAAATATACGTGATTAGAGATAGACTTTCCTCGAATAATTTCACTTAATCGAGAAATAAGATTGTTAGGATTATTAGGTGATCATGAAGATTTTTTAATTTTTCTTTCAAGAAGTAGAGGATTGTTAGGGCTATTAAGGTGATTAATATATTATGTATCTTTTTAAAGAATCAGGAAATGTAGATTTAAATAATATTAGGGACAGATTAAAAAATATTTCAATAATTATATTGTAATATTAACAATTTTTAAGAAATCAATATTTTTTGAGTGTTTTTTTTTTATAGATATTTTATTTATATAAGGATGAAAATTAAATTGTTAGCACTCAATAATTTTTATAGTAATACGAATTTTTTGCGAAATTTTATGTATGTGAAAGCTCATATACTATCCCGGCGGAACCGCTAAATAGGTCCCGCCGGGGGTTGCAAAAAAAGCATTTTCCCCAAAAAAAAAAAAAAGGATCGTTAAGGCTATTAGGTGATCATTAAAATTTTTTTAATATTCCTTTAATGCTAAAAAATATATTAAAATTCCAATAATCTTAGGGATTAATCATCGCTAATCTTGTCTGGATTATATAAAAACTTTTAGTTAATTTTATATTATAAAATATCTATACCTGAGAACAAATGTCCATAGAAAGTATTCCGATGGACTCCATAGGAAGGAATAAGCATGACAAGTGATGGTAATTTTTATGATGTTAATACAAAGGAATACAATAAACCATAATAATCCAAGAACTCGAAGAAGAGAATATATTGGATAGAAATGCATAGTGATTGAAAATGATTAGAAAGTAAAAGACAATATGCATACAACCTATTTATTAATAGTAATACTATTTTGTAATTATATTAAATTTTATAATTTAGTACATTGTATTATACAAAGTATTAAGCACAAAAGTATTATGCTGGTATGAAAATTATAATAAAAATATAAAAATATAAATAGTATTAGCATATAAATTTTTTATATTTTACATAAAGGAAGAGACTTAAAATATTTTGCAACATCTATATTTTTCGAGTCTTAATTATAAAAACTTTAGAGGAATCAGAGATTAATTTGACAAATTCTATACATATATTAATAATAGATTTTTAGATAATTAAAAAAAATGATTGATAGATATCAAAGATCAATTTACTGATAATTAACAAGATTTATAGAAATACGATTAAAAATGTTTTTTATCCCACAGCAGGCATTTTGTGTTTTGTAAATAAAAAGATATAAATACGACAATGAATATAGAAAAATATTTATTTCAGCTTTGAATATTACAATATCTTTCGCGATTGAATAATTTATTTACTATCAATTTACATACATAAAAATATCTTATACTGTACTGATACTACCGATATTTCGTGTATATAGCACGGAACAAAACCAGAAATTGTGCACATTATATATTACCTTCTGAGAACATTTATGGTCTTTGGCTTTGTAGTTCATGTCCACATTTTCAATGTCCATAGAAGGCGTATCGCTTTCACAGATCACCTAAAAGCAGGCCATGACATCTCTCAATCTTCTCTCTGCTATTGTCTAGCTTTTTTTGAAATATTGTCTATTTTTTTTCCTAACTGTTGGCAACACTGCTGGCCAATGACGATGCTCTGGAGCCATGGCCACTGATGCTCGCTCTCAGATCTCTCTCTGTGTTGTTATAAATGAGAATTGTATTAAAAATTTTTATTTTGATTGCTCTACAATTAAATTAATCGGAATTTAATAGAAGTAGCTCTTGATTAATAACTAGGTGTCATATATAATAAAAGTGCCTTTATTCAATATTCTACGTGCGAATAAAAATATCAATCTCAAGGTAAGAGATTCAATGATATTCAACAAGTGCAATACTCGATGGGCAGCTCAAAACAGATGATTTATAGAAAAATAACGCGGTAACAAAAAACCGACCGCTAATCATGTTCACGTAAGTATTAATTTTTCTTTCTAATTTTGTGAGTCGATATTAATATTTCATGTATTGGGAGAAAAATCATTCAAATTAAACGAAAGTAATAATTAATTAAATATTTTCTAAAGAAATAATTAAATATTTTAGTATATAATATTTTAATAATATTAATATTAATAAATAATTTAATATTAATAAATAATATTAATAAATAATTTAATAATTAAATAATATTAAATATTAAATAATTTAATAATTTAATGATATTGAGAATTAATTATACTAAAATATAACATTAATTTATTGTAATATTACTTTCTCCCACCTGAGATATTTTATATTTTAAGGACCTTTTTTTATCTTTATAAATTGCAAAAATTTTGTTTGCTTTTTTTTAGGTTGAGAAAATAAGGGATAAATGCCCTTTTTACGAAAGTTTCTATTAAGGCTGACGATTCTTGCATTGTTTCTGGTAGCCCTCTACTGCTATCAGACGTCTAATGGTGGGCACTGGATTGTGCCCAATCTACGAATGCGAAATGCAAGCCTGGCGAATCTTACAACCACCTTAACGGTGACAAATTATTCCATCGAGACTGCTCAAGACAATTATTTATCTTCGACAATAAACCCTCTGCCACACAATTGGACAGACTATTACAATATTTGGTGTATCTTCACCAAAGTTGCTTCAAACTCACCCATGAGACGCAAATTCCAGATATTTGTAGATTCTTTGCTCAGATTCACCTCTGTAAACATTGCCTTCCATGTTATAAGTGACGATGAGAGTCAAAATATAGCACAAATTGTTATTGGAGATGTTATGGTTAATACTGGAAAGTTTATGAAGGTATTTATATCCTGTTTTATTTATGATATTTATATATATAATATATAATATTTTAATTTATATAATATATATCATATAAATTATATATCATATAATTTATATAATATATATCATATATAATATTTTAATTTAAATTTATATAATATAAATATTTATATCATATAAATATCAAATAAATTTATATAATATATATCATATATAATATTTTAATTTAAATAATATATCAAATAATATATCATTTATTATAGTATTACATTATAGGCCAAATCTAAATTTATTCATATATATATGTTTCTTTTTTAAAATATTTTTTTGACATATCGTATCTTTCTTAGACACAAAGTGTGATTTTACATTTTGATAAATTGATTATTTGCTTCATTTTTTCCTTTTTAATTCAATTATTTATCGTGCATGAATTTTGTACAGAAAGTACAAATATTATTTACATTTATACTTTGTGTGATTATATAAATAAACGCTTTATTAAATTTATTTTCAGGTGTTTTATTATGATGTACATAAACTGGCCACACAATTAGAGGATATTGTATCAATTATGTCCCCACATTTTAGTAGCAAACCAGGAACGTATTATTCTGATGCATTATTCTTTCTCTCGCTGGGCATGCACAAGATTGCACCAAGTCATCAGAAACTCGCCGCGATGTTCGATGCGGACACAAAATTTCGCAGAGACGTGAAGGATTTATTTGAAGAGTTTAACAATTTTGGGAAGGAGGCTTTGTTCGGCTTGGCTCCAGAGTTGACCCCCGTTTACCGACATGTTTTGTACTTATACCGTACTAAACATCCAACAACGATGTTTGGCGAGCCTCGGCACAAGGGCGGATATCCTGGCTACAATAGTGGGATGGTGCTTTTTAATTTAGAAAGATTACGAAAGTCTCTCGAATATAATGAAATTCTTACTAAGAATAGTGTGGATACAATGACAGAGAAATATCACTTCAAGGTAAACTTGAATAATTGTGCAACTTATTTTTTTCTTTTTTTTTTTTGCGGTTTTGTATAACAAAGATTTTGTGTTATATAATACAACATGATAATCTTTTATTTAGCCAAAAAAAATATTTTATTATAATAATTTCTTTCCTATCTTTTTCTGATAAATTTATTTTATTTATTATATTTATATATTATTTATATGTTATTTTATTTATTATATTTATATTTATTCCATTATAATAATTTCTTTCCTATCTTTTTCTGATAAATTTATTTTATTTATTATATTTATATATTATTTATATATTATTTATTTATTATATTTATATTTATATTAAATTATATTATTAAATTTATATTATTATTATATTTTCTGATAAATTTATTTTATTTATTCTAAATCTCCATTTATTTTTCTCTGACTAAATATTATTTTAAAAATTAAAGTTCAACTTCAAATTTATATAAATCCATATGATCAAGTATATCATCCATTAAGAGACTTGAAAAAAATATTTTTATAAAATTTTAAAAAGAAAACTGCGATTATTGAGATTGAAAGTGTACATTTAATGGATGATATCTTTTACACTAAACATATAGAATACGATAATCTATATTTATTAGATATTGATACGAACATCACTTGTCTTGTTATAGGGTCATTTAGGCGATCAAGATTTTTACACACTTCTAGGCATGGAAAGACCAGAATTGATCCACACAGTTGATTGCGGTTGGAATAGGCAACTTTGTACCTGGTGGCGTAATCGTGGTTATGCGGATATATTTGCCAACTACTCAGAATGCCACTCAGAGATCAAACTGTGGCATGGAAATTGCAATACTCCTATACCTGATGATTAATGATTTATAATTTTTATCGAAATTTCACATGTACGCATGTGTGTATATAGTAAATATTAAATATAAAAGATGCTTCCAATTTTTAATTTTAAGAACAATGATATTAAAGTATGAATAAAATGATACACAAACTAAGAATGTTAAAGAGAATTATAAGTAAAATTACATAATGCTTATTTATGTTAATAAATTTAAGAAATTTTATTTGTTTTAGAATTATTGAACTAAGAAAAATAGAAAAGTGTATATTTTTCTCTCTATTATTTTTGTCCTTTTGAAATTGAATACTTATTAATTAAAGGAGTGATTTTTAATATAAACAAAGAGCAAGGCATTAAAAAGTATAATTTGAAGAGTACTTGTTATAACGCAAAGTTCATTAATACTTGATTATACTTATAGGATTTGATTCAATATTTTACTTTTTGTGCAACTGTGATTTTTCATTGCAATATATATTTCTTTGTTTCCTTTCCAGTGGCAATATATGTTGTATTATATCATTAATGTAGTAAATAATTGGTTTATAATAGGAATCATTCCTGCAGATTTAGAATTATTTCATATATTTGTATTTTGAGTAATATTGTTGAGAAATTGTATATAGTAAATTAAATAATATAATTTACTATATATAATTTATAGTAAATTATATAATATAATATTATATTATATAATAATATATAATATATAACTATATTATATAATTTTTATATATTATATATAATTATATAATATTATATTATATAAAAATTATATAGAATATATTATGATATCGTAATTATATATATTAAATCAATATAAGTTTATATTAAAATAAATCTATATAAGTTTATATATAAGGCAATTTTATATTGAAGTAAATGTGCATACTTATGTCAAAAATTATATTCTGTTAGAAAGAGGATTTATTCCAGATAATTAATAACGAATTTAACTTTTGAATAAATTTGTCGCCGATCTGCTTGCATGTATTTTGTTTACTGGATAATTATATTTTGAAAAAAAAACAGATTTATAGGTATATAATACAAACAAAGATTAATTTATATTTGAATATATATGTATATATAATACTTTACACCTTATGCCAAAATACAATCGTTTGTTATATCGACACAATATATTTATGGAGGAAAATAAATTGCTCAATTTAAATATATAACGCATTCTTTTCTACAAATAGTTCTAGTTTAAGTCCAATTATTTCGATATAACTCAATATTGACCAGATTTAAAGACTATTTTGTATTTAGTATAATAACGCATTCTACACAACTTTAAATTAGTGTACAATAGATAAAATAAGATATCACCTTTGGTCCCGTTGACAGAAACTTACAGTTAATCGTGAAAATTGTGTGGAAACATGTTAATGTTCAGCATTAAATCGCCATTAGTATCTATCTGTTCACGATTAATTTTGGTATTATATGTCCTTTTTATAAGTATATCTCACAGTAAAGCTAAAATCAAACGGTTCTATCCAACTAAAAATAACTAATCTAATTTTCTCTCTTCACGTTAATTAATGAGCAATCGTTGATGACTATTCATGTAAATAAAATAAAATAATTTCCCGTCCTTTTTTTACGAGCAAGTAAATATGGAATACACTTCGAATACTATGTACATTTTTTTCTATCGTCTTGCGACGGAGTTTTGGTTGTTGTAGCTTTTTCTGTATCATATTTACATGTGCTTAACGTGGAGCCCTAATCAGATTTTCGGTCCGTTTAGTTATTTCTATTGAAAGTATAGCTTGAGAAAAATATACATGATAAAATATAACGTTCGAGCAACTTGCAATATCAATTACTATTATTGCAGCAAGCACATATTTCTGAATTGTTCTCTCTCTTTCTCCACGTTAAATGCGGAAAATATAAATATTTCCTTTTCTTGAATTTATACATATATAATATGTGTGTATTATATATATAAAAGCATGTGTAAATGTTTCGAAAAATATTTCACTTAATATATTAAAATGCCATTTGGATATTTATTTCTTAAATTAATCCTAAAATACTACGAAAAAAAAAACAAAATACAATAATTATTAACACTAAAATTGCAGACGAAATATTTTTGTCTTATTTCTAAATTTAAATTGACATCGATTTTACATTTTTGCACTGCAAAATTGTAAATTTCTATTTACATGTAAAATTTTCAATAATATCTTTATAATTAAATAGATGAAAATATGTAATAATATATATTCTTTTCTAATGATTTTAAAGATTTAACCATCAGCAGTTTTAGTGTTAAATATTAATCACATATGAAAGATCAAATATCTGTACAAAGATTTTAAAAAATCACGAATTATTGGAGTTTTTCGGAAGTTTTTTTATTTATCTTATTTGAAAAAAAAATCTTTAGTATTTCAGGATTAAATAGAAATTTTTTTCAAAATTATTTGCACATACTTTTTTTGTAAACAAAAAAAATAGAGCTTTAACATTTAATCTGAAAACAAATGCAATAAATTTATATCTAATGAAAGAAAAAAAAAAACACTCAGAAATCTTGAAGTTCCACAAATTTCGGTTTAAACGAATTCTTTATCCATATCCAAAGTTCACTGTGCTTATTGTAAGTGATTATTTATAAAGACTCAATAGCACACAACAGCACACAAATTAATATTTCCCAGCGATCTGAAACAGATTGTTATTTTTTATAACAATTAATTTGTTTAATAATTTAATTTGTTAGTAATTTATTTTATAATACACACATACTGTTCGTTACAATGTATATATA
This sequence comes from Camponotus fellah, assembly GCA_030586385.1. Classification (NCBI taxonomy): domain Eukaryota; kingdom Metazoa; phylum Arthropoda; class Insecta; order Hymenoptera; family Formicidae; genus Camponotus; species Camponotus fellah. Next base: position 459,697 of record JAPIVC010000305.1, on the reverse strand, counting down.
ATATGTATGCAATATATTTATAATCAGTGTTTGCTGATATCTTATCTAGATAATTATCTAGATAAAATTATCTAGATAAAATTATCTAGATAATTATGTAGATAAAGAAATTTAATTAACTAGTTAAAGATAAAAATGATCCATTTCTTTATCTACATAATTATCTAGATAATTTTATCTAGATAAGAAACCAGCAAACACTGTTTATAATATAATAAGATAACAAATCATATAATGTAAGTTTAAATTTGACGACTATTTAAACTTCAAGTTTCAATTTTTTTCTTGAAAATTATAGTCTATTTTTTTAATTTAAAAAAAAATTACAAAGAACAATAGATTTTTTTAAGATAATTTTTCGAAAATTATAGTCTATATTTTTTAATTAAAAAAAAATTACAAAGAACGATAGATTTTTTGATATAATTTTAAAAAAAAATGACTATTTTAAGGAATAAAATTTGCATCGATATACTTACACTTTTTAACTTTTCACGTCCGCCGAAATTCCTGATAGACTCCAATAGCATATCTCTAGAATCTAATTGAACCGGTGCCGATTTGGGTCTTGCGCTTGTGTTTTTCAGCGTTACTCCCGTTATTATTGGCATGGTTGGGGGTTTACAAACTTGAATATCCTCATTGTAACTATCCATTGCTGATAGTTCCTTATGCTTTACTTGATTGTTATTCATCTTGGAGTCGCCAACAGGTATCTTGAATCCCTTTACAACAGGCATCGGTGGATTGATCTTTATACTGTTACTGATATTACACTTGAGAAACGTTTCATTTTGCGGCCTGAAATTTTGACTCGTCCCATTTACGCCCACGACGGACGTGAATCTCCTTGCCTGTGAGTTCTCCTGAATATCCTGCATCCAGGACTGATTTTTGAAAGAGTGGTCATTCTGATTAGGTGCCTTGGCAAACTTGGTGTGACCGTTTTGCTTGACACTCGTGTCTACCGTTCCTTCCATTTTATCCAACCGCATATCCCAATTCGCCGAGTGTCTATTAAGATTAGTGCGTTTAGGTTTCTGCCTAAAGTTCACATTCTGACCGAAGGAATTTGTCAATTCTCTGAAATTTATTGGCGTATCGTTGATGATTTCGTTCTCACTGTTCTTCGGCAGCTCAACGAACGTCTTCTTCAACTCGACCCCCATCACGAAGGGTCTATCCTTGTTCTTCGTCGAATCGAATGCGTTAATTCGGTTCGACATCGGTGCCTTGAAGCCCGAGGCTGTTGTGTGTGTGATCAGCTTTCTCGTGAGTTCATCAGGATTTTTATTCGCGTTAATCTCGTGCTTGGCGATGTTATTTTGATTGCTGACGTTGCTGGCATGATTCGTGAAATCCTTCTCGCTTTTCGCGCTGTTAATATTAACGATAGTCTTGCTGCTGTTCGTGTTGTTTCTTCCTAGTTTGTAATCGGTATCCATTTTAATTTGGACGTTAACGCTGGGTCTTTCCGACCAACTGCCCAGACTGATCGCAGGTGGACCGGTGTAAACGTAACGTTTCGTATTTTTTTCCTTCGACAATTGTTTACATTCCGAGTCTAAAGCTTGAGATTCCAGTGTTGAAGCTGCATCCGTTTTGGTCAAATGTTCGTTGGGTTCAGCCTCATGTCTGCTGGAAAATAATTTTTTTTCATATAAAATATATAAATAAATTATATAATATAATATTTATTTATAAATATTATATTTAATTTAATTTAAATTATATTTATTATAATATTTATAAATAAATTATATAATATTATATAATTATAATAATATAATTATTATAGTAATAATTATATAGTTAATTATAATATTTATAAATAAATTATATAATATAAAATTATATATATAATATTTTTATTATATATATAATATTTTTGGTGTATAATAATTTTTTTCGTGTAAAATATATATTGTCCGATTTATGCAATCAATATTGAAAAGAGATAAGATAATATTACGATATTAAGTAGCACTGTGCTAAATATTTATATTAAGAAAATTTAAATACATAATTATAAAGAGCTTTAAAAGTCATAAAATTTCTGTTTGAAATAGTTTTTTCATATACGTTACAGTTTCCATGATATTCATTTAAACTCGAATATATTGAATTTTTTATTTACAATTTTTAATTTAATTTGTATTTAAAATTTTTTTTGATTATAATAAAATTTTTTACATTTTCATTTCTTTGCAAGAAATAATACTCACTTTTTTTCAGTCAATAATGCGCTATTGTATTCTTTGGATATATTTTCTTCCGTTTGTTGAGCATTTTTCAACTGCGGTAAAATACTTTTCAGCACCTATAAATTCAAAATAATATTTTTATGCGATTGTTAACAGAGCTGAAATATTATATCATTAATTTTATCATGAAAATCACACTTACAATTACTACAATTATTAAATTATTGTATATAATTATTGTATACAAGCTTAATTTTAATAGAAATTATATCAGTGGCAACAATTATAGTAATAATATTTATAATATTTATTAATATTAATATTATATAATTTATAATTTCATAATTTTATAATTTATAATTTTATTATATTATTTATATTAATATTTATTAATATTTATAATAAAAATAATAAAATAATAAAAATGATATAATTTCTGTAAAAATTTGCCGCATATTATTCTGTAATTTACTTTTATAATTTTATAATTTTATAATTTATAATTTATAATTTTATTATATTATTAATATTAATATTAATATTAATATTTATTAATATTTATAGTAAAAATAATAAAATAATAAAAATGACATAATTTCTGTAAAAATTTGTCGCATATTCTATAATTTATTTATTTTTATAATTTTATAATTTTATAATTTATAATTTATAATTTTATTATATTATTAATATTAATATTAATATTTATTAATATTTATAATAGAAATAATAAAATAATAAAAATGACATAATTTATGTAAAAATTTGCCGCATATTATTCTGTAATTTATTTACTTTTCAAAATAAATCATCTTTTTTTAATGCATATCAAGTTGAACTCATCACATTTGACTCATGATTTTCACTCTATAACTCCAAATTACCTGCAATGATTGTAACTGCTTCTCTTTGCTAGGTTCCTTCTGGTGTTTTAACACGTTATCTCTCCACTGCGAGAACTTTTCGTTGCCTCGCAATACATCGACATTCAAATCTGTGATACTCGTAGATTTCCTTTCATCAATAATCTCCTGCTCGACTCGAGGCTCGTGCTTTCTCTCGATTTTCTGCACATCTGTCTGGTACTTGGCGTTACTGGATATCGAGATATAACTCTTGGATCGCTGAATATTAGTCTTTTCGTTAAGAGACTGCAATCTCTGGGTCAACTCATTCTGATTGTAACATTTTGGTTCCGTTTTACAATCGAGATTAAGGGCGTTCGATTCTTCGGACTTGGTCGTCTTCTTATCGTACGATATGTTGTTAATTAAATGCACACTTTTCGTTGTATTTTTCTTATCATTATCTTCTTTGCTCCTCGAAAGCGTGGCAAATGTTTTAATAAATCTATCATCCGAGTTTCTCGACTCCGCAAACTCCTCGAAAATGTCTATGCTGTTCTGTTTGGTGTAAGTGGTGATCGTAAAGTTGGACAGAGTATTGTCCACGGGTGCTATCTTCGGTGCGAATAAGCTGCTCGTGCTTTTCCGATCCGAATCCCTATTGATGGTCTGCGTTAACGTTCCAGTCTCTATTTTGCTCTCCAATTCCGAAATAATTTCCCTCCGCAAATCTGGATCAGCTTTCCTCTTGTGGGACCCGACAGACGTTTGCTCGACAGATCTGCTCACGATTGGTTCATCGATTTCGGACGCCAAGTCCGTTTTCTCACTTGAAGCTCTTTGAAGTTCAAAATCTGCCTCCGAGTCATTCAATAAGTTCCTCGTCGATTCGATACTCTTGCTGTTGTCTGTCGCATCAATGGACTCTGGAACCGGGCTTCCTGATGGTTCCCTGAAGGCCTCTACCGATCCTAAAGTGACTGTGTCGTATTCAGTGTCGAAGACAGGTGATTGTGAATCGCGAAAGGCACTCGGTGGAGCCGGAAGATGATACTCCCAGTCGCTGATCGACAGGTCCTCGCTCATCGCTGACACATAATCAGAGGTATTCTCCTGCGAACCCGCTGTCGCGGTCATATTTGGTGTGCTAGCGCTCAAAGTATTTTCTGGGAGGTCGACACACGACTTGTAGACCTCGTTCGACTCATCCTTGACGTCGACAGGTTCCGATTTGATCGTGGAATCGTCGAGGATGGCGATGTCTGCTTGCATAGATGCAGTTGTACGATTCGATTTAAGCAACGATGTTTCTGGTATTGGAGACGATGAGGTCGGTAGCACACTTGATAAGGTGTCTGATACTTTCTGCAGCAGGATATCGGTTTCTGATGGAGCATCCTGATTATCTATTGTAAATATAAGCAGAATAAAAATAAATTAGTCAAATATTGTCCTGGTCTTCTCTTATATTGGGATTATTTTTAATTAAATGCTTATTAAAAGATTGTTAAAAATATAATCTAAAGATTAATTTTAATGTTAACAATATTGAAGTCGAAAAAAAGATTATTTTTATTACGAAGATGTAAAAAATATGGCAGATAGAAAACAATATTTGAAATTAAAATAATTTAAATGGATTAGCATGATTTTTTATGAAGATGATGATTACGTGCAATCTTATATAATATTTATGAAGCAAAAAATACTAAGCGTGATAAACATAAAAAATGTAATTTTTTTACATAAATGGAACAAATTTAAATCAAGATAAAATTTTATTAAGATAAAAAATGGCAATAAACAAGTTGAAGTATTGTATAAAAAATATCTCCAAATATAGTATTAGTTGGTAAAATTATTAAGATAATAATCCTAATAGAATAGGATACAATCGTATATAATACATAATGTATGTATATATATATAAATGAAAAGAATAAAAAATATTTTTTCTATTTGTTATTGACATAAATTGAATATATTCACAAAAGAGATTAATTCCATTATACACATACATGCATAAATAATCAACTCCTTTCACTTTTATTCCTATCCCTCTGCCTTATCTCCCTTTTTAATTTTTTTCTTTTTCCCTTTTTAATTTTTTTCTTTTTCTTTTCTTCTTTTTTTCTTTTCCTCTCTCTCTTCTTTTTTTTCCTCCCTCTATTTCTGTTTCATCTTCTCTCTTTTCCTCCCTTTCTTTCTCTTTTATTTACTCTTTTTTTTCATTTCTTCCTTTTTTTCCTTCTTTTTTTCTATCTCCTTTCTTTTTTTTATTAAATTGATAAACCCGTGAAAAAAATTAAATATAAAATATGATAATAAAATACCTTGTACTTTAAACATTGATAAATTTTTCGATTATATAAAAATACTTTTATGCATAGATTGCATATGAATATATATATTACTTATATATTTAAAGATAATATTTATATAATATATTAACACTTTTATTCTACATTTTCATTGCAAGAAAGAAATTTTCTTAATATATCTTTTCTCTATTCTCTCCTCTTTCTTCTTTTCTATATAAATCTGAAATTATTTTACTTTAAAAATAAATTAAATTTATAAAATTAGTAATAGAGATTTAAAAATAAATAAATAAATAAATTTATATGTAATAAATTTATATGTACGCCCCAACTTTTGTTATCTTATTATTATATTATAAAACACTATAAACATATTTAATTGCATGCATAATAAAAGAAGCGTAAATTCTAAAAGGATGTTAAAAAAGGATCAATATTAAATGAAATGAGAGAGAGATTTCGGAAAGTATCATTGATACAACTACGACACTAAAAAAAACAAATATATGAAAGTGATAATAGATTCGAGAGGATATCGTTACCACACATCCCGATATAGCACACATTCATGCATATCGATTGATTAATCAGAAAGTCCTAATGTTTAATTGATAATATCGACTATCAGATCCAGTGTAAATTAAGAAAAAATTCGAAATATACAGAGTGAACTCATAAAACGAATTTTATTAGATATTTTATGATTTATGTAAAATCAAGAAATCATTTCAAGTCTCATAACTCGAAAAGTACTCAATGGAAAAATACTTTATTATAGTGTTTTGGAAAGCTCTCGAGATAAACTATATACTACTAGAATAAGTAATAAGAAACAGGGGGTTCTATTTAAAACATTAAAAGTGCCCTTCATGTGACCTTCAATTAATTATCCAAGATCAAACCAATGGCATTATCTTATGTCGCCTTTCGAGTCAAATAACTTTTGTCTGAAACATTTTTTCAAAAAACTTCTCTTTTTCGAGATATTCGCATAAATAGATTAAAATGGTCCACCCTGTATATTAAATAATTTTAATATAACCGAAAAAGAGCAAGTAAATTATTTGCTCTTTATCAAAGTCAAACATCTCTCTCAACTCTTATAGGATTAATTTTTCTATTAAATATTTTTTCACTTTTGACTCTTTAAATAAACTATTTTTTTAACACCCGATATATACACATACATTATACATGCATACAATTTCAAGATAGTACACAGGATATGTAATTGAAAAAGTTGCAAACTTGCGAAGGACAATAAGGATCAAAATAGAGAAGTAGTTAGTAATATAATGACATGCACCTGTAACTCTCTCATTTACATCCACATCCCTTGTACGATTAATGCAATGCCCCGCATTAATTTGCTCCCGCTCTGTGCTTTGTGACGCACTTGAAGATACTTTCCCGGCGGAGAAATTCAGATTCAGAGCATGCACGATGTCCTCCGGAGGCGAAGTGAGATATCGCTTCTGTCTCTTCAAGGTATCCATCTCGAAATCATCCGAGCTGGACTGGCTTCGAATCACTTTCGTCCGTTTCGTGATCTTCACGTTGTTCGATTCTTCACCTCGACCTTCAGTTCCAAGTTTTGGGCTCGATTCATTAGCATTTTCCGCAATGTTACATTTTATGATGTCGTTCAAAGTATCGTCTTCTCCAATGACATCGAAATGATCGCACTTTGGTATAGTGGAGATCACCGTGCACGTATCTTTGTTTCTTTCGAACCCACTCTTCATTTCTGGGCCACTCGTCGCATCTTTTGGACGCAAATATTTCGCTGTTTCAATCATCTCGTCGCGAGTAATTCTTTTCCTCGGCGCTCTGGGTGGTCTTTGGCAAGCAGATTGATGATGCGATGACTTCAGTTGTTCGCTTTTCACCTCAATCATGTCCAGTTTGGGCTTATTTTTGTTCAGAGAATTCGATGACACGTCCTGATTTTCACTTTCATCACAAGAATCCATGTTTCTAGATTTTATCTGGCAGTCTTGTTGTAAAATATTCTCCTCTTCTTTGAAAGTAACGGTAAGTAAGCCAATATTTTCTTCCTTACTTAAATGTTGGCCCAAATTTAACGATTCCTGATCTTTTACATTATCGACAATCTCTGGTATTTCGTCCTTTTTGCTAAACTTATCTTCAAAATGTGTTTCTGGATTAATAGGGATTGATTCCATACAATTAGAGTTGGGTAACTCAAAATTGTTGTCCATTTTAGAATTGGGATATTGACTTGATTTTAAAGACACTCTGTCGTCGATTGTATCATCGATCTTTGTGTTTTCTATTTGGTCCATCTGATCTTCTTTGAAAGGTGTAGAATCGATTTTTGACTTGGAATGTATCCTTTCTCGCTTAATGTGTCTAACAACATCATCTTCCATCAACGATGTATTGTTGGTATTCGAATTGTAGCAATGTGTTTCATTTTTAGGGTTTGCACGTTCACGTGATAAACTGTTTATATGATCGCGTTCCATGCTCAAGGTTCTAGGTGGTGCCAAGGGTGGAACCACTTTACGTTTAGGTGCCTTTGGATGTTCTGAAGCGCTAATCTTATACGTGTTAACCTTTCGAGGCATGGGAAGGGGTACAGGTTCTCCAACTAGTTTGGATAAAGAAAGAAAAAAATGACCATCACCGAAAATACAAGCTAGCAAAATGGTATACAAACAAGCAAACTGATCAAAGTATATGTACATACTATGCGTCGGATAGAGCAACAAGAATGCATTATGTTATAAATTCTAGAGATACGTAAATCAAGTCTTGGTGCAAAATCGTGTGTCCATATACTTTTATGTAAAAAAGAAAGGTATTTGGAATCACATCATTTTCTAAATGGAGGAAGATATTTTGTGTTAATGAATTATTTCATAAAATACGAATAAGAATAATAAGAAGATGTGTAAAAAATTTTTCGTTAATTTAATCCTTCTTTTTCATTTATAATATAATCTGCAATTCAGAAAATTAAGCGATTCCAAACTCTCCTGATGATGCATATACAAATATAAATAATGTAGAATTTTCAATAAAATTAATTAAAAATAACTCTTATGAAAAAGTGCAAATAAACAATAATATATCATAAATAATATATCATGTGGTTAGTGAAAAAAAAGTAAATATGTATTAAATATATTTTCAAAAGCTTTTGCCGATTCAATTTTTTAATTTAAAGATTAACCATTATCGTAATAATTAATTATCATAATTATCGAGATGTATATAAAATTGGAAATTAGAAAATTGTCAAAACAAGACAATCTGCGGAAAAAAATTCGAAAATTTATTCAATATCTATTCCTAATTAATAGAATTTGAAGATTATTTCTATTCGTTCTAACGAGAAGTCTATTACAGAGATCCACTATGTCTATCGAGTTTCAAACAAATTCGCCAACTCTACTCTCAAGAATCGAATTCAATTGGGCCAGAAAACAATTCCAATTTTCATTCGATTCTTGACGGTTGACCAAGCCAGGTGGTGGTGGTTGCAAGATGCTTAACTTCCTCTCCTCTAATTTGTTCTCGGTATGATTTATCATGGGTAGCGAGGGTAGCTCGTCAATGTTACTGGGTATAGAATCTGTGGACGCCATTTGGATGTCTAATGGCTTTCTAGAGATCGCAAATATTTGCAAGGTACTCAGAAGCGGAGGAGACAAATTGTTTTCCGCGTATTGTATCGAAGAATTATTCCCAGGATCTTCCGATATTTCGCATCCCATATTTTTTACCTTCGATTTTGTATCCTCCTGATCATTCATTGACGTCTGCATCTTTAATCGGCAAATCCTACTCGATCTGTTCACGGGAAACTTACGATTGGAAATTGATTCTCTACGATTTTCACGTAAATTTGGTAGCCTTCTAAGACTTTGGGATCTTCTATCTATTACATTTTGGATATGATCTTTAGTTGCGATACCGAGCGAAATATTATTTACAAAGTTAGGACCCCTAGAGCTATCATATTGCGAGTATCTATCAATGAATAATCTATCCCTCTTTTCAGAATAAAACGTAGCGTGTGATGTCTCATCATTCATATTTTCGCGGATCTGAGGATTTCCTGAAGGACCTTTAAAACTACGGAGCAAAGTATTCGAGCTACTAGGCCCTAACTTACCTTTCTTTGTTACTATTCTAGCTTGCTCTACTTTTGGGGAGGCTTCTACAGGCGCGATCACTTCCACATCCGCTTTAACAAGCTTATGGCTGACCGAATCTGTTTCAGAACATGCCTCGACACTCGTTTCCGCCTTCGCGGTACGATTCTGCTGAACGTTGTCATCGAATTCGTACGTCGTGGCTTCCGACTTTGGCTCATAGCCCAACTCGAGCATGGATTGCGTGCTGATGGCGATGTCAGAATTAGCCTTAGGACAATCGATATCGGAATTAGCCTTCGATGGCGCACCAATGTCAGATGGCGGTTTCGAAGGATCCATATCGGACGTTAATGATTCCTCAGAGTCGACGATGCGTTCTAATGCCTGCGTGGAAATGGCCGACGAAAGTGGTCTGGGCGTCGGCGGAGGAGGAGCTATTCTCTTCTTTCGACCTAAAAGCAATTTACATGGACCAATTGTGAGAAACAATTCCATTTTTCTCAAGTAATACATGTTCACTACCAGTGTTTGTTGTAGATAATTTCAAAATTATCTAGATAAAGATAAAAAATCCGTAAATTTATCTTAGATGAGATAAAGATGATTTTGCTTTTAATCTAGATAAAAGATCAGATGATTATTGCAATAATCTAGATAATTATCTAGATATTTTTGTTTATTCTATAAGACTATAAATATTTGTAAAAAATGTGACGCAGATATTATAAATGAGATATTAAAATCATAAACACATTCTTTCTCTTTTCCTAAAGAATATTTAAATAATAACAAAAAGATATACAGGGTGTCCCGCAACTACCGCTCTATATTTTAAAGGTAGATTCTCTGGCCAATTTAAAAACGATTTTTCCTCAGCGAAAATGTCGAAGAAGATTATTATTTTTTGCATATTCCCAATTTTTGTCATGATGTATCTTTCTAACTAAGCCTTAAATTAAAATTCTCTTAAAGTAAACTCTACCTAAAATTAACTAAAGAATGTGACTTTATTAATATTTTATTCCCATAAGGCTTAGTTTGCGAAAAACCCTTTATTTTCAATCATTTATAATTCGAAAACTATTAGTGCCTCGACATTTTCACTGAGGAAAAATCATTTTTAAATTGGCCAGAGAATTTACCTTTAAAATATGGAGCGGTAGTTGCGGGACACCCTGTATAAATAATATGATAAATATTTATTTATTAATTTATATTTATAATATATTTATAATATATTTATAATATATTAATAATATAATAATCAATGTGCAACAATACATATATTATTTTTATAAAATATACATTAATGCATTGCACAAATTTAAGTAAAACAAGTACAAGATAAAGTATATTTGTAATATTATTTTCATAATAAATAAATAAAAATATATGTATTTTACAAATATAAAAAATATATGTATTTTAGATGTTTTAGATAGATTTTTAGAAACTTGCCTCTTTTGCATAATGAAAACGTCATCTTAGACAATTTTTAGATAAGATGACATATATTTTTTATCTAAGATAAAGATGAAAATACTTTGTATTTTTTCATGTTAAAGATAAAGATAAAGATACTTTGTATTTTTTCTAGTTGAAGATAAAAATGATCTATTTATCTAGATAATACTTTGTATTTTTTCTAGTTAAAGATAAAGATGATCTATTTATCTAGATAATTATCTAGATAATTATCTAGATAATTATCTAGATAAATAGATAATTATCTAGATAAGCATCTTTATCTTTATCTTTAACATGAAAATAGATAGATAATTATCTAGATAATATATTAATTTCTTTATCTAGATAATTATCTAGATAATTTTACTATATCTAGATACTAGCAAACACTGTTCACTACTAATCTACTATTTCCCCAATAATAGTGGGAATTCATTGTTAGACTACGTGAGTTCGATACGATGAAAAATCTCACCAGTGAGAGAAGTGCTGCTGATCCCTCGACTAAGCGTTCCACCGGTCATCGCCAGATTGTTCAAACTCTTGCTGGACTGTGAAGTTTGCGCGAGTTTTCTGGAAGTGTTGGACATGCCGGGCGCTTTGCTTCTCCTTGGCAGAGTTTCCGGTAATCTCGCGGCCAAATCTGGATTGTCGCTTAGCACAGAGGCTTCATGGTAACCGGAACTGTCGCTACTGTTCCGGCTATGATTGATCACCATTTTATCTTTGCCGCTGTCCCCAGACGTGCCTTGAACAGGAGGCACGGCGTGCGTGGGCGGTTTCGGAGCTGGTCTCCTTTTTCTCTGTGGCCGAGTCGGCGGCTGAAGGGGACTGGCGCTTCTCGCAGTTTCGTCACTTCTGGCAGGTGACACGCTGCGACCCCCGAGACTATCCGTACTGAGCGAGGTCTCTTTGGATTTTTTGAACATAAAACCGAACACACTCTGCTTGGTCTGCTGCCGGCGTCGCTCCTCTTGCCTCTGCAGCGCCATTATGTCCTGCGTACTTAATGACGGACCTAGACCCTTGGCCTGTTTTGCATAAAGAGTCACTTCCTGCAGATGATAGTCCTGCAGCGATAGCGATAAGTCCAACGTCTCTTCCAGATTAGCTGGAATAAAAGAAGTTAATCAAATACTGATCAAATATTGAGAGAAATATTGACAAATGCTGAGATCAAATACCGATTAGAATTTGATGCATGATAATTAATAATTGAATGAATTTATATTCTTATCATATTTATATTTTTATTATTTTATTTTTTATATGAATTTATATTTTTTAGAAATGTAGTACAAATAATTTAAAATAACCAAAATTTTTCGCATATTTATAGATTCTTTATATTATAAGAGTGTAAGTAATATTAATATGATTTTATCAATATTACAGCCAATTGCAGCATGAAATGTATATTAATGTAAAATTATATATAAAATATAAAATTATAATATTTTATATTTTATATATAATTTTATACATAATTTTATATATATTTTTATATAATATTTTATATATAAAATTATATATAAAATATTATAAATATATTGTAATTAATTTCTTATAATATAAAATTTACATAAATAAAATTACACACATATTATAATAAATAAAAATTTTAAAAATATATATAAAATTATGCATATATATATAATCTCTTTAATTATTTTTCGATTTGTATATTTATTATACATTGTTAGAGAGCTGAGATTAAATAGAAAAAAAACTATTAAACAAAATTCAATGCAAATAGAAATATATTTTAACGTTAAAAACTATCTAGAATTTTCACTTTTGCTATTTTATATGAAAACTTTTGTTATTTTATTAAAAGAAATTATTTAAAAGATTTCACATTTTTGCGTTCAAAAATTAAATTTAACATAATTAAATATACTGTTATAAATGTTATGTGTAATATAACTGTTATATAACTATTATGTGTTAAATAACAATTATATTGTTGAATGGGAAATTATAACTAACAATTAAACTAACAATTAACTGTTACTTTGTGTTTGCTGGGACACAATCAAATATAACAAAATTAAATATAACGTAAAACTTTTCATTTTCACTTTTATAAAACAGAAAATTACAAAATCGCTGTCGAGATAAATAAACTTTTAAAAAATATTTAAGAAAAAATTTTTTTTTAATTTTCGGAGCAAATTAGATATCAAATAAGAGTTTTTTTTCTAGAACCAGATATACAGGGTGTCCCAAAACTCATAATCAATCAAAGACAGATTCCTGGGATCATTTGGAAACGATTTTTCCTCAGCAAAAATGTCGATGAAGACCATCATTTTTTACATGTTCTCGATTTTTGTCATCATGTATCTTTGCAATTAAGCCTTAAATTAAAACTCAACTAAAGTAAACTCTATTTAAAATTAATCGAAGAATGTGGTTTTGTTAATATTTTATTTCTGCAAAGCTTAGTTTACGAAAAACCCCTTATTTCCAATCACTTATAATTCGAAAATTATTAGTGCCTCAACATTTTTATTGAGGAAAAATCTTCAGATTCTAGGAATTTGTTTTTGAAAAATTGATTATGAGTTTCGGGACACCCTGTATGTGTGTAATTAATTAGAACTCTTGGAGAACAAATTCCTCTAATGAACATTGGAGACATTCTAGAACTCATTAAAGGAAAAATATTTCAATCTCGTGTGTGTGCGTGATACCAACTATATAAAGTATCTTACGCATTCGCTAGATTTACATTCTACAGGGTGGCTCCGAACGTTCCAGCCAGACTTTGAGATAGGAAATTTAATTCCGAACAAAAAATTTCCGATAAACATGGGTCGAAAAATGCTTCCTTAAGAAGTTATCGGTCAAAAATCTCTGATAAAGGAAGAGCAAAAGGTGAAAAGAAAATGAAATAAAAAGAAAATGAAACTAAATAAATTTCTTGAAAAAAAAACGATAAAAATAAAAAATAAAAATCTTTTTCTTTTATGAAAATAAAATAATTTTTTTTTTAACTAACTTTTTCTTTTATGAAAATAAAATAATTTTTTTAACTTTTTTTTAACTTTTATTTTATTTTCATAAAAGAAGAAGATTTTTATTTTTTATTTTTATCATTTTATTTCAAGAAATTTATTTAGTTTCATTTTCCTTTTCCATTTTATTTCATTTTTTTTCACCTTTTGCTCTTCCTTCCGAGGTTTTTAAGAGCGATAACTTCTTAAGGAAGCATTTCTCGACCCACGTTTACAGGAAATTTTTTCTTCGGAATTAAATCTCCTGTAAGATCTCAAAGTCTAACTGGAACGTTCGGGGCCACCCTGTATATCTATACATTCCTAGAAGCTTTGCTTTAAAGAGAAGGGGGATATTTCCCTTCGAGACAAGTCCTACAAACACAACAACTCGTACTTTTCAACAGGTATAATATCGCCTCGATCTGCAGTTATTGCAAACGGACGCGGATGAACCAAATTATACTTCCAAGACAAAAGAGGAGGAGGATGATAATTTTTGAATGACGGAACCGCCTGGAGCACTCGCGATTTTTTTTTCTCCTTTTAACGTGCATCCCTCGTTTGCGTTATCGCGGATGCACAGGCCCGCCTGTCACAGCGAGTTCTCTGAGCGCGAGCGTGAATGCACCTGGAGGTATGCGAGCGGGAACTGGAATTGCGTTCTCCATTCCCCTCGCGCGGCGCGGATCAATTATAAAACGTACGCGGGCAAGCACGGGCGGAATGCCGCGCATTTACGCTCGTTCCTCCACAGGACGAGCGTGAGGACGAGAATGAGAAAAGCAGAGGCCCGACAGCCTAGGAGTAACAAGTGCTGCGGCAACCTTGCGATAGTGATCTCAGCAGCCAACCTGTAACTAGCTAACTGAAATATCTCGTGCACGGTGTCTCGTCAAGAGTGAGGATCACGCTGGCGGTGGAACGCTTCACAGGTTTATACGAAAGTATCTCTCATAATTATTGATTATTCAATATTAGACAATTCGTATATTTATTACACATTTATTTATTTATTTTTTCATTCCTTTGCAAGAAATTTATGGATTAGATCATTGCTTGTATTATAATATATTATAACTGATTATTAATATATTAAATATATTTTAAATATATATTAAATATATTTGTAATATATTTAATATATTAAATATATTTATAATATATTTTATTAAATATATTAGAATATATATTTTTAATAATACATTAATAATAATATAATTGTGATTTACAATTTTTATGATTAACAATAATATAATTATGATTTATTATAGGCATTTTAATATATTAATAATATATATTTATTTATAATAATAATATACATATTTATTAATAATAATATATATTTATTTGTAAAATTATTTATATAAATATATATTTATAATATATTTATAATATATGGGATGTCCCGAACTACCGCTCCATTTTTTATTTTAAAGGTAGATTCTCTGGCCAATTTAAAAACGATTTTTCCTCAGCGAAAATATCGAGACACTAATAGTTTTCGAGTTATAAATGATTGAAGATAAAGGGTTTTTCGCAAACTAAGCCTTATGGGAATAAAATATTAATAAAGTAAAGTTCTTTAGTTAATTTTAGGTAGAGTTTACTTTAATAGAATTTTAATTTAAAGCTTAGTTAGAAAGATACATCATGACAAAAATTAAGAACTCTTCACAGGTTCATACGAAAGTCTCTCATAATTATTGATTATTCAATATTAGACAATTCATATATTTATTACATATTTATTTATTTATTTTTTCATTCCTTTGCAAGAAATTTATGAATTAGATCATTGCTTGTATTATAATATATTATAACTGATTATTAATATATTAAATATATTTTAAATATATATTAAATATATTTATAATATATTTAATATATTTAATATATTAAATATATTTATAATATATTTTATTAAATATATTATAATATATATTTTTAATAATACATTAATAATATGTCACAATGATATAGTTATAATTTATTATAGGCATTTTAATATATTAATAATATTTATTTATAATAATAATATACATAGTTATTAATAATAATATATATTTATTTGTTAAATTATTTATATAAATATATATTTATAATATATTTATAATATACAGGATGTCCCGAAACTACCGCTCCATTTTTTATTTTAAAGGTAGATTCTCTGGCTAATTTAAAAATGATTTTTCCTCAGCGAAAATGTCGAGGCACTAATAGTTTTCGAGTTATAAATGATTGAAAATAAAGGATTTTTCGCAAACTAAGCCTTATGGGAATAAAATATTAATAAAGTAATAAAGACATTCTTTAGTTAATTTTAGAAAGAGTTTACTTTAATAGAATTTTTATTTATATAATAAGGCTTAGTTAGAAAGATACATCATGACAAAAATTAGGAATATGCAAAAAATAATGACCTTCTTCGATTTTCGCTGAGGAAAAATCGTTTTTAAATTGGCCAGAGAATCTATCTTTAAAATATGGAGCGGTAGTTTCGGGACACCCTGTATATTTATTTTATATATTTATTTTATATATTTATTTTATATATTTATTTTATACAAAATAAATTTATTTTTATAAAATATATAAATTTTTTTTATAAAATACGTAAATTTTAAATCAGCGCCATATTTATCGAATAGATTTATTTTATTTCATTATGCTTTGATGGCACGCGGAAATAACCATAGCACGTATTGTGATGAAACTTGAGTCGAGTTTATGGAAATGAGCACGTGCGCAAGAATCGCCGAGGAATTAAAAAGGGAAATCAGACGAAGACTTTCATCGATGCATAAAGCATTTCCAGAAAATTGGATTGCGTCCCTGTCGTGTATGCACGAATCATTTGGCTTCCGAAGCCATATCATGCTGTTCGTGTGCTAATTAAACTATAAATATTATGTAAAATTAAATATTCTGCGGAATATCAATAATAATTATTATTAAACCTATTTATAAACATTTAATTAAATGCAAAAGAAGATTTTTTATATTTAATTATAATAATTTAATTATAATTTGATCATTTTATAAATTATTAATTATTAAATTTAAGGAAAATTAATTCTTGCAAAATGATCAAATTATAATTAAATTATTAATTATAATAATTTAATTATAATTTGATCATTTTGCAAGAATTAATTTTTCTTAAATTTATTCCTACAATTTTATCGAACTCATATAATCAAAATGCGCAAGTGTACTCACCTGGATGACGAAGCTCGTAATTATTTTTGTCCAGATTCTTCTCACGACATACTTCATCTAAAATTTCTCCAAGGTTCATCTTCGGACTGACCCTCGATACATACAGTTGATTTCTCGGCAAATGCACCTGCGTCGATTATCAAATTATCGCATATTGCATTACGATTTATTGCATTTTTATTGCATTCGTATTGCGATCTATTCTAAGTACGTAACTGGTTTTAAATGAGATCATTCGCTTTCAACATTTGTCGGTAAATCGAACAAGTACAAATCATTTGCTTGAAAGTAGCATTGCATTCATTCTTCAGAAAATTTTAAAATAATTGATTTAAAGATTAAATTATTCAAACATCTATAATAAGAAAAAATATATAATCTAATCTAAAAATTTCTATATTGATATATCTTTCTGCATTGCAGGAGTTTTCTGCAAAAATTTTTAAGCGATAACAAACAGAAATTTTTATCCAAAAGTGACAATTTTAAAATATATTATAAATAATTATATAAATTATATTATAAATATATTATAAATAAAATATATTATATATGTAATATTGCAAAAATAAAATTAATATATTTTGTAAAAAATCATAAGGAATATGTCTTGTAACACAAGAGATTATTTTGCTGCACTTTTTAATCGATTTTCAAAAATCGAATAAAATTGCTTGTACAATAAATAATAAAATTATATACACGTGTACATGTATACAAATTTGTTTAAATTTTATTTTTAAATATTACAAATATTTTTCTTAAATTTAATATCTTATAAATAATTGATCATAATAAATACTTTTATTTCAATTGAAAAAAATAAAATAAAACAAACATTCTTCATTTGGAAATATGTAAATAAAATAGGCAAGGAATATATGGCTTTAATGATAGAAAATATATATAATATAAAATTGCTAGGATTGTGTATGAATAAAATAATTAGATCAAGCCTCAATAGACTAATAAATTAAAATTGTATTTTACCTGCAATCTAAATGTCGTTTCAAAAGGTTGATTAGCTTGCTTTGTTTTGCGTGGCATACATGTCCCCTGCTTGGGAAGTAATTTAACCTAGAATAAAACAAAAGCATCTTTTGTGTCGCAAATTTTATATTTTAGCTATAAAAATATGTGGAAATAAATTATTTTTTTCGTAATATGAAAAATATAAATATAAATTATTTTTTCGAAATATGGAAAATATGCCATTGAATCTTCTATTCAATCTTATATTTAATTTTTTTTATATAAGACATGAAAGAAATTATAAATATATATATATGTAAAATTTTTAATTTACATTTATGTGTGAAAAATAATTAATAACTGCCATATGTGAAAATAATAATTTCAAATAAAATAATAAGAGCAAGAAATATTTATTAGTGTTTTTTTTTTTTTATCAAGAAATACTTATTTGGGCAAAAGTCTGATTATCGAAGTACCTTTTAATATTATTAAAATAATAATAATACTTAATAAAATAATTAGCTGTTACAAAATCTGGAAAAAGTGAATGCATAAGATTCGCAGAAGGAATCATATTAAATTCTTATATCCCGGAGAGAAAGTATAACGATCGGTACTGGAAATTGACGTGCGAAAGGGTTAATCTAACACGCGAAGCAATGAACGAGCATCAAAGAATTGTCGTTAGAAAGTGCGTAGAAATTCTCGCGTAGAAATTCACGTGACACGCGTTGGGAAATTGTGTAGAATCGTTAATGGCCGGCTGGAGTCGCCGCCCGAATGGAAAATCAAGAGGGTGATGACTTCTATTTGCGCAAATACCGTAATCGCAAAACCGTAAGTCCTATGCAATTATCGATACGTGTAAGGAAAAACGACGAAATCGATTGCGCACAACTGATTGTGATTAGGTTTCTAATCAATCACTTTTTTTTTTTCGATTCTGTCTCCGAGATTGTTGTCGAGATCTCGAGGACGCAGTTTTAATCATTAATCTCCATGATTGTATATATATGCAAAAAATTATAATTATATATATATATAATAAATAATAATAATAATAATAAAATAAATAATAATAATAATAATAATAATAATAATAATAATAAAATAATAATTAATAAAATTATAATTATAATTATATATAATTATATATAAATTAAATATATAAAAATTATAATGTATGTTATAAGCAAGATTATTATAGGAATTTTTAGTCTTGTATAAAATAAATAAAATCATAAAATAGATATTTTCAATTACATGATATAAAAGTTCTTTTAAATAGGATTCATATATTAATTGAATTAAACCAACTAAAAAATTAATAATTGTATATATATCTTATTGTATCTTCTGATAAAAAGAGAGCAATGTTTATCAAGAATTAAATTTTGATATAAAAATTTTGATATAAGTTGTACTTTAAATTTTTCTTTAATTTTTATGAACCCTAAACAGTTTATATAAACTTAAAAATGTGCATTATATCTTCATATAAAATATTTGAATTACCTGAAGAACGTCCAACGCTCCGATAGGAGTGTTTGGATGATGAGATAGAACTAAGCCATGTTCGCCGATCGCTTGCAATGTATAATTCGAAGCTGTCAATTTATGGGCTGTCGCGATCTGCACTAGGAGGTCCATCATTGGCGTGCTATAATCAATTACATCAACAATTATATATATATATAATAATGTAATGACGATGATCGATACACATTAATTTTTCACAAATGTCTTCCCTATCAAAAAGACTTAAAAGTCCATCAATCCATGATTTTTATACTTTTTATTATTTTATTTTTATTTTTTTATATATATTACATTTTATGTATATTTATTTTTATATTTTTATTTTTATTTATTTTTATTTTATTTTTTTCTATTTTTTATAAATATTATTAGTTATATAAATTTATTAATTTAAAGAAAATCGATATAATCGATTAAGCTTTTAATTATATAATAAAAGTAATCATGTAGTAAGAGTATTATGTAATAATAATAATTTAATTATATATAATAAAAGTATTATCAAATATATAATTTGATATAATAATGTATAATTAATATAATATAATAAAGTATTCAATATAATAATTTATACAATATGTAACAAGAGTTAGGATACTATTTTAACATCCATATTTCTAGAACAGCGAATTAAAAAATTCTTTATATATATAAATTGCAACTTATCTAACTGAAAATTTTAAATCGATAAACGAAATTCTCCCATAAAAGGCATAACGATGAAATCGCGATAACAGAACGACGTCATCAGAAGAGATAAGCAATCGTCTGATTATAAAGTACACAAATCTAATACCGATATCACACAATTTTTAATATTTTTTTTTTAATTATTGCATTTACATAATACGAGCAAGAACATCTTTTCCTCTTTAATTTTTCTCTCTTTTTCTCCTTCTCTTCTCTCTTTCTACCCTGCTTTTTTCCTCTTTCTCTTCCTTTTTCTCTTTTCCTTTCTCTACTTTCTCTATTTACGCGTTAATTTATTTCACTTACAATTGTGTTATAATTTAATAGTAGTAATTATCTAATTCTATATAAACTTATCCAACGTCATGCATGCATATACACCATCACATATATAAGAAAGTAACTAATTAACATATTATGGAATCTGGAGTTTTTTCTTAACTGGCTAAATAAAATACTACAAGAAAAATAAGAAAAAAAAACATTTATTTGTATTAAAAGAAAATATAATTATTTATAGAAAATTCATTATTTTAAAAATATAAAAATATAAAAAATATATTAAAAGAAAATATAACTATTTATAGAAAATTATTTATAGAAAATTAAAATTTATAGAAAATTTTAAAAATAGAGTTAAATGTTAATTATACATCCGCGAACTCGAGCAATCATATATATATATATATATACGTTATGATACATAGAATGACATGAAAGTTTACAGCAAAACTGACAGTATTAAAAAAAATTGAAAAATTTAATTTGGCTAATCCTTCATCGTTGAGATTAAATTGCAAACATTTTAACAATTCCAAATATTTATATTAATAATTAATATTAATAATTGTTATACACTATTAATAATATTATTATAATTATTAATATTACTAATTTATATATAAATTAATAATAAATATATAAATATATATTTATAATAATAATATATAAATTAATTATATATATAATATTAATAATAATATATAAATTAATAAATTATAATAATAATAATAATGTATAAATTATTATATATTATTATTATATAATTTATTAATATAAATTATAATAATAATAATAATATATAAATTAATAATATTAATAACTATAACAATAATATTATTAATAGTGTATAATAATTGTTATACACTATTAATAATATTATTGTTATAATTATTGATATTATTAATTTATATATAATTTAATAAAATGATATTGATGAAATTAATAAAAAAAATAAAAACAGTTTTATTCTTGAATTTTTGGAATTGAAGAAATGTTGTTGACAAAGATTGTTGTTGTGATTTAAAATTTTTATAAAAATATACCTTCTTAACACTGTAACTCTCTGCGTATGAAGATGATGATCGCGAGGTAGTTGAACCAGAAGCTCCATACTTCCAGCCAGCATGTCCGCCGGAGTGTCTTCTGTCACAAGAACCATTCTGGATGGCCTCTCCTCTCTGCTCCTGAAATAAAATATATCTTTCAGTCGAAATTATTATTTAATAAATAAAATTTAATTATGCTCTTTTTTGCGAAAGACAAGCAACACAACAATAAACAAATTTTATCCTTTTTTTAAATTTCGTATTTTTAGATTTACACATATTTGAAGCTTTATATTAATATTATATTTTTTTTATATCATATAAAACTTATTTTTAGAAGTCCTGTGATTATCTCTTTGATGTTCGTTAAGCTACTTAATTTGGTCTTCAACAATTTTACGGTCTATGGCTTGTAACGGATTATAACCATGCATAGTATGCTCGTTATAGTACGTGTGTATAATATATATATATATGTATATATTATACGTGTAAGTATAGGTACTTTTACAAAATACTGTGTAATGCATTGAGGAAGTAATGTGCCCATTTAATTATTACATTAGATTCCATTTAATTAGATTTAACTTTCGCCTATTGAAAAAGAAAGCACGTTCTTGTCGTGTTGTTTTGTTATTACTTCGATTTAATTAATTAATAAAATGTAAAATTAATAAATTTCTTAGTAAAATTTATGGAGTTTAATGAGGGAAGTGCGTAAACGTGAAATACTTTAAAGAGAATTATGCCATATTTAATAATACGCAGACATCAATTTAAATTTTCATCTCTTCGATAGATACGAAATATATTGCGATAATAAAATTCGAAAATAAAGATGTCAAAAAATTTTACAATTTTTTTCAGAGTTTAATATTAGACTCCATTTTATGTCGAATACGAGAAAATACGAGAGGCTGAAATATTTTCACGGGATAAATATTTTCTTCGATCATACCCGAATTTTCTCGCGACGTTGCTAGGTTTCGCTAACTTTCTCGCGCTGCATCCGTCCTTTCGCATACCTTGCC
The DNA here is from genome assembly GCA_030586385.1 of Camponotus fellah. Classification (NCBI taxonomy): domain Eukaryota; kingdom Metazoa; phylum Arthropoda; class Insecta; order Hymenoptera; family Formicidae; genus Camponotus; species Camponotus fellah. The sequence goes on along the minus strand of JAPIVC010000305.1, from coordinate 436,949 downwards.
AGCATTTAATAGAAACTGGATCAAGCACTTTTTTGCCTCTGTTATATTGTTCACAAACAGCGTTCACATGATTGTTACGACTCTCTTGAGAATGAATTCTTTTCACGAATGGTTGCAACGAATTACCAATATGCTATGTTCTCTCGTGTAAGAATGACACATCGAACATAATTAGAAGTAAACATAATTAAAGGTTGAAAATTCAGCAAAAAGCAGAATTTTATAAAATTATAATCAAAAGTCAGAATTTTATTTTTTAATGAAATATATTATTAAATTATTATTAAATATATTATTAAATATATTATTAAATTATTATTAAATATATTATTAAATATATTATTAAATATATTATTAAATATCTTATTAAATATATTATTAAATATATTATTAAATATATTATTAAATTAATTAAATTATTTTTTTAAATTAAATTATTTGTGTTACAAATTTAAAGTTAAAATAACTTCTGACTTATTTCTGACAATTTTTTAAGTATGACTTTCTAATGATAGAAGAAGAAATTAATAGAAGAAGAAAATGATAGAAGAAGAAAAACTGCATCGATCAGTATATTATGATTATAAGTATAAGATTTCATTAAAAAAAGTGCAACTGAAGCAACTGCATCCATGCATAAAAATGCATAAAAATAAAAGTAATATAAAAATAGGATTTAAATTGCCTTAATTTTTATTACAATTATAAACAGGATGTTCCTTCTAAGTATCCACTTATATTACATCCTATATGATTATAATTGCGAAAATAAAAATTGAGGCAACTTAATTCAATAATTAAAACACACATTTTGAAAAAATCGGAAGAATGTCATTTAAATATAAGTGAAAATATTAAAAGAGTTTAGAAAGTTGAAGAGAAATTAAAATTTTGCGAATAAAATTTTCCAATAAAAAGATTCTTGTATAATCCTTATGTAATCCTTACTCTCTAATACGAAAAGTAATCAAATAAATTATCAAAGCATTAATTTCGATTTTATTAAATATATCTTTTTTTTTCATATTATGAATTTTTTTCATATTATGAATTGTAAAATAAAAAAAAAATTAGTGACGACAAATTATGAAATAAATCGTTAATAATGCAAAACAAGACTGAAGGACAAATATTTTTAAAAAAGCAAGCGTTGTGCAAGTTGCTTACATTTTATTGCCGCAATCTTGCATATAATTATCATATATATTATATTTGAAATCACTTTCAGGAAGTTAATTTCATCAACAAGAGGAGCTGCTTGTATAGTTCAATTTATAATATAAAGTGATAAGAAAATGTACTGTGATCTCAGTGAAACTATTCCGATTTCATACTGTTATAAGCATTACTTTATAAAAAAAAAAGCATTAAAAAATTAATTGATACTCTCAAGGATTTACGAGCCTCTTTGATACGTCTATGAAAGTTCCAAGCCAGTAAGCATAATCATAATAAATCGGACACGTCTAACTGTTCAAGTTGTTCAGTAATGCGATACAACAATTTTATTACAAGATATCTTAAAACTCCCGGATGTCTTTTTAATAATAAATTTTTTGAATAATTTGGAGACAAATCTTCTATAGCAAAAGTGTCAAAATGTCAATAAATTTCAAATTATAAAAGATTAAAAAAGCATTTTACAAATTCCAAGCTTTGTGGAATCCAAAGATTAACATTTCTTTTAAATTTTATTTTATTTAAATTTTATTTCCATTTTTTTTAAATCTTTAAAATCTAACAATGCCTATTTTTTTATAATAAAGTTTTTGACTAATTTGGAGACAAATCTCCTATAGCAAAAATGTCAAAATGTCAATAAATTTCAAATTATAAAAGATTAAAAAAAGCATTTCACAAATTCCAAGCTTTGTGGAATCCAAAGATTAACATTTCTTTTAAATTTTATTTTATTTTAATTTTATTTCCATTTTTTTTAAATCTTTAAAATCTAACAATGCCTATTTTTTTATAATAAAGTTTTTGACTAATTTGGAGACAAACCTTCTATAGCAAAAGTGTCAAAATGTCAATAAATTTCAAATTATACAAGATTAAAAAAGACATTTTACAAATTCCAAGCTTTGTGGAATCCAAAGATTAACATTTCTTTTAAATTTTATTTTATTTAAATATTATTTCCATTTTTTTTTAAATCTTTAAAATCTAACAATGCCTATTTTTTTATAATAAAGTTTTTGACTAATTTGGAGACAAACCTCCTATAGCAAAAATGTCAAAATGTCAATAAATTTCAAATTATAAAAGATTAAAAAAGCATTTTACAAATTTCAAACTTTGTGGAATCCAAAGATTAACATTTCTTTTAAATTTTATTTTATTTTAATATTATTTCCATCTTTTTAAAATCTTTAAAATCTAACAATGCCTATTTTTTTATAATAAAGTTTTTGACTAATTTGGAGACAAATCTCCTATAGCAAAAGTGTCAAAATGTCAATAAATTTCAAATTATAAAAGATTAAAAAAGCATTTTACAAATTCCAAGCTTTGTGGAATCCGAAGATTAACATTTCTTTTAAATTTTATTTTATTTAAATATTATTTCCATTTTTTTTTAAATCTTTAAAATCTAACAATGCCTATTTTTTTATAAAGTTTTTCACTAATTTGGAGACAAACCTCCTATAGCAAAAATGTCAAAATGTCAATAAATTTCAAATTATAAAAGATTAAAAAAGCATTTCACAAATTCCAAGCTTTGTGGAATCCAAAGATTAACATTTCTTTTAAATTTTATTTTATTTTAATTTTATTTCCATTTTTTTTAAATCTTTAAAATCTAACAATGCCTATTTTTTTATAATAAAGTTTTTCACTAATTTGGAGACAAACCTCCTATAGCAAAAATGTCAAAATGTCAATAAATTTCAAATTATAAAAGATTAAAAAAGCATTTCACAAATTCCAAGCTTTGTGGAATCCAAAGATTAACATTTCTTTTAAATTTTATTTTATTTAAATATTATTTCCATTTTTTTTAAATCTTTAAAATCTAACAATCTGTCTATTTTTTTATAATATTTTTATAATAATTTTTAAAATATTTTTTATTTGGTATTCATTTTTATCCTTTATTTTAATAAACATGTGCAAACAATAAGTTCTAATAAGACACTTAAAATATTAAATTTTAATAAATAAATATTGATAACTAAATTTTAATAAATAAAACAAAAAAAATTCTTATTTTTTATCAAATTTTAAATAAAATGTGGTAAAAATTAAGAAATTGTATTTTATATATATTTGTTTAAAACGATTAAATATATTTAATATAAAATAAATAAATATATTTAATATATTTAAATATATTTAATATAAAATAATAATGATTAATACGAATAAGAATATATTAATATATAATTATATATTATTTTATACATTTATTATTATATTATATTTATTATTATATTATTATATTATATATTATATATATTTATTATATTATACCATATATTATTTTACATATTTAGAGTATCGTTACTTGTGGATCATAAATATGTAGAACGGCAAACTGGGTAATTGTAATTCACGATTTATAATGTCTGGCTTCGATAATCAACTTTTCTTGCCACTTTCGGATACATTAAAGTGATATTAACGTGTTATGTAGGGCATGTGATTTTAAAGTAGGATACGACATACATATAAAAGTACAAGCATCTACATATGTCCCGTCGTATATAAATACAAGATATCCAGTATTACTAGTATTATTTAGCCCAAAGGCTGCACATGTAAAGATGAATAAACTACGACAGTAACGAGTAAATTAAGACGAGTGTACATGATATCACATAAATACATTAAAGGAGAAGAATAAGATGGCAAATATAAAAGCCAAGACGTGATAATTGCAACAAAAAAAAAACGAATGTATCACAGAAAAAAAATTCTTCGTAAAATTACTTGAACATTTTAGCCACCTTTCCAGTCATCTTAAGCAGCACGAAATATTATAAAAATCAATCAACACACTATGTTCACAAAATTAATCGTCTAAAAAATGAAGATTAATAAATATCACGATTAGATACATTATTATACACTTATTGCACACATTTGGGAAGAGCAAACGCTGGAAACATTCTGGGAGACATTGTCGAGACACAAATCATCAGACGGACAAAGGAGCAAACAAGCAGATAAATAAAAAAAAAAATAGATGATAATAAATGATAATGCCTTTAATATCGGATCTTCATGAAAGAACAACAGATAAGGATTCGAACGCGAGAAAAAAAAGGAGAGAAGCAACGGCTTTTATAAAAGAGACGAGTATTGTTTCATTCAAGGTGAGGATTATTTGCCATCCTCGTGGCATTCACGAGCATCACTTTCCTTTACGGGATTTGCTATTTCCGCTTTCTATCTGACCTTTCAGATTTTTCACAATCACGTCATATACCATCTTATCCCATAACTCGTCTGTTGCCTGGCGTTAATCAAAATGCGACTGTAAGGAAAAACTGTAAGGAAAATAAGATAAAGACTGTAAGGAAAATAATTAAACCTCTTTAAATGTCCATAATAATATTATTAATAATATTATTAATATTTATTATTTATATATATTTAATAATATTATTACATATATTTTATTATTTATATATATTTAATAATATTATTAATTAGAAATCTGCAAAAATTGTAAATTAAAAAAAAATCATTAACCTTTAAAAATCAATCTTTTTTTTCCTATTGAATTATTCCTATTGAATTGTCTTAATCGATTCATCTAAACTCTAACTTCCAATAAAAACAATATATATTACTGTCTAATATCAGGATAAAATTTAATTTTATATAAATGTTTTTCAGTTTCCATTTCGAACATGAAAGATTAAAATTGCGACAATAAATGGTTTCTGATAAAATCCTCAGCCAGGAAAAAAATTATTCTAAATTCGTCAAAAAATTTAGAATTAAAAAGAAAAATTTATTATTTATATATATTTAATAATATTATTATACATATTTTATTATTTATATATATTTAATAATATTATTAATTAGAAATCTGCAAAAATTGTAAATTAAAAAAAAAATCATTAACTTTAACCTTTAAAAATCAATCTTTTTTTTTCCTATTGAATTATCTTAATCAATTCATCTAAACTCTTACTTCCAATAAAACAATATATATTTACTATTAATATCAGGATAAAATTTAATTTTATATAAATGTTTTTCAGTTTCCATTTCGAACATGAAAAATTAAAATTGCGACAATAAATGGTTTCTGATAAAATCCTCGACCAGGACAAAAATTATTCTAAATTCGTCAAAGAATTTAGAACTAAAAAGAAAAATTGCTGACAATGAAAAAAAGAATCTTCATTTTTTATCTAGCAAAAGAAGCGATTATAGATTAATATATACATTTTACACCAATACTGACGTGCAAATAATATTAATAATTAAATTTCTAAATAAACGAAATTTCTAAACTAACGAAATAATTATAAGATAGCTAATAAAGCGAGATTATGCGAATTATAAAAATATTTAGTTATAAATAGAATATTATGATAAAAAAGAAATATATTATATTAATATAAATAATAAATATATTATATTATATTAATATAAATAATATAAATATATTATATTATATTATATTAATATTATATATAATAAATTATATTAATTATATTAACATAATTTATATTATATTAATATTATAATTAATATTATTAATTATAATTATTATTATTTATTTTATAATTAGTATTATATAAATAATATAATTATATAAATAATATTATTAATATTATTAATTATAATTATTATTATTTATATTATAATTAATATTGTATAAATAATATAATTTTTTATTTTATTATATTATTCTTTTTCAATAGAATATTATAAAATCTTTTATCGATGACGATAGAAAAAATATCTTTATCTTATTCACTCAATATTTTAATTTTTAATCACTCAATAAATTCGTCAATCTTATTCTAAGAAAATCATACAAATCATAAACACATATATATATAATAAACTACGCATTCCTTTGCGAATTGATAAGATTAAAGAACGATGCGCGAGATAAATAATTTCTAGAATGATAAAAAGGGGTAATGTAAGGGAAACAAGAAGAGTGAGAGTGAGAGTGAGAGGCGACCGCTTCTCCTTTTCCCCAGTAACCGTAAAATCGGACAAAAACACACACACAAACACCTGTAACAGATGTGGCACGAAAAGTTCGCAGATCTGTTTATATACAAAGCTATAATTTACGTGCCAATCTAAATCTTTTTTTTTTATCTTGCGCTTTTAAATCTCGAATATTTGCGTATATTTTTCAATGAAACAAAAAAAAAAGGATAATTCTAAAAGAAATGTGTAATAAATTATTATTGTAATAAAATCAAAAAATATATATATAAAAAATTTTGTACGTGATTCCTGATAACTCTTGACCTGTGAAATTAAGCTCATCTTCAATATATTTATAATAAATATTATTACAATGTATGATAATAAAAACCTAGCTAAAAAAAAGCCATACAAAAATAAAAAGATAAGTATAAATATTATATATTACACAAAATTTTTTTTTAAATGTTGGTAACACTGTGATATTTTACGTTGTAATGGAGTTTTTATTGTGTCACACAATGTGACACAGTTGGAACATTCATTCTTTGAACGTAATATTATACTGTGTTATCTATATAACTTGCTAGATAAAAACACCTATTACAGGTTACTCAAGTATTGAAAATGTTATATTTAAGCGCAAGAAGATTATGCAAAGAAATAAACGTAATTTTTGCAATTTATACTTTTAAAAATAAATTTATATAACAAAAAAAATTTGAATTGAAAATATTATATCAAAACAATTAATAACTGAAAATTGATTCACATAGATACATATTTATTTATCATTTATTTATTTTTGCTCAATTTTTATTTATTTATTTATTTATTATCAATTATTTATTTATTTATTATCAATTATTATTAATTATTAATTATTTTCTGTATCGAGTATTTTCTTGTACTAATATATAACTTACTTAAAATATTAGGTTATTTCTGAAATATTTGCATACTTATTTATAAACTTTGTTACAAAAATAAATACATACAAACATGAAATTTCGACAATTCTTTTAATATTATTTAATTCTATCAATTTATCTTTTTTAACTAATTTAATTTTTTTCTCAATTTTAATTTACTTTATATATATTAAGACAATCAATAACTGAAAATTGATTCACATAGATACATATTTATTTATTTTTGCTCAATTTTTATTTATTTATTTATTATCAATTATTATTATTTATTTATTTATTATCAGTTATTATTAATTATTAATTATTTTCTGTATCGAGTATTTTTTTGTACTAATATATAACTTACTTAAAATATCAGGTTATTTCTGAAATATTTGCATACTTATTTATAAACTTTCTTACAAAAATAAATACATACAAACATGAAATTTCGACAATTCTTTTAATATTATTTAATTCTATCAATTTATCTTTTTTAACTATTTAATTTTTTCTTTCAATTTTAATTTATTTTATATCTTGTTCAAAAAATTTGATTTCAAGAATGCATCGTAAAGTTTTAAAAAAACATATTCAATAATTTAGAATAAGTATCCTTAAAGTACATCTGAATTTTCAGCGATAAGGGACAATTAAAATATAATACTAGCGTCAAAAAGATAATACTACACTGAGGAAAAAATTATCTTGAAATAAAAAAATTTTAGTTAACTCAAGAAAGCCATTTATTCGATGGGTACTAATCACGTATTTACTTGTATTCAAAACGTCTGTTTGCTTAAGTTAAGTATCTATCTACATATGCTTAAAAAAATATAATTTTTAATTAAATATTTTTACTTTAATTTTACAAAATATTTATTAAAATGCATTTTTTATTCCCAAAAATTTTAAATTTTTTAATTTTAAAGAATAATATATTTAATTTAACAAATTATCGTATATATTTTACGAAAATAGTATTTAAATATAAAAAATATATAAATAAAAATAATGTACTTAATATGCATATTTTAATGTACTTAACATGCATATTTAATTAAAATTAAATACTTTTGCTTAAATGAAATAAACAGTTCTTGCATTTAAAGCAAAAGTTTCAAGAAAACAAATTGATTTAAAAAAAATTGATTTAAAAAAAATTGATTTAAAAAAAATTGATTTTAAAAAATTAAAAAAAAAATTGATTTTAAAGAATTGATTAAAAAAAATTTTTCCCTCAATGTGTACAAATTGCGTCTCTGAATATTTTTTTCATTATTAACGTTATGTTACCTTGTATTATTTTCGAAAGCGTCATCAAGAAGCTCTCGCGAGACCGAGCTCTCGTAAGGCGTACCTGTTTGACACTGAGAAATATAAGCAGCTATTACTGGTTTACAAGTCACGAGAAGACGGCAGGTCTCGTCATGAATTGCATCACCGCGATCCGCCAACCTTGCAATGTCGCCGGCGTGTTTTTCTGTTTTTCCTTCCCTTCTAGTCGACCGATCGATCCAGAAGGAGAGGCCGCATCCTCGTAGGACATGTCATCATCGTCATCATCTATATTCTATGCGAGTCGCATCCGTTAACAGCGTAATTGTCGCTCCGATGCCGATGAGTTGCGACGACGCGAATTCATCTGTCGCGCGATTATTCGCGCGATCAAGGTCGAGCTAGAGGTAATTTATTCTATTTCGCGGATGACGAACAAGGCGAGAGCTTTACGTGCAACGTGTGCAATTTTTTTCACGCGCATACAAGACGATTTGGGCGTGTCGTGAAAAACATCAATGTGATTACGGACGTGTTAAGATTGTTGAGGCGTCGCATGACATACTTATGACAGAAGGGCTCGGCACAATAACGCGTCATTGGATATCTCTTCTTTTTCAAATCTTTACGAAGACAAAATAATTTCAGAATTTCCTCGAATAATTCTATCGATATTAAAATTAATTGTCGAATTAATTAAATAAATAATTAAAAATCCTTTAATTCTTTTTTCGCTTATATACAATCTATATGAGAGCTATTGCTATTTTTTACATTTTTATTAGAGAACAAACGATATCAAATTGAAAAATAAAATCACCAAGAAATTTTTTTTATTAATGTTTTATTATATTTTTAATAATGTATGTATTTATCTTTATTATTTAATGCAATTTTTTCACGTCATTATTCTCAGAAAAAAACCAGATTTCAATAATTAAATATATGTATATTCAAACAATACTTCTTTGACAATAATATTTTAACAATATTTTAAATATATGTATGTAGATTTTCTTTTATCTTTTTTTAAAAGGATAATTTCTTTAATACTTACATGCATTAAAATAGGGAACTAAGATAAAGCATCTTATTTTTTTATATTAAATAAAGAATCTTATTCTTATGGAATAATTCAATCGATATTAAAATTAATTGTCGAATTAATTAATTAAATAATTGAGTAAAATCCTTTAATTCTTTTTTTCGTTTATATACAATCTATATAAGAGCTATTGCTATTTTTTACATTTTTATTTTTAGAGAACACACGATATCTCAAATTGAAAAATAAAATCACCAAGAAATTTTTTTTATTAATGTTTTATTACATTTTCAATGTACGTATTTATCTTTATTATTTAATACAATTTTTTCACGTCATTATTCTGAGAAAAAACCAGATTTCAATAACAAAATATATGTATAATATTATATATTCAAGCAATACTTTTTTGACAATAATATTTTAACAATATTTTAAATATTTTAACAATATTTTAACAATATTTTCAATATTTTAACAATATTTTAACAATATTTTAAATATATATGTATGTAGATTTTCTTTTATCTTTTCTTGAAAAGATAATTTCTTTAATACTTACATGCATTAAAATAGGGAACTAAAATAAAGGATCTTATTTTTTTATATTAAATAAAGGATCTTATTATTATCGAATAATTCAATTGATATTAAAATCAATTGTCGAATTAATTGAATAAATAATTGAGTAAAATCTTTTAATTCTTTTTTCGTTTATATACAATCTATATGAGAGCTATTTTTTTTATTAATGTTTTATTACATTTTTAATGTATGTATTTATCTTTATTATTTAATGCAATTTTTTCACGTCATTATTCTCAGAAAAAAACCAGATTTCAATAATTAAATATATGTATATTCAAGCAATACTTCTTTGACAATAATATTTTAACAATATTTTAAATATATATGTATGTAGATTTTCTTTTATCTTTTCTTAAAAGGATAATTTCTTTAATACTTACATGCATTAAAATAGGGAACTAAGATAAAGCATCTTATTTTTTTATATTAAATAAAGAATCTTATTCTTATGGAATTCAATTGATATTAAAATTAATTGTCGAATTAATTAAATAAATAATTGAGTAAAATTCTTTAATTCTTTTTTCGTTTATATACAATCTATATGAGAGCTATTGCTATTTTTACATTTTTATTTTTAGAGAACAAACGATATCTCAAATTGAAAAATAAAATCACCCAGAAATTTTTTTTTATTAATGTTTTATCACATTTTTAATGTACGTATTTATCTTTATTATTTAATACAATTTTTTCACGTCATTATTCTGAGAAAAAACCAGATTTCAATAATAAAATATATATTAAAGCAATACTTCTTTAACAACATTATTTTAAATATATATGTATGTAGATTTTCTCTTATCTTTTCTTAAAAAGATAATTTCTTTAATACTTACATGCACTAAAATAGGGAACTAAGATAAAGCATCTTATTTTTTTATATTAAATAAAGAATCTTATTCTTATGGAATTCAATTGATATTAAAATTAATTGTCGAATTAATTAAATAAATAATTGAGTAAAATTCTTTAATTCTTTTTTCGTTTATATACAATCTATATGAGAGCTATTGCTATTTTTTTACATATTTATTAGAGAACAAACGATATTTCAAATTGAAAAATAAAATCACCAAGAAAGTTTTCATTAATGTTTTATTACATTTTTAATATACGTATTTATCTTTATTATTTAGTGCAATTTTTTTCACGTCATTCTCAGAAAAAACCAGATTTCAATAACAAAATATATGTATAATATTATATATTCAAGCAATACTTCTTTGACAATAATATTTTAACAATATTTTAAATATTTTAACAATATTTTAACAATATTTTAAATATATATGTATGTAGATTTTCTTTTATCTTTTCTTAAAAAGATAATTTCTTTAATACTTACATGCATTAAAATAGGGAACTAAAATAAAGGATCTTATTTTTTTATATTAAATAAAGAATCTTATTCTTATGGAATAATTCAATCGATATTAAAATTAATTGTCGAATTAATTAAATAAATAATTGAGTAAAATCCTTTAATTCTTTTTTCGTTTATATACAATCTATATGAGCTATTGCTATTTTTTTATATTTTTTATTAGAGAACAAACGATATCTCAAATTGAAAAATAAAATCACCCAGAAATTTTTTTTATTAATGTTTTATCACATTTTTAATGTACGTATTTATCTTTATTATTTAATGCAATTTTTTTACGTCATTATTCTGAGAAAAAAACCAGATTTCAATAATAAAATATATATTAAAGCAATACTTCTTTGACAACAATATTTTAAATATATATGTATATAGATTTTCTTTTACTTTTCTTAAAAAGATAATTTCTTTAATTCTTACATGCATTAAAATAAAGAACTAAGATAAAGGATCTTATTTTTTTATATTAAATAAAGGATCTTATTATTATCAATCGATATTAAAATTAATTGTCGAATTAATTGAATAAATAATTGAGTAAAATCTTTTAATTCTTTTTTCGTTTATATGCAATCTATATAAGAGCTATTGCTATTTTTTACATTTTTATTTTTACAGAACAAACGATACCTCAAATTGAAAAATAAAATCACCAAGAATTTTTTTTTTATTAGTGTTTTATTACATTTTTAATGTACGTATAATATTTCTCTTTATTATTTAATGCAATTTTTTCACGTCATTATTCTCAGAAAAAAACCAGATTTCAATAATAAAATATATATTAAAGCAATACTTCTTTGACAACAATATTTTAAATATATATGTATGTAGATTTTCTTTTATCTTTTTTTAAAAAGATAATTTCTTTAATACTTACATGCACTAAAATAGGGAACTAAAATAAAGAATCTTATTTTTTTATATTAAATAAAAAATCTTATTTCTTTATAAAAAAAAATTTAAAATAATAATTAGAATTATAAATAATAACAATTTTTGTATGACAGAATATCTGGTATGGCATTTAATTTAATTAAAAAATATATCCTCTCTATGTGTAAAGTGCATCTAAAGTATGTTTAATATATCTATCCTATAGATATATTGGATAAGATAATCTATATTATTCTATATTATTTATAGATATATTAGATAATATAATATATTATATATTTTAGATATATTAGATAATATATTATCTATATTACATAGATGTATTATATAAGATAATCTAATCTAATCTAACCTAATCTAACCTATGTGATCTGCGTAAGAAGAAAAAAATTGACCTTTAACATATCAAATAAATTAAATCCTCAAACTTATTTAACACAACAAGCTGCATAAAAGTATTTAATTGCGCGTATAATTGTAGAATAAAAAAAGCGATTTTAAAACATATCTGTATATTTAATGCAAGAGCTGCAATCGCGAAGAGAGATAATTAAAAAAATTGATGTTACACCATTAATCTTCAAAGATGAAAATAGCAATAAATTCGCTGCATACGTAATTCCTTGTGAAGAATTGTTTTTATGTTAGTAATTATTGTGCAATAAAATCGCATAATATCGGCATAAAATTCATCCCGTGAAAATCGACAGGGGACTCGAGAAAAAGCGATTAAAATTAATTAACAACTGTTTTTCTAACGGCGCGCCGATGAAAATTACGAGGATCGAAAAACAAACGATCTCTTCTCGTTAAGAGAGTCGTAGCGTGTTTATCGATCGTAAATTAAAATTGTGTGGTTTAAACACGAAGAAACGTAGCGCGCCGATAAGCGCACAGTATCAGTCAACATTGAAGCATGATATCAACATATTTGAGTATAGCAAGAAACACATACTCGTGAGAAGTCTTTTTCGAGTCGACCGCAAATCGCAAATACGCGATTTCGATCAAATATTTCGAGTGCCGATTCATAAATATTTTCGATGTGTAATATGTATTTCATAATAAAATCAAATGCAAATTTGCGACTCGATATTAAAGCTTGATAATCAAAATTTACAAATTAAAAATTTAATCAAATTTAATTTTTATAATAATATTAATTTTATAGAAAATAAAATTTTATTTTTATAAAGCAGCGACTTAAAGGTTTTTATTTTCAGGTTGTTATATTATCAGCATGCTTATCTTTAATAAACAGTTCCTGTATTTTTATTTTTTTAGACTTTCGGCCTCGAGAAATTATTAATTATAATCGCTTATCGATTACTTTCTTGTTGAATTAATATAATATATTATAACGATTTGTTGATTTTAATTTTTTTTATTATTTCATCAATTAAATTTTGCGAAGCACAAATATACTTAATTTTTTATATTGCATATGAAATAAAGTTCCTTTTTCCTAATATTGGACATATTAAATTTGATACATTTGTCCATCTTCTAATTTTTTCTTTTATTTTAAAATTATTAAACGTGATTTCCTTGGACAGTTGTATATAATATAAATCATATATGTATTTATGTAAGTGTTAAATATACTCATATACTTAAGAAAATTTAATTGATGTAAAAATAAAAATATTAATATGAATAAAAACTAACAAGCCGCTATAATATTATATTAACTAAACAAAAACAATTAATCTATTGATAAATGATTATAAGTTATATTTCTCGAATCCGCGAAGGTCTAAAAATTGTTTATTAGATAGGCAATAATATTAAAATATAATAATATTTAAATATTATAATAATATAAACATATTAAAATTAAAACATGTAAGTCATTGCACATGTTCTGTTATAAAAATTATTTTAAATTTTAATTATGAAATTATATTATTAAATTAAATATAATTAAAATTTAAATTTAAATTTAAAATTTAAATTTAAATTAAATTAAAACTAAAATTTAAATTAAATTAAAACTAAAATTTAAATTTAAATTTAAATTTAAAATTAAATTTAAATTTAAATTTAAAATTAAATATAATTATTAAATTATGTTATATTATTATATAAAAAAATTATAATATAATTTGATATAATATATGTATAACTTATTATATTATAATATAATAAGTTATATTTATAATATATTATATTAATTGAACACACCCAAAAATAATTAATCTGCAGGTATAGATTATTTTCGATAAAAAAACACAACAAACGAATGTCTAAGGAAAGAGTTATTCAAGGAGGCTTATGATAATCAAAAAATCTTTTTTTTCGATCTTTCGTTTAAGAAGTTTTAAAATATTATAATTATCTCCTCCAACAGTTTTCCTATCATAATCTCGCAGCTTTTTTCTTCAATATTTTTATCATTACAAGTAACACAGAAATATTTCAGGTGATTCAAATATAAAAAACACCCTATATACGAAATATTAATTAATTCCCTTCCACTTAATATAAAGCGCTATTTCTTGATAAAAAGGAACGTGAAGTAATCCTTAAGCTTTTTTTCGATTCTTAACAAAAGAGAGAAATTATCAAATAAAATCCACTTAATCAATTGCCACCAATAGATGAATACATTCGTGCGACTGGTAATATAACGTCGCTATATCCGGCGCACGATTGGAGATATGCCTGATTAAATAACGGCGTTGTGTATGTGTGTGTGTGTAAGAGTCTTATTTCTTGCCTTTCCTCTCGTTAAGCATCGTAGAAAAAAAACGTTTCAAGATTTTTTTAAATTTCTTTTTCACCAAGGAATACACATATACATGCATGACAAGATGACTTATATGCACATACAGGGTGGCCCCGAACGTTCCAGCCAGACTTTAGAGATAGGAAATTTAATTCCGAATAAAAAATTTCCTATAAACATGGAAAATAAAAAATAAAAATGAAAATAAAAATCTTTTTCTTCTATGAAAATAAAATAATTTTTTTTTTAACTAACTTTTATTTTATTTTCATAAAAGAAAAAGATTTATTATTATTTTTTATTTTTATCGTTTTTTTTCAAGAAATTTATTTAGTTTCATTTTCTTTTTATTTCATTTTCTTTTCATCTTTTGCTCTTCCTTCATCAGAGGTTTTTGATAAATTTCTTGAAAAAAAAATGATAAAAATAAAAAATAAAAATCTTTTTCTTTTATGAAAATAAAATAAAAGTCAGTTAAAAAAAAAATTATTTTATTTTCATAGAAGAAAAAGATTTTTATTTTTATTTTTATTTTTGAGCGATAACTTCTTGAGGAAGCATTTTTCGACCCATGTTTATAGGAAATTTTTTCTTCAGAATTAAATTTCCTATAAGATCTCAAAGTCTGGTTGAAACGTTCGGGGCCACCTTGTATATTTCCTTGATGAAAAACGTACGTATGTGTACTTGAAGTATCAACGTCATGCTACTTTAATTGTAAATGTAGCAAAATGTAAAACGAGTAAGTTGTAATAATCTTGTAATTATTATTCTCAACTTGTCGAGTCGCCAGAACTGTTAGATATCTTCACGGAATTAACGGAATGTTTGACAGACGACCATTTCTAAAAATAACTACGCGAATGATTATTTTTTTATTTTAGATATATTTCACGTTGAATAACATTATATGTGTGTATGTGGGGCGTAGATATAAAACAAATATAATTACGTATAATTGATATCATCCATTCTTTTTAACACACAATGACAAATAAAGTTTCGTAGAAAGAATTAAGCAAAGTGATAAATAATTACAACAGATATTTGACAACTTATTTTTGAGAAATGATGCTAAGTATCACATATAAATGCCAACTAATGTAAATAAAGATGATAAATTATCTTTAGGCTATTTCACATTCAATAAATCACTCTTTTCGGAGAAAAAACAATTTTCTAAATTTTTATTTTAATATTTTTAAAAAAATATTATTAAAAAATTATTATAATATAATATAAATTATTATATTATATAAAATATTATGTAAGAAATTTTAAAATTAAAGTAAGTTGAGAAAAAATTGCGATATTTCTGAAAAAAGATATAATGAAATGTAAATATTTCTTATGAGCTATTAATGTAAAGGAAAAAATCTAGAATCTCGAACGATAAATATATATTCGGAACAAAATTTGAGAGTAAACAGTATATATTAAAGTGCGTAGTGTATCAAGGACTTTTCATGGAATTTATGGAATTTCTTGAAAAAAACGAAAACAATTTGTTTCGAAGATTGAGTTTGAAATTTGTAATGTAATATAAATAAACATCGCATGATCGTACATTATATGAGTTGACATAAAATAATACAATTCTTTACAATATATTTTTGCGGAAAAGCGATAAGATTGTAATAAAAAAATCTTCAATTTATTGAACTGCGAGATTAATCTTCTATTATGATTGTAATAAAAAAATCTTAGATTTATTGCGTTCAAAGATTATCGCGTTCATTAAATTCTTCTGTTATTCAAGCGAGTCAATTATATCAAAATGCATGACAAGTCATGTTTATTAACGGTTGTCGACGGAAGCAAATTAGGACGAATTTTTTTTTATCATCGATATATATAATCAACGTATACAAATAGTAGAATTTATACCTGTTTATCTATTTCTGTCAATTTTCTTATCAAGCTCACAGTCTTTTCATATCTTTTTCCATATTGAGTTAATGTCAATTGGAATTCCTTATATATTTTTTATATAAAAAAAATTTATATCAAAAAATAAAAAAAAATATCTATTTATGTATAATATTGTACATATAAATTATAGAATATAAATTATAAATTACAAAATATTTTTTAAAATATACATATGTTATATAAAATATTTTTTTATATTATAAAAAAATCATATTATTTTATTAAGTAAAATAAAACATCTATTTTATTTATTATAAAAATATTAATATTTTATTTATTACAAAAATATTAATTGTTATTAAACTGACATATGATGTATTGCTAAAATGATATGACTTTTTTAAAACGCGCGAAATAATAAAAATATGCACGCCTCGATAAGATAATTTCAATGATCGAAAAAGACCTGCAATTATTCTCAAATACTCTTCGATACAATAAGAAATAAAATAACTATTTGGAACAATGCGAGTCGTGTGATAAGCTCGAGTAATATCGCCTCGATAAAATATCGCTCCGACAACTGGCACATTTCATTATTTGCGCTACCTTGGCGACTTAATGAGTAACTTGTGTCTCTCGAGCGAGATAATAATCTATATCAAATGCCAGTTTTTCAGCGATCGAGATTGATAGATTTGGATTTGGATCGCTCGATGATATCATAACACAACGTGTCTCGTCATCAACCACGTAAATATGCCCACACTTGGGAATATATTTGAAGGTCGTTCGTGTATCAAACCTGTACAACCGTATCTATCTATGCCCCCTTAACGAATACCGTTTTGCGTAATTGCTGTAAATGCCACGTTGTCGCCATTCACGAAGTTTAGCAAAAATAATCGCAATATTTACCTTTAATGACGTCTCGCAACGCGACAGCGCGTTTTCCAATATTTAAATACGTTCAATTTGCACAACGCGTAAAATACGCCTATTTTCACTTCTGCTCCGATTTGCGACGGGATTTGCACCGATGCACGTCGTCTCACGGCCGTTACTTTGAATTTTGAAGTAGAAATGCCACGTGAAGAATAATAATCTCACCTTAAAGCTCCGATCCCGCTCCTGTTACATCATCGGCGAGCGACTCCGAAATTCCGGTCATCGTCGAAAGAGATCCTCTCTCTCCCTATCGCCGTTTCCAATTCATACAAAACGCAATTGTTACGACACGGCGATTTTTAAACGGTCGCGTGCATTTCCGGCGAAGAGGAAAAAGATGTCGCGCGGCAACAACCTGGACAACAGAACCCGAACTTCCCCCTTTAACTCGTTCCTCCTTAATTGTCGTTAAAGGCACATTCGCGAGCGTGAGATTTAAATCGCGCGATCTCGGGTGCACGTGCACTCGCCAAAAATCCCAACGTCGACGCGCAAACCGTCGCCCCGCGACTGACCGACGAGTAACGGCTTTCGCGCGCCGGAACACTTCAGCAATTTTCGCCCGCTCTCCCCTCCCCGCCCGCTCCGCCCCGCGCCCCCCACTCCTCGCGCGCTCCCGCTCCGCGCCTCCCCCCCACTCCTCGCGCGCCGCCCATCCCCACTCCTGGCGCGCCGCCTATCCCCACTCCTCGCGCGCGCTCCCGCTCCCCACTCCTCGCGCGCCGCCCATCCCCACTCCTCGCGCGCTGCCCGTTCCCCACTCCCCGCGTCCCGCGCGCGCTCGCAGTCTTCGGCCGGCCTCGCCGTCGTTCGGCCGCGTTCGGGCGCGCTCGCGCGTAACGCGACGGGGCCGACGCTCTTGCAGCACCGATGACAAATCAGCTGCTCGATTCGATTCCGGCCGCGTTTGCCGGATTCTACACGTCGGTGTATGAACGATGCTATAGAATTTATATAAGAAACCTAATGCCTTCGGAATTACGTTGAAAGTTTTATACGGGTATGCGGTATAATTAGGTTCTAAAAAAAATAGCGAAAATAAAAGAAATTTGGTGTATTGTATATATTTGTAATGTTTTATATTATTTTTTACACGTTATTGTATAACATAAATTATTTTACTATCGCTCAATTAATCAAAAGATTGTTGGAAATAATATAATCCGAAACTAGTCAGGAATTTTTTGTTTATTGATTATTGTATATTATATATATATATATATATATATATATATATATACAGGGTGTCCCGCAAATACTGCTCCATATTTTAAAGGTAAATTCTCTGGCTAATTTAAAAACGATTTTTCCTCAGCGAAAATGTCGAGGCACTAATAGTTTTCGAGTTATAAATGATTGAAAATAAAGAGTTTTTCGCAAACTAAGCCTTATGGGAATAAAATATTAATAAAGTCACATTCTTTAGTTAATTTTAGGTAGAGTTTACTTTAATAGAATTTTAATTTAAGGCTTAGTTAGAAAGATACATCATGACAAAAATTGGGAATATGCAAAAAATAATGATCTTCTTCGACATTTTCGCTGAGGAAAAATCATTTTTAAATTGGTCAGAAAATCTACCTTTAAAATATGGAGCGGTAATTGCGGGACACCTTGTATATATATGTATACACGCATATATAATAATGTATATAAAACTTTACAAATATACAATATATAAAATATTATATATTATATTATATCATATATTATATATCTTTTAAAAATAGCATCGATAAATTCATGTTAACGATAAAAATTATGCAAATTTTAAAGACAATTTTTTCTCAAAATTGATATTTTCTGAATAATATTTAAAATTTCAATACATAAAAATGATTATTTTAAAAGTGATATATTATATATATTATTTTTAAAATAATTACTTTTGAAACATATTATATATATCATTTTTATATATTGAAATTTTATGTATTATTCAAGAAATCTCAATTTTGAAAAAAATTAACTTTACCTTGAAATTTGCATTGACTTACAGTGTTAACATGAATTTATCGGTGTTATTAAAAGTATGTTTTTAGAAGTCCTGCTGTTAGTATTTTAAGATTCCTATTTTTCTTTTGTATTTTTAACATTTTGTTTCTGCTCTGTTTCTTATTACTTTATTACTTAGCCATGTAAACAGAATAAAATCATTATGTAGATATGATTTCCGAATATTTTTTTTATATTTTGTGCTTGATGTTGGAATAAAAAAAATTGAAAAAGAAAATATTAAGAAAAAAGAGAGATATTAAAAAATTTTTTTAAATTTCGTTTGCTATGCAAAGCTTAATTATAAGTACAAAAATTTAATATTCCATTTTATAAAATAATAGGAAATCTTTAGTATCGCCGAGTGAATTATTTATAGCATTATAATTGTCCATATTTTTTTCCTTCACAAATAGAGGATTATATTTTTACTCACGTTCTTTCTCACAAGACGTAAAATTGTTGTTGAAAGTAATTTATTAATCTATGGTACACACATGTCAAATTAAAATTATGTAAATTAAAAACAGAAGAAAGATTACATCGAAAATTTTTTTAAAAAGACGCACGTGCAATAATCTCTTGACAGCAAGTATATAAAATTAATGACATGTCAAATTAACAAAGTATGTGCACCAATACTTATGTAAGTCCAATATTAAAAATTTTTCATTTTTAAATTGACACAATTTATCCTTAAACATTTGAATTATATTATATTTATTTTATACAGACAAATTTTCATTTGGATGGATATATTTTCATTTTTATTAATATTTCATAATAAACAAGATTATTAAAACCTTTCAAATGTTCAAGGCTATACAAGTCAAAGCACTCAAGGCCATGACCTTGAAATGTATCAAGATTAAGATTGGAGTTGATTCCCCTCGATGTATACATTTATTTATTAAGATAATATTTAGTTTTTTACTAAAATATTGAATTTTGTATAAATATCTTAATAATCAGTCTTGAAATAAATTTGATGATATATAACACCATATCATTAGAGATTATTAAAATTTAAAAAAGCGTAAATATTGCCAATTTTCCAACTTTTATAATTAATTGGTTATATAAAAGAAAGAAGGTTGTACAAAAAGAAATTTATTCTACATTTTTCATTTATTTTTTATGAAGAATTATCTGTTTCTCTTGATTATAATATGATTACTATGCGTTTTGTACAATATAATAGTATTATTATAGAACTAATTTCTCTTCAGAAAATATAAATGTCTATAAATATTATATTAATTTATATTTAATTAATTTTAATTTTATTCATTTAATTATGGAAATATGATTGTTTATAAATATAAAAGAGTGTAAATATATAAAAAAGGTGTGTATAAAAATAATAGTATTATATATACCGCTCGATGTAATTAACAATTACGAGATAAAAAAGACGCCGAATTCTAATTATACAATATCATTATAGAAAAAAATTTTCTATAATGATTATCGCGTAATAAAAAATTGTCCATGTTCTTTTTTTCGCATGATTATCATTTTTTCCTTTATGATTTTATGCGAATTATATAATCTTGAGTGAGGAAGATTTATGAACGTAGAAAAGTCGCTTTGATGTTTGAGAAAGTGCAAACCGCTTTAATTCTATTATATGTATATCTATACGTATAATGTTCCTCTCCCGTTTATATTAACACTATTCTCGAAGAAACTCTCCGCGTGTAGGAGAATCCTTGCAAAAGATGAAGAAAAGGAAATACAGTCTGATAAGGCGAAATCTTGCATAATCGAACATGACTCATGAAAGCTTCTAAAAGACGATGCTACGAATTGAACGGAAGAATCAATTAAGGTCACAAGTTAATTTATCAAGAATAATTTCAGAATGCGATGATATAATTATATATTGGGAAAACTGAAGACACATTTATGTGTGCGTGCGTGTGTGTGTTTGTGCATATAACGATATTATATATATATATATATATATATATATATATATAATATTAAAAATAAATATATAATTTAATTAATAAATAAAAATGAACAATATTTTTTTACTAATATTTAAATTACATTAAATGTACATTATAGCAAAAATTAAATTTGAAGCTCTGTATGCATTTATATGCGTGTATAAAAATATTTATGTGAACATTTTTCGCCAAAAAAATCGATTTTTTTTACTACTAAAAAATTTGCATTCAAAAAATATATATATATAATATTAAAAATAAATATATAATTTAATTAATAAATAAAAATGAACAATATTTTTTTACTAATATTTAAATTACATTAAATGTACATTATAGCAAAAATTAAATTTGAAGCTCACTATATGCATTTACATGCGTGTATAAGAAAATTTATGTGAAAATTCTTCGCCAAAAAAATCGATTTTTTTTACTACTAAAAAATTTGCATTCAAAAAATATATTTAAAAACATAAAATATATTAAAAATATAAAAATATATATTACACTAATGTATGAGAAATTTAAATTATTTCAATATATCTATTTTAATTTGTTTAGAATATTATTATATATTTATAAATATGTACGTCAAAAATAATTTATTCAAATAAAAGCGGAAACATGAAATAAATTTATATATTATTTATATATTATTAATTTATTATAACATAAATTTTCAAAGATAATACTATTTATTGTATAAAAATGCGTGCGTGCGTGCGTGCCTGTGTCTGTGTGACGAAAGAGATTATTTCGAATGAAAAACTCACAGCCTTGAGATTGTCGATAGCGAAAGGATAAAAGACGGCTAATAACTTTACGCAATGTAATTTTTGCAATTATGATTTACGTTGTTCCTCTTGTCTCTTGTATCATCTCTAACGGTAGCAAGAACTAATGACTGTATTCAAATCCACCTTCTCAAAGCATGGCTCTGTGCGCGCAGCATACATGCTTTGAGTGCAATAAACATGCAGGAACAATACCGTTGTTTAGCGATTGTAATAATTAATCGGAAAAAACAACGTAACGAATCTTTCTTGCCTCTCTCTTTCCCATCAATTATACGCTTGTCTAAAAATCGTTTGTTTCAAAAAATAAAATATAAGTAGACAAATTATAAAATAGCACAAAAGCCAAATTAAATTTAATTATGTATAAGATAAAAACATAATCTCTTCGAAAAATAAAAACTGTAAAAAAAAAAATTATGCATAAGATATATAAAAACATAATCTGTTCGAAAAATAAAAACTGTAAGAAAAAAAAACAAATTTAGCGCTCTCAAGTTTTAGTATTACTTTATTTTATTTTATATATATTTATATTATTATAAATTATAAATTATTATAAATAATTATAAATTATATTTATATTATTATAAATTATTATTAATATATATTATATATTTTATTTATATGCATGATCATTGTTGAAATTTAGACATTAGAAAAAAAAAGATACATAAAAGTTAAGTGCCAAATTATATATAGTACAAGCATGCATTTTTTGTTATTAAATTCCAAAAATTTAATAATATACATAAAATAAAAAATTATTTATATTCCTTCGATATAATCTCGATCAAATTTTATTTATGCCAAAAAAACTTCTCCAAAAATATATCTACTTGAGGTAATTTAAAACCAATTTCACGAAAACGGGAAACTTTTTTTAAAACTTCAAAGAAATTATTTTTATATTATTTTTTTTTTAATTTTTTTTTAAATTTAATTTAATTTCAATTTCAATTGTACGCATTCATATATATTTTCAGTGGAACATGCACTTTGGTTGCCATCGGTAAATCAGCTTATTTCATAAAAAAAAAACCGTATATGTTGAATATATAAAAATAATTCGTATTATATAGATTTATGCCGGAAGAGAATAACGAGATATTCCGGCATGATTTTTAATTACGAACGGTGGATGACTCACCTGTTCTTACGCGGTAGTGTCATAATGGCCATGTTCATCAAGGATCCCTCATAATTATTATTATCCTTTTTAGATCGTCTAGGAATGGCCGCGCAAACACCCTGCGTAAAGCTGTAGGTCCTTCGTTTTTTCAAGCACAACATCTTTTCGTCTGTCTTTACGTCTTCACGAACTCATAATTATTATACAATCACATTTTCATCTCCAACAAAAGTTGTCTCTTTGAAATCATCGCTCGTTGCTCATCCCCATGTTTCTAAAACGACGAATCCTCCGACACCTTTAATAATCCCTTATATCGGAGAGTTCAATGCTTGAGAAAAGCGTAAATGGATAAACTTGTCGATAAACTGATCGATATAGATTTTTATCTCACACTTGACAGGTAGCGCAATTTTGCATAAGTTAATAAATGCCTCGAATAAATATAATTACGTCGATATTTATTAAATTAGCTAATTACGGTTGTTAACAACTCATTAACGTGGTCGATGAACGCTCGAGGGTCTCACAAAATTCTTGCGATTTTTTTTCCCCCTTGTAAATTTAATCTCTGTGTCGAGGTGACTATAAAATTTCCGTCGAGACGATTACAATATGCGAATTATTTAGAAAAAAAGAAGGTACAACGACTTATCGTGCGAACTCTCACGAGAAGAGCTCGAGACGTCAGGCTTGTACCGACGTTATAACTGTACTGAACGCTGCGTTCAGAATCTTTCCTCGGGCGCAAGTGCGCTCAGTGATAATGACCCCCACGAAAATTACGGGAACATCGTCTCCGTCCTTTGGAATCCCGCATGTATTTTTATCAAATAATATTTTTAACGTTGCCGAAATTGCGTTGCGTTGAAAATGAGAATAATATTATCGGTTATCAGTTCGAGTCACCTCGATCTTCGAGATTCCGAGCAACGCACGTATAAATAAAAAATTATAAAATAATATAAAATAAATAATTATAAAATAATATATAATTAAATAATTATATAAAATATAATATATAAAATAATTATATAAAATAATATAAAATAAAAAATTATTATATGTTATACACATGAATATAAAATTGTAATATTGTAGAATAATTATATTATATTATCACAAGAAATAATATTTTTATAACAAAATAATATGCAAAATATATTATAAGTTTTTTCATTTCCCTTGTAATTCGAATTCTTTCACATTTCATCAAATCGTAAAATCAAAGCCGACATGGTGCCAAATTGGCGTGAAGATATGCTGTAAGAATAAAAATGTAATCGTACGCTAAGAAAAAAAATCTTGACTGAAAACTTAGTTAGTTATTATATTCCTTTAATTAAATATTTAAATATTAAGTTCTTTTAGAATATTAAAATGTACTTCAACTTAATATATTATCAATATATTAATATGTATTTAATTAATGTATTAAGTCAAATATTGAAATAAGTTAATATTCTAAAAAAACTTAATATTTCAATATTTCAATTAAAAGAATACGATAACTAACCAAGCGTTTTCAGTCAAGATTTTTTTCTTAGTGTACGATTACATTTTTATTTTTAAATAATCAACTAAACATATTTAATCAAGTTAATGATTTTTTTTTCTCAATTCATATTTTTGTATAAGTCATTATTTTGCTATTTATGTATTACACTTATTTGACTTAAAATAAAGCTAAAAATAAAAAAAAAATCTTAATTTAATGTAATAGTGACAGAGATGTTAATTTAATAAAAATTACAGATATATTATTATTACAAATAATGAATTTTTCTTTCGTTCGTTTTTTTTCACAAGTATTTAATTACGATAAAAATAATTTAAAAAAGGAACAAAATAATTTTTTTTAAAATACTAGTTCCATTTTTTGAGACGAAAGACTACCAAGTTGTTCTTTATAAGACCACATTATAGAGACGAATAAAAATTTCATAGAATTACTGACGCTTTACTTCCTAATGATGATAAATTTGCACTTTACGTCTGTTGAAATAAATGATTTAATGTAGATCAAAAATAGATTAATATAAAAATCTAATATAATTAGTGAATTTCTTGTTCATTTATTATGTAAATATGTTACAACTTTTTTACGATCACCTAATTAATATTGTATATTTATTTTCAATGCATGCAAAATCAAACCGATTAACACGCAAATAAACTAATACTTAGACGCATTTTTTATGCCTATTTTAAAGCGACAACTGTATAAATAATCACGAGTGCAATAAAATAATTCAGCAAAAACATATAATTTAACAAACAAGCGTAAATAATATAAATAAATATATATCTAAAATTATAAATAACACAAGTATATATTTTAGATATATAAGTATATATTTATAAGTATATATAAGTATATATTTTAGATATTTAAATATATCTAAGAAGATATACATATATATTAATTAATAGATTAATAGATATCTAAGAATATATTAATATTAATTAATATATATTAATATATATTAATAGAATATATATTAATATATATTAATATATTAATATATATTAATATATATTCTATTAATATATTAATATATATTAATTAATATATATTCTTAGATATCTATTAATCTATTAATTAATATATATGTATATTCTTAGATATATTTAAATATATCTAAGAATATACATATATATTAATTAATAGATTAATAGATATATATTAATAGATTTTTTAAAATGTGTGTATTGGTTTAAAAAAATGTCCACGTATACAGACTTCATCTGGTATAAATCTCATCTCAATCAGCTGTTCTGCATCGCATTTATACGCTACATAAGAACGTCCATTCCAGTGTAAATATAGGTTCCGTTGATGTTAGACTAACACGAGGGACCAGTCAGTCGAACCGGAAATGTATGATTCGTCTATACACACAAATATACATACATACACAAGTATAATGTAGTCACTAGTCCTGTTAAGCTACGTTTAAGCAGCTACACCTGCTTGTAGTACCTCGAGAAAACCGCGAATTACGTGTAATTTGTCTGACAGATTTTTCTTGAAGTTCTTCGCGCTATCAATTAGTTCTTTTTATGACCCTGCAATAAAACATTTTAAATATATCGCTTTTTCACTTATATTTCTTTAAACATACGTTGAATATGGAAACTGGTAATTTTGAAAATACGAGCGTGAAAATTTTCAACGAGATCTTCTTCCTTATTCCTTCGATTATTATATGTGTATAATATCTCTATGTGACTAATAATAACCAGAAAGATAATAATTCCATATGAAAAAAATGTGGAAAAATCGTAGACGTAGAAAAAATTTTTTTCATATACGAGAAGTTTTTATTTTTAACGAAATCAATTGTAAAGATTAGAAAATTTAGAAAAATTTGCAACATGCATATTATTGTTAAAAAATTGTTAGAAATTATTCAGACTTAAAACAGCATAATATTTGTTCTTTTATGCTTTTTTAAGTTTGAATCATTTCTAACAATTTTGTATCGAATTTATTTTAACAATAATATTGATTGAAAAATATATATAAAAGAATACATTTTGCCATCGAAAAAAGAAAATATAATTTATCCAAACACTTTAAACACAACATTCTCCTCTCTCTTTCTATCTCATCGATGTAACTTAAATTATTTTAAATTATCTTAAAATAATAAAAAATATTGTATTTTTATATTTATACTTTTTATATATATTAATATTGTATACTTTTATATTTATATAATATTTATAATAAATTGCTGTCAAAATGAAAATAGTTCAAATGCAGTTCAAAATGAAAATTATTATCATTTAAATAGAAAAAAAATCGCAATTATATTAATTATATTAATTCTTCAAATTTTGAAATCAATTTTCTTAAAAACAAAATTTTGTATAAAAACGGTTTATTTTTATATAAACTTTTTTTATCTTTCCGATTGTATCTAGAGACACCTAATGCACACACATACACAAACTTAAGTGTGTGTATACACTATGTGTATGTGTCTTTTATGTTATATTTTTTATTATTCAATTCAATAAATAATAAAAAAAAATGTTTTTAATAGCAATATAAAAAAATATACGCATAACATACGTATAACATTTGAATTAAATTGAGAATCTATCCGATCGATAGCAAGTTGCGCGATCGAGATTATTTTATAAAGAAATAAATAAAAATATAAATAAATAAAAATATATAAATAAAAATATAAATAAATAAAAATATATAAATAAAAATATTAAATAAAATATAAATAAAATATTTTTTATTAATTTAAAGAATTTTTAATTATTTTAAAGATATAAAATATAAATAAAAATATAAAATAAAAATATAAATAAAATATTTTTTATTTTATTTTATATTTTTATTTATATTTTATTTATTTAAAATAAAAATATAAATAAAATATTTTATATTTTATTTTATATTTTTATTTATATTTTATTTATTTAAAATAAAAATATAAATAAAATATTTTATATTTTATTAAAACAATATTTTATTTTATATATTTTATATAAATATTTTATTTTATATTTTTATTTATATTTTATTTATTTAAAATAAAAATATAAAATAAAATATTTTATATCTTATTTTATATTTTATTTATTTAAAATAATCTCGATCGCACAACTTTAAAATTGCAGCTTATAAGAACACTGCGTGTAAAGAGAGGTGCACGGTAATGCCACGAGCTTGCACAGGTTGATGCGATACGGCAGAAGCAAGTGCAGTTATGTTACACTGACCGCTAGGATGCTCCAGCCAGACCAGCAGGGCGACTTGTTGCCATGCAACACATGATGTTTGTCAGAAAATAAAGAAAAATGCCGACGAATATCGTGCTAAGCGGAAGTAAAAGTAAAGCGTATAAATTCTATCATTAATGTTGCCACTTGTCATTCGAAAAAAAATCATAAAGAGAGCCAATTTTGAAAAAACTGCTGTTTGTCGGACTTTTAAATAATAAGCAAAGAAATAATTTTTTTATTAAATATATTATAATATAATATAAATATAATATATATTAAAATATATTTAATATATATTAAATATTATATATTATATAATATATATTATATATTATATAATTATATATTATATAATATTATATATTATATAATATATATTTAGTTATATTAAATATATATTATACAATATGTAATATAATATTTAATATATATTAAATATATTTTAATTATATATTTAATTATATTAAATATATATTAAATATTATATAATATATATTTAATATAATATATAATATATATTTAATATATATTAAATAATAAGCAAAGAAATAATTTTTTTTATTAAATATATTATAATATAATATAAATATATAATATAAATATAATATATATTAAAATATATTTAATATATATTAAATATTATATTATATATTATAAAATATATATTTAATTATATTAAATATATATTAAATATTATATAATATATATTTAATATGTATTAAATAATAAGCAAAGAAATAATTTTTTTAATTAAAGACAACAGCGATTATGTCCACTGGAAGCGCGAGAAATTACGTCTCTTCCTTTTTTTCACTCCAATGTGAGAAAGGATGAAACAAAATCAATCAGACATCATTATCAATGTGTAATATATATATATAATATATATGTATGTGTATATGTTATCACAAATACAGCACATATATATAAAAACATTTTTTATGCCTCCTTATAATCAATAAATGTAGAAACGTACAAACCTTACAAAGCTTGCCTTACAAAAATTGGGTATCAAAATGTTTACAGAATACACTTAATTCTATTCAGACAGGGGAAAACCAGATATATATATATATTTGCTTCAAATAATTTGAGCAAGCATTATTTTTTAATGTATGCTGAATTTTGACCGATTCAGCCAATTATTTTGTCAAATTGTTACATCATATTTATAATATTCTTGATATTAAAATAGAATATTTTTTACATTGATGAATTAAAGTATTAAAAAAACAACAGTGGATTAAATATATTTTAAATAATAATTTTTAAATAATATTTTAAAGATAATTTATTAAATTTAAATAACTTCAAAAATTTTGAAAATAAATACTTTTATTTTCAAATTTAAATAACTTTAAAAACTTTGAAAATTTAAAAATTTAAATAACTTTGAAAATAAATACTTTAAATTATAAAAAGATTCGAGTATTTATGAGTTATATATCTAATATATATAACTTATAAATACTCGAATTTTAGTGGATCTGATCAGATTCATATCATTTTTAATTCTTGTAATTAATATGATATTTTTTTGTTCCATTTTAAACGAATTTTAGAGTAAATTTATTTCAAGATTTCAATTTATCTCGCAAATGTGTGTAATCAAAATTCAACGTACATTAAAAATTACGTAGCTTATACCAGAGATCTCAAACTCATCCATTAGCAAGTTACAATAGAAGTAGGGAAGATGATTCCCACTTTTTAATCTTTAAATCTACAAACAGATTATTATCTTCCTTTCATTTATTCTTTCCATAAAATCTTATGGAAGATGGACCATGTTTGATGCAGGGGGCTATTGTTTAAGATCTCTGGCTTGTATTATATATACCATTCCTCACTTTTTCCTAGAGAAATATGACATCGACTTAATTTTAATATATTATTATCTCATTACTCTTATTATTGATATAATTTTTTTCATTATTTCCGATATATTTTGTGATTTGTTCAAAACTTGACAGCTTAATATTAAAATTATTTGTATATTTTTACACTAAACAATTTAATTGGGATTTTGTAAAAATAATGATCCAGAAATATCGTCGACATTAAACGTTATAAATACAATATATCCGATTTCTTCAAAATTGTTTCATCAATTTTGAAAACTTTGTAAAATTAAAGTTGCAAAAAAATTAATTAATTTTATTATACAGCTATGTGTGTGACTAGTAATATATAATAAACGTTATAAAAGTTATGTCCCGATCAAAGTTAAATATATGTTAAAAGGAATTTGTCGTGTCGATAAAAATTAATAAAATCTTGAGAGTTAAATCTAAGATTTATTGAAAAAAAAAAAGTTGTAAATTAAAACATTGGAAATTTTTTTATCAAATACTTTTCAATTATTTAAACTTAAAAAAAAGATTAAGAATAAAACTTAAGAATAATTTTGATATCTATCATATTGATTCTGTCATTTAACATAGATTTATAAAAAGTGTGAAAATTTCTTATAACTATTAGTATTATAGTTATAAATTGGAACTTTGCTTCATTATCAATATTTATATTATATTATGTTTCTGCTCTTTATATAAGTTAATTAAGAAGAACCACTACAATTATTCGTTGTGTATTCTAGTTTAAAACACTACAATGTTTAGCTAGATTTATAAAATGCAATTTCACTAAAATATCATACTCGGATGAGAATTCTTTTAAAAATTAAGATACAATAATATCGAATAAAATGGTCTTTACAAATAAATGTAGAATCTTATTGAAATTAAAAAAACGTACTATACAAGCCATTAGCTTCTGTTAATTGTCCTTTAAAATTAATATTATCAATATTAATTATTATATAAAAATTATTATAATTTATATATTAATAATATAAATTATAATATATTTTATTATGACTTGTATAAAATAAATTTTAATAATTAAAGAACAAAGAGCTTTTTAATATTAATATTAATATTAATATTATCAAAATTAATATCAGTAATCTAGATTTCTTCTTAATTTGATTTATATTGCTTTATGAAAATTTTATAAAAATTACTGAGCAGTGCGATTCCAAATATAAACGTTACAAAATGATTGTCCTGTGTAGATAATACTTAATTATATATTACATGTATGCATTTGCCATACGTGTGCGATCAAATTAAAAAATATGTGCGTTTTCGGAATAACATAAACACATAAAAAGTAGATAAACATATATCATAATATAACATAAATCATAATAAATTTATACAAATATAAGCATTGTATATGTATATTCAGATCCGTAAAAATTCATGGTTATAGCCTCAAAAATTCACTACACACACACACACACACACACACACGCACACAAATATATATATAAAATACTTAGTTTTATAAACACTTTCACGTAAAAAAAAAAATGTATTAGCTACATTTTTGTCATTTAATTACAGATTTCGGATCCTTATTGTGCAAATTATCACATCACATTCACGTGTAAAAAAGATACAATCGACATTGCTTTACTTATCCAGCTTAACAAGGAACTGGGTCTTGTTGTTATAATCTTTGACAGATTTTATATTAATACTAATTATTGTTTAGTCTTGCAAATCTTCTAGATAATATAAAGCACATGTCCAAAAAACATCCATTTTTTACTTCATCTACGCTTCTACGTGTAAAGAAAATTTTATAAAAATTTGTCAAGGATCTCTCTCTCTCTTTCTCCCTCCACTTTGCTCTCTCTTTATTTTAGTTACTATTAAGGAAATATATAAAAAAAATGTATACAATTCAATCCAACTTGATTCTGTTTCCTTCTTCAGTCAAATTTAAAGCTCATATGTTTCTATATACATATTTAAACAATTAAAATAACATTTTTCTAAACACACTTTCCTTCTTATACTTCCATTTCTATAGTCAAAAACAGATTCCCATCAATGCTAACTAATTTAAAAAATTGGTATTTTTCTTATAAACGTGTGAAGATTAATTTAAAAGTTTTCAGTTTATACCTGTTATGTAAAATTAAAAGTCTTAACTCACACACTTGCTCTCTCTTTTTCTATATTTCTCTAGATAAATAGATATGCGGCTAAATAGGTAGGCAGATAAATAGATAGTTTTATTTCGTTATTATATAAAAACTATCTATCATACTTTTTATTTGATTTCGTATATTTGATTTGCTTATAATCGATGTTCAAATATAATGCAGAAGTTTATATATTTGAATAACGATAATAATAATTGTCGTTACTCAAATATAAAGTTACTAGGAACAGACATATAAATGAATGACTCGAAATAAATTTTATCTATCTGTAAATCACACTATACATCTATATTTATAAGCAATATATATTCCCAGCCAGCTATAGTCAATCAAATATTCGCGGTAGAAAAAAGATATTATAATTTATATATCAATAATATAAATTATAATATATTTTATTGTGACTTGTATAAAATAAATATTAGTAATTAAAGGACAAAGAGTTTTTTAAAATTAATATTATCAATATTAATATTATCAATATTAATTATTATGTAAAAACTATTATAATCTATATATTAATAATATAAATTATGATATATTTTATTATGACTTGTATAAAATAAATTAGTAATTAAAAAACAAAAAGCTTTTCAAAATTCATATTATCAAAAATTAATATTAGCTTAGAAATATATATTTTTTAATTGCAAGATTGTAAAAGAGAAGCTATTTCGAGGAGAAGAGTTTTCAATATATAAAATAGAATAAGATAAAAATTAGCTTCTGTCTTTTAAAATTAATATTATCAATATTAATATTATCAATATTAATTATTATATAAAAACTATTACAATTTATATATTAATAATATAAATTATAATATATTTTATTATGACTTGTATAAAATAAATATTAGTAATTAAAGGAGTTTTTCAAAATTAATATTATCAATATTAATATTATCAAAATTAATACCAGCTTAGAAATATATATTTTTCAATTGCAAAAGAGAAGCTATTTCGAGGAGAAGAAGAGTTTTCAATATACCAAAAATAGAATGAGATAAAAATCAGCTTCCGAAGGTATAATCTCAAAACTGTTTAATCAATCCTCATCGCATCCCTTTATTGCTTTTTTGGTCGGAATCACTCTAAACCGCGGCGGTATCTTCCGTGCTTCTCAAAAGCGCGGCCGCTTTAACGACGTCGCCGCCGCACTGGTTCAGCATCACCTTGCAGTCCTCGAGACCGACGAAATTGTTTTCCTTCTTCAGAAGCCCCTGGAGCCGCTCCAGCTTGATCGCCGCCAAAACGTCCCACTCGGTAACGTTCAACGCGGCGATGCAGGATTCCGGGGTCGACTGCTCGTGCAGCACCTTCATCATGATCCGCACCTCGTCAGATTGCTCCCCGTTGTGGGGTCCGCGCGTTCTTCGCGTGTTCGGTCCATCGCAGGCGAACTCCAGCAAGTCCTCGCAAGAGACGTGATCCGACTGACGCGACAGGTCGCTCACGTGGCTCGGTGTCTTTTCGTTGGACAAGAGGTAGGCTTTGGAGAGTGGACTCGAGTGGAAATCGTCGTTCGAGCTAATGTATATCAGTGGCTCCTCGCATTGGACAGGTGGAAACTTCTCTTCCGCGTATGCGTGATTCGTTTGGGGTGAGTAGTTTAATAAAGCGGGTTGATGCATCACGGGAAGTTGCGTCCCAACTGGCAAGGGATCCACCTTATTCCAATCTTTCGGTTTCGCGGGATTAGTCGGATCTCCCTCCGCGCTCTCTTGTATTTTCGACGTGGAATTTTTCGTGGATTTCGACTCGACGCTAGCCTTCTTGCGTAGGTTGTCGATCAATGATGAATTATTCGACTGCTCGTCGTTGTTCGTTTCCGAGATGCCTTGATGCAGGTCCGATGCGTCGCCGCAGTCGATTAGATTGTCCGAGAATTCCAACAGGTCCTCCGAGATCACGCTGCATCGTCGAAATCGGTTCTCTTCGGTGGGCAAAGAATCCAGCGCGGCCAGTTCAAAGTCTATGCGTTGCTCGAACTCTTCTGGCCTAAAAAAGTTTCGAATATTCGTGTTACGTGTCATGTATCCTAAATGAATGATTAAATTCCATAGTTTGAATCACTACTTCATTTTTGACACATCAATATGCTACGTTTCTTTCGTTCAAATCAAATATCAGATCATGTCCCAGACAGCACACATGTCCAAAAGACATCTAAAAGACTTAAAGTCCTCTAGACGTCTTTAAGACATCTTTTGGCCTTTTTATGCTGTCTGGAGTACATAATAATTCAGCATACAGGGTGGATCAGTCTGGATACAGTCGAATATCTCGTATAGAATGCATTTTAGAACAAAATGCTTTAGACAAAAGTTGTAAGGATTAAAAAGATGTATTTAACTGTAATATCCATTTGACATTGAGTGGTGTCGCCAAGGTCAGGGCGAGGTCAACTTGAATTTTTTAAATGGGACCCCCTATTTTTCATTGCATATTCTTGTAGCCTACCTCGAGAGCTTTCCAAAACACTATAATAAATTATTTTTCCCTCAAGTACTTTTTGAGTTATAAGGCTTGAAATCATTTCTTAATTTTACATAAACCGTAAAATATCTTGTAAAATATTCATTTTTCGATTATGTTACCTTAATATTTTTATATACAAAATAATGAGAGGAATCAATTGGTGTAAAGAAAACACATAGTTACTTTAAAGAAAAAATATTTAATTGTTAATTGCAAATTACATATTTTTTCTTCGAAATAACTATGTGTTTTCTTCCACATTGATTCCTCTCATTATTTTGTACATAAAAGTATTAAAGTAAGATAATCGAAAATGAATATTTACAAGATATTTTACGTTTACAAAATTAGAAATGTTCAAGCCTCATAACTCGAAAAGTACTCAATAAAACTAACTTAATTATAGTGTTTTGGAAAGTTCTCGAGATGAGCTACAAGAATATGCAATGAAAAATGGGAGGTTCCATTAAAAAAATTCAATCTGACCTCGCCCTGACCTTGGGAATGCCACTCAATGTCAAATGGATATTACAGTTAAATACATCTTTTGAATCCTTACAACTTTTGTCTAAAGCATTTTGTTCCAAAATCCATTCTATACGAGATATTCGACTGTATCCAGACTTTTGGTCCACCCTGATACGTTATAATTCTTTGAAGGATGCAAAGACTTGTATTATTTTTCAGAGACCCACCCGTTGATAGACTCTTCCAGAGAATAATTATCCTGCAACGAGGTCCCGGGAACCGGCGAGTTGACACTTTGTAACGTGAAATGTCCATCCACTTGATCCTCGACAGGCGACGTGGCCACTGCCATTTTAGCCAGAGTTCTGGTGACACCGCCACCAGGTATGATCAGGGGATGCTTCCTCTGGTGTCGGGGCAAGCTGGACTTGGGCTGAAGTGTCTTGGAGCGATCTCTGGGTGGCAAAGGTATCGGGTTCTCGTCGACGTTACTCTGATTCTGATTGTTCTCTATCTCCAGGGTGGAGTGATGCCTCTCGAGGATGCGAGATTGCGGCAGGGACAGACCTGTGTGAAGCGGGGGGGACGCTCGGACCTTGGGCAGGGTCTTGGCGCCGCTGTGATGCATCTCGACGTGGAAGGTGTGCTCGCTGGACGCGTCCTCGGACGACACCGGGTGAGTCAGAGTGGCATGCTTGTTCCCGCGAATTCTGGGTCTCACTATGGGTAATCCAGAGCGTAGCATGCGCAACGGGTTCGTGTCCCCTGGGCTCTCCATTGTCGGCGTCTCTCCCACCAAGCTGTTGTACACTTCCTTGGCTTCATCCGACAGAGTAGCCTGAACATGTCGCGGGAGGGGATAGATACGAGGAGAGAAGAAATAAAATTAAACGAAAATAAGAGAATCCACGGAAACTATGGATATGGAAAATGCTAAAGAAACTCTCTCTCTCTCTCTTTCTCTCTCTCGCATGCACATCTTTATCCTTCCTCTGTCTTTCAGTCTCTCTTTCTCTCTCTTTTCGTCTGTGATATCGTGTACCAACTACCTTGGATAAGATTCAACTCTTCAGAGATCAGAGGCAATACTTGACACTCGTTGGAGTCTTAAGTGCGATAAAAAATTACATTTAATTACATTCTCTTACACATAACTTACTCCAAGATTCTCAAACTTTTTTCTATTTCAAAAAAAGGGGCTGTTCTTTTAAAAAAATTATTATGAAAAAGATGATTAAAAAAAAAGAATTCTCTTTTCTGTAATCAAAAATAAATTATAAATTAAATACATAAATTAATAAATTATAAATAATCTTAAATTAAATTGTTAATATAATAAAAATGTATAAAATATAATAAAATTATATAAATAATATAATAAAAATATATAATAATTAATATAATAAATATAATAATTAATATAATAAAAATATATAATAAATAATTAATATAATAAAAATATATAAAATTGTTAATATAAACCTTGCATTACATATATATATTTATAAGTGTTAAAAATGGAACATAATTGCTTGAAATTAATATGAAATAAACAAATATACATCTTATTTTTTTAGTTTACACAATATTATAAATCAAGCACAGAAATTTCTTGCTTCCAAGAGCCAATGCTATCTTAGTTAATCAAAAAAAAAACTTAAGTACGATAAAAAATTACATTTAATTACATTCTCTTACACATAACTCCAAGATTCTCAAACTTTTTTCTATTTCAAAAAAAGCAAGGGGTTATTCTTTTAAAAAAATTATTATGAAAAAGATTATTAAAAAAAAAGAATTCTCTTTTCTGTAATCAAAAATAAATTATAAATTAAATACATAAATTATTAAATTATAAATAATCTTATTAAATTGTTAATGTAATAAAAATGTATAAAATATAATAAAATTATATAAATAATTAATATAATAAAAATATATAATAATTAATATAATAAATATAATTAATATAATAAAAATATATAATAAATAATTAATATAATAAAAATATATAAAATTGTTAGTATAAATCTTGCATTACATATACATATTTATAAGTGTTAAAAATGGAACATAATTGCTTGAAATTAATATGAAATAAACAAATATACATCTTATTTTTTTAGTTTACACAATATTATAAATCAAGCACAGAAATTTCTTGCTTCCAAAATCCAATGCTATCTTAGTTAATCAAAAAAAAACTTAGTTACTTGTATTGTCTTAAATTTTTATTTTTAAAGATAAATTATAATCAAATCTTCATCTTTATTTTAAAATAAATCAAAACGATTCTGAATTATCTTGATTTTTCAAATTAATATAAAATCAAAATATAGTCAAATACAGTAAATACAGTCGAATTTCTGCATCGCTTGTTTTTTTGCAAAATATTTCTAAATCAAGTGGTCAAACTTTAGAGACATATATTCTATTTATAATGAATGAAAGAAATCATAGGATCTGAAAATGATTTCTTCAAGTTTTGACGGTTCTTTCTCACTTTTATGTAGATATAATATGCTTTTATAGCTTTACCACTTTTATAGAAATATCCTGCTCATTTTCCTTCACCATTTTTTTCCTCTTGCACTCCTTTTCTGCTACTTCACACTTGCCACTTGATTATATCTATGCATATTTAGAGTAATAATACACACAACATTGTATTATTATTACACACACACGATATTTTGAGTCTACATGACGTTAAATAACAAATGTGAAGCAATAGAAGAGTAATATAAATTAAAATGGTTAACAAATTTTATACACAAGTGAATACAGAAATGCGACTATATTACTTTTAAACCCATTATAATTCTTAGACATCAAATAATTCAAAAAAATTAAAATAATATTTTATATTGTCAGTTTCATAAAAAAAAATATTTTTAAAATATAAAAAAATTTGATTATTTTCTTCTTTTTTATCTTTCATTTTATTTCCATTTAAGTCTAAATAATGCTTAATAAAACACGTAGCTTATTGATGATATCTTATATATGTATTTCAGTTTGAGAATTCCGCTTTCTGTATTCCAAAAAATTGCAATTATTCAAAAATATGTAAATATAAATGTGTGTATAAAATGTACAAATTTTATTTGTGTAAAAACTAATGGCAGTCAACCGATTTACACACTATAACTTTGTATCAATTCTTCAAATACAATTGCTAGAAACGTGTAAAGGCATCCAAAGTATTCCAGTATACGTTAATATTATCCAATTTAATTAACATGATTAACATGACATGCAATCATGCATATGTGAAATGCAGGGCTGGGAATGTTTAAATGAAATGTTTTAATTCATTACTCGTTAGAGATTAAAAAAAAAAGTAAATTTTATATGAGACATACACATATAAAATTTACATGTAAGAAACAAATTTTATATCAAAATATAACTGATATAATTTTGATATTGATATTAAAATATGAAATGAGTATAGGAAAATTTTAAATATTAATTTTCACATCAGATAATTTTAAATATTAATTTTCGCATCAGAAAAAAAATATTCTTTTTTTAAAACTCTATAAAGAGAATATTTTCTTGAATCTTTTTCTTCTAATATATTCATTATAAAAAAGTAAATTTTACATGAAACATACACATATAAAATTTACATGTAATAAACAAATTTTATATAAAAATACAACTGATATAATTTTGATATTGATATTAAAATATGAAATGAGTATAAGATAATTTTAAATATTAATTTTCACATCAGATAATTTTAAATATTAATTTTTACATCAGAAAAAAATATTCTTCTTTTAAAACTCTATAAAGAGAATATTTTCTTGAATCTTTTTCTTCTAATATATTCATTATAAAAAAGTAAATTTTACATGAAACATACACATATAAAATTTACATGTAATAAACAAATTTTATATAAAAATACAACTGATATAATTTTGATATTGATATTAAAATATGAAATGAGTATAAGATAATTTTAAATATTAATTTTCACATCAGATAATTTTAAATATTAATTTTTACATCAGAAAAAAAATATTCTTCTTTTAAAACTCTATAAAGAGAATATTTTCTTGAATCTTTTTCTTCTAATATATTCATTATAAAAAAGTAAATTTTACATGAAACATACACATATAAAATTTACATACAAATTTTATATCAAAATACTGATATAATTTTGATATTGATATTAAAATATTAAAATATTGATATTAAAATATGAAATAAGTATAAGATAATTTTAAATATTAATTTTCACATGAGATAATTTTAAATATTAATTTTCACATCAGAAAAAAATATTCTTCTTTTAAAACTCTATAAAGAGAATATTTTCTTGAATCTTTTTCTTCTAATATATTCATTATTATAATTATTAAAAAAAAGAAAATATATAGTTTTAATTTATAAATAACGCATTTCTTCCCAACCCTGATAAAATGTTGCTTCAGACAATATCGCACGCACACACGTACATTTTTATTAATTAACTATTGCATATATTAACTATGCATATATATGTTTATATGCTTTTATATGTATGTATGTGCGTGTTTGTGTACATATGTATGCATGTATATGCGTGTGTGTGCGCGCGTTGCGTATGCGGGTCTTTTGTAGGTCTCTAATGTTTATGGGAAAATTGCTCTTTAATGACATTCTCAATTTTTAGGTCAAAGCATAAATGTGCTTTCCATTTTTTTTAAATTCTTAAATAAGATAAATGTTTATTTTACGAACCCTGATCGTTTTTATTTTAAAAATTAATCGTTTTTAATTTTAAAAATTTTATTTTCTCGATTTATCTTCCTGCTATCACTTCTCATTCCGGGAATTAAAAATTGAAAAGACCTACAAAAAACCGTATCAGACTTTTATAAAAACCATATCAAAATACGGGGAATCTGTATTCTAAGAGATCCTCTATTCTTAGTTTCTAACAATAGCTGTTTTTTTTTCTTCAAACTAAGATTTCCCTTTTCCACTGCTCTCTTTTCACACTTGTACATAATAACATGAAGGAGAAAAGGAATGAAAAACAGAGCGCGCAACATTTTCATTCTATGCATGTGTCATTGGAATAAGAATGAGAATTGAAGATGAAAATTGTAGAATAGGGAGATAAAATAGCTTCAGTCTCCCGATAACTTTAAAATAGAAAAAAAATCGACTATAAATCTTACACACTCTCTGCGCATCGATACGTTGGAGGAATGTATTTCAAATCAAATAAAATAATTATTGTATACAAGGTGGACCAAAAGTCTGGATACATCGAATATCTCGTATAGAATGCATTTTGGAACAAAATGCTTTAGACAAAAGTTGTAAGGATTCAAAAGATGTATTTAACTATAATATTCATTTGACATTGAGTGGCGTCGCCAAGGTCAGGGCGAGGTCAACTTGAATTTTTTAAATGGGATACCCTATATATTTTTGCATATTCTTGTAGCTTACCTCGAGAGCTTTCCAAAACACTATAATTAAGTTAGTTTCATTGAGTACTTTTCGAGTAACGAGGCTTGAAATCATTTCTTAATTTTACATAAACCATAAAATATCTTGTAAAATATTCACTTTTCAATTATCTTAATACTTTTATGTAAAGAATAAGAGGAATCAAATAATGAGAGGAATCAATTGGTATAAAGAAAACACATAGTTATTTCAAAGAAAAAATATGTAATTTGCAATTAACAATTAAATATTTTTTTCTTAAAAGTAACTATGTGTTTTCTTTACACCAATTGATTCCTCTCATTATTTTGTACATAAAAGTATTAAGGTAACATAATCGAAAATGATATTTTACAAGATATTTTACGGTTTATGTAAAATCAAGAAATGGTTTCAAGCCTCATAACTCAAAAAGTACTTGAGGGAAAAATAATTTATTATAGTGTTTTGGAAAGCTCTCGAGGTAAGCTACAAGAATATGCAATGAAAAATAGGAGGTCCCATTTAAAAAATTCAAGTTGACCTTGCCCTGACCTTGGCGACGCCACTCAATGTCAAATGGATACTACAACTAAATACATCTTTTCAATCCTTACAACTTTTGTCTAAAGCATTTTGTTCCAAAATCCATTCTTTACGAGATATTCGACTGCATCCAGACTTTTGATCCACCCTGTATATTACCTAAGAAGAAATTATAATAATTAAAAAAAAAATCAATCCAGTTTAACCGTCAGATCTTTGATATATAAGTTAATATAACTAGCATGCATTTGTAACATAACAATTTCTCCAGCCAAAATTGTCGAGGCTCATATACATGAAGAAGCTGCATCCGAACTGATCGAAGGCCGAGGCCATAAATTTGTCCTTCTTTAAGGAGCTGGAGAGGGAGGAAACGTCAAAACGTCATTTGTGAACTCCGGATACTCGGAACTGGTGTCCGAGTCGAAGTCGGAATTGCTGGTGAACGTCAAGCTCGAGCTGGGGGCGCTTTCCGGCCAGGAGAGCAGGTTGTTCTTGGAGGAGAACGGCGGCGAGAGCGAGTTTAGGAAGCTCGTCGACGGCGGCGGCGACTTCCCGCAGAGCTCAACCGTGGAGAAGCCCTTCGCGGAATCCGGATGCAGGAACGGGGCCTTGTTGCACTTGAAGTTCAAGCGCAGATTGTGCGGGACCTTCTTGTGCCTACGTTTGTAGCGCAGGCGACTCCTGATGTCCATCTCGGAGTGCGAGACCGAGTCCGAGTCCTCGCTGGAGTCGTTTCTGGGGTGGAAGGACCTGCGTACGTTCTTCACCGGTTTCCTGTTCTCCGATAAGGACGATGTCCTGGGTCGATAGACGTTGACAGGGCCGGGAGCCTTTTCCTGTTTGGGCAGTTCCTTACGGACGGGCTCGTTCTGATACAACTTCGGCGGCTCCAGAATGTGTTGGGGCATCGTGGGACTCGGCAGGTTCTTCTGCATCAAGCTCAGCTTCGGTGGCTGACTCTGAAGCGGTATGTTCAGGTCCAGATGCTTGGGCTTCTGAATTGGGATGTTTAGACTTCGCAGCGGCGAGTGGGACGTGGACAGGTCCAGGTTCCTCATGTTGGACGCGAGAGACCTGGACGAGGCTGTCTCCAGGTTCCTCGAGTTTTGGGCGATGTTCTTACCCAACTGAATCATGTTCTGGGTCAGTTTGCCCAGGCCCAGGTTCAAGCCCTGGCTCTTCTTGGAATCCAGGTAATTCTTCACGCTCTCCAGGCCGGAGACCTCCCGTTGGTACTTCTCTGCCAAGAGCTTGCTGTTGAGTTCCACCTGGCTGGCCTCGGCGTCGGATTTTCGCCTGAGACGCTGGAAATTCACTCGCAGGCTCTCG
Source organism: Camponotus fellah (assembly GCA_030586385.1). NCBI lineage: Eukaryota > Metazoa > Arthropoda > Insecta > Hymenoptera > Formicidae > Camponotus > Camponotus fellah. Next base: position 394,255 of record JAPIVC010000305.1, on the reverse strand, counting down.
GAACTGCTGTAGATGGGGGATTCCTTCTTCTCGGACTCGGCGATAAACAGAGGGTTATTGGATATCACGAAGGGAAAGCCCTCGTGGCCATTTTGATTCTGTTCAATCTTACGGAAGCTTTGTATATTTATTTTTACCGCCTCTATGTTGCCCCTGGGACTATCCGAACCATCAGTTTTCGCGCTCGTCTTAATATTGTCCGACGAACCGTACATCGTACTCGCGTCTTGATTCGTGTTCCTGGGCATGAAGGGGATTTTCGCGTTTCTAGACTTGGGGAAGTCAATCTTCTTGAATTCCGTGATGTTCATCTTCGTGGATTCGGCGAAGGCAACGGGTATCTTCGGCCTGGTCCCGAGATCCAGGTTCTTCTTGTCTTTCACCCCATCGAACTTCTTGGGCTTATTGCGAGGGGACTCCAAGTTGGCCATTTTCTCCTTCAGAAAGTTCTCATCAGACCACGTGTCGAGGTGCGTGATATTATTCTTCAGTTGCAGCTCGCAGTTGTTCAGTTTGCTCTGCAACTGGGCTTGATTTAATCTACCTGCGACCGAAGAGCCCTGCTCCAGAGCATTCGAATAATAGGTTGGCTTATTGGGCTGCTCCAGATTATTAAGCTTATCGTACTTATCCAGTTTCTCCTCCCCAAAATGCGCCTTTTCGTTGGCGCACTCTAGAATACCCTCATCGTCGCAATATTTGGGTTGCTCGAAATAACGTTCGACGTAGCTGGTGGACACTCTTTTGATCTCGCACGGTAAATCGTAGGTCGACGAGTTGTCCACGTTGAAGATCTTGCCATTCTGATGGCGAATATTCGATTTGGCCTCGAGATCAGCCCCGCTCTCGCAATTCAGGTGATTCCTTTTGTTCTCCTTTTTCAGAAACTCGGTGGATTTCACGAGATTTTGCCTCGTCAGCTGATTATCCAGTATGTGCGTGTCCAAGTCAATGTCCATGTACGAGGCCCAGGCGCTCGGTTTCGTCAAAAGCTCCCTCGACTTCGCGAAACAAAATTCTGCCGAGGCTTTATCCCACAAGGGAAGCTTCAGGGTCGACGGTGCCCCGAAGGATTCTATGCTAGATACCGTGGACGAAAGCGATTGCAGGCTCGAGCACAGCCACTTTACGCACAATTCGAAAACATGCAGGGAAATAAATGAAAAAATGACGAAGATAGTTCAAGTGCATGCATAATGTACAGAAAGACACGCACAAATACATAGTTTTGCGGTTGGCAAAAATATTTGGGGGTTTGCGTTGATCGGCCAAAAATAAAGAAAATATGATTGTGATGCAATAAAAAAAAAATAACAGGTTAAATTATACATAATCAAAGTATACAGAAACCAATAAGAAGTAATGAGAGAGGAAAAGGATAAGAGAAAAATTGAGATTAGTTATGTTGTAAGTAAATAAGCTAACTAGATTAAGAAACTTAAAATACAATGGATAAAACTTCAAAATAAATTTACAGTTTTGATTTTACCTATTTTTCTTTTTATCTTTTGTGACAGCAGGAATTAACTTTGTTCCATAACAGTATTAAAATGGTTTTTTAAATAATATTCAAATATGTATGTGCAATGTATATATACCAGATATTCCAATAATTAATAGTATACGAGAAGGAATCAGCAAAGAAGAAATAAATCAAAAATAAAGAATAAAATCTTTTCATTTAAAACCTTGTTTTGGAAAAAATTAATTTGAAAAATTAGTAACACTGACGTTTTTTAAATCTAAAAAAAAATACATTTTTAGTAAAACAATTTTAAAATCATTTAAATTAAACTGAACAGAAAGAATTAAATATAAAATATTTCTAGACAATTTTTTTTTCAATAAAAAATTTTTACATATTTTAATAGTCATTGTCAAAATAAATTTTTTCTATATTATAAAGTTAGAGAAATTATCTTTTAGCTTAAAAAATATGTAATCAATAATCCAATTTTTAAATTTTCAATTTTGTTAAAAACAAAACTTTGCATAAAAAAATTTTATTCTGATTTTTAACTGTATTTTTTATGTATTATTATTTTCTCCTTTGATTATACCATTAATTACGGAATAATTTGTAGTGTATTATTCAATTTTATCGTATTCCTATCATATCCAAATCAAATTATCATAGTACATCTCGTCATATTTATATAAATATTTTAATTGTAAAGCAATTTCTTGCATGATTTTATGTATTTAAATATGTAAAAAGTGTAATGATGTATGTATATAACATCTAATTGCTGCAGTATGTTAAATATTAATTAAAAAAACAAAGGAAGAGTTAAATCTGTAATATTAAATAACTTGGGGAAACAACTGTAATCGATAATGCAAAAATAAATGTAGAAGATAAAATCGTAAAAATCGTATTAATAATTTAGAAACTTTTTGCATTATTTGTTGCTCCATTTTCATTGCAATATTTATACTTTTACTTCAATATATTATTAATCCATACTTTAATAATTTTGCAGAATTTTTAATAATTATATAAATAATTATATAAATAATTATATAAATAATTATATAAATAATTATATAATTATATAAATAATTCTATAAATAATTATATAAATAATTCTATAAATAATTCTATAAATAATTCTATAAATAATTATATAAATAATTATATAAATAATTCTATAAATCATAATAAAAATTTGAACGTTAAGTAAGAATGTAAAGACTTTGAGATTTTTCTTGTCTTCCTTTGTTGCAGATTTTTTGATCTGTTTAACTTTTTAATATACTTCTGGAATAAAACAAAAGCCGTTTTATGTACCTGTATGTCAGGTATACTGGCAGCTTCTTCGGAAAAATGTCGTCTATCTGGTTTAGGACTGTATTGATGTGGCAACTTAAAAGAGAATTTTCTGCGTCTTGAAGGACTGGCAGGTGTACGGGGAGACTCCGGTGGATGTTCAAGATCTGTCATGGAACGTGCTGTCAATTCCTGTGCCATAGCAATGGCTGAGTAGAGAGTTTTCTGATCGGCAGCTGAGATAGGTTTCACCTAGATACAAGAGAAATGTTTACTCTCTCCGTCAGATCAACGGTAGGCCAACATTTCTGCGCAATTCTCTCTCTAGAGAAAAATATATGTATCGCTACTGTCTTACTTAAACATGAATATATATTTTAAAAGTTTATATTAAGTACAGATCAAGAAATCGAAACTTCATTATACTGTATTAAACTTGAATTAATTGCTTCTGCATAAGAATTTTACGTCAGATTTCAATTTCTTTTGCCTTAATAACATATCGTATAAATATAAATAAAAGTAATATCTAAAGACAGCAAATCATAAATAAGGAACAAGTAACACTGAATAATAATAATAATAAATATATTGTTAAATATAATGAATAAATCATATAATAATAAAAAATAATATAAAAGATTACTGTACATTTATTGGACTCACGGTGGCTTGTTTCTTCTTGCTAGATTGTTTCGCTTGAATTTCCCGCAATTCGTTTCTCACGTTACTCGATTCATGTTCAGTGGGTAAAGGGAGGCCAGGTGGTGGAGGAGGAGGAGAAGAACCTATAGAAAAAAACAATCATATGTCAGAAACATTAATCATCTTATTGTAAAAAATAAAATGTTTATTTTCCAATTTCTTTTACCTAATGATCTGAACATTTGATCCATTTCTGCCAAAAGACTTGGACCAAAGTCAAAATTTAGCGTTTTGTCAAATCTTAACGGACTTTCTTGATTTTCCTCGTCGCTGATTTCATGATATTCATGATCAGCTTCAAGAACATCAGTGTTACTGCCTGTATTAGACGTTATGGATTGCTTCTTTGCATTGCTTTCTGTATTCACTTGACATATCTCCGAACTCACATCAGACCATAAACTCTCTATATAAACATATAAGATAATAGAGTCATAAAACAGCGTAAAGATCAAATATGATTAATATTTAAATAATCTTTCTTCCATGTCTAAAATTTATTTCTATTAATTTTTAATCAAATTATACCTAATGATATTATAAATAATATTACATAAATAATATTGCATATTTATTAAATATTTATTTATATTGAATATTATTTTATTTTAAATAATATAATATTATTCATATACAGGGTGTTTCAAACCACCTGTATCACTTATTTAAAAATTAGAGAAGTGATTATTTCAAAAAAGTAAAAACACTTTTTTTATAAATCGGGTGCGCTCTATCGAATGGTAATATTTTCAACTTCTGGTTCCGGCCGGAAATAGACAATTTAAACCGGAAGTGCATTTTTTTAAATGGAACCTCCTACTTCTCATTACATATTCTTGTAGCTTACCTCGAGAACTTTCCAAAACACTATAATAAATTATTTTTCCCTCAAGTATTTTTTGAGTTATAAGGCTTGAAATCATTTCTTAATTTTACATAAACCGTAAAATATCTTGTAAAATATTCATTTTTCGATTATCTTACCTTAATACTTTTATATACAAAATAATGAGAGGAATCAATTGGTGTAAAGAAAACACATAGTTGTTTCTAAGAAAAAATATGTAATTTGCAATTAACAATTCCATATTTTTTCTTAAAAACAACTGTATGTTTTTTTTACACCAATTGATTCCTCTCATTATTTTGTACATAAAAGTATTAAGATAAGATAATCGAAAAATGTATATTTTACAAGATATTTTATGGTTTATGTAAAATTAAGAAATGATTTCAAGCCTCATAACTCGAAAAGTACTTTTATGGAAAAATAATTTATTTGAAAGCTCTCAAGGTAAGCTACAAAAATATACAATAAAAAATAGAGGGTTCCATTTAAAAAAATGCACTTCCGGCTTGAATCGCCTATTTTCGGCCGGAAGCAGAAGTTGAAAATACCACCATTCGATAGAGCGCACTCGATTTATAAAGAAAATGTTTCTCCTTTTTTTAAATAATCACTTCTCTAGTTTTTAAATAGGTGATACGAGTGGTCTGAAACACCCTGTATATTAAATATTCATTAAATAAAATGATAATCATAAACAATTTTGCATATTCATTAAACAAATTCATGTATAAACGTACGCAAAATCAAGTAATTTAATAAAACAACAAAAAGATTTACAATAAAAAATAGAATACCATGTTTGCTTTGAGCCTCTTGCTGTATATTCCTACTATCTCTCGCTGATTCTCTATTTGTATCGACACTTCTAGCATCCTGATTTAAGCTTTGAGAATTATCAGTCGCGTCCTCCTGCGGTTTGTACGGTGTCACAACCTGACGAGGCAGATGCGGATACTTTCCACCCAGAAAGCTAATGTCACCAAAGTACGCTCCGTCCAAACCCACATGACCGGTATGCTTGAGATCGCCCTGCGGCGAGGATATCATGTCCGTACGGATCTTTCTACGCTGCGAGGAGAAAGCATTCTTGCCATCACCTCGCGTAAATTCGCCGGGCTTATTGCTAGGTAGATTGGAACCCAAGTAGGCAATCGTATGAGCCGGATTAAAGAATCCGGTTTTGCCATTATTCAAAACACCCTTCCACAGGATATTGCTACTGCCCTTGTCCAGGACTGTGATCACGTCGTTTTGCCTATAAGCGAGCTGGTTCGGCTCAGTATTATCCTGGACCGCTTGAACCTGCTCCGGCTTCAGATCAGGCAACAGATTGATCAATTCGGAAAACTTGGGTCTCTTCAGTGCCTCGTGTTGCCAGCACTGTTGCATGAGGGAGAAGTAGTCCTTGGGACAGCACTCGGGTTGCTCGAGCCTCTGGAAATTCGGCTCGTCTATCGCCTCGAGGATCTGATGGCCGGTGAGTGCTGCCCAGGGCTGAAACCCGTAACTGAAGATCTCCCACAGGGTCACCCCGTACGCCCAAACGTCGCTCGCCGACGTGAATTTCAGGTAGGATATGCATTCGGGCGCGCACCACGCGATAGGTAGCTTCAGATTCACGTTGAAATTCGTCTGATAGTAATCCTTGCCGACCCCCAGGGCGCGCGACAACCCGAAATCCGAGATCTTGACCTTGTTCTTCGAAAATACGAGGATGTTCCTCGCGGCCAGGTCACGGTGGATCAGTCGCTTCGCCTCCAAGTATTGCATCCCGTCAGCGATCTGCACGGCGAAGTCGCACAGGGACAGGACCGGGAAACTGGCGCGCAAACTGGGCTCCTTCAGGCACTCCAGCAACGAGCGTAACGGCGCCAGTTCGGTTACGAGCATCAACGAATTTGTGTCGAGCACGACGCCGTACAATCGCACGATATGCTCGTGATCGATCGCGTGCATTATCGCGGCCTCCTTTAAAAATTCTATGGGATTGTTCTGCATTCGTTCGCGGGACAGGCACTTGATTGCCACCTGTATCCTTTCCCCGTCGTTCGTCCAGACGCCCTGCTGCACGACCCCGAATTCCCCGGTGCCCAGTTCTTTGTTCACAATAATCGCATCGGCTGGGATCATGTGTTTATTGGGCACGCGTACCGACGGTCTGTCCTGTCTCTCCTCCGGCAGCATGCTCAGGGCACCGGGAGTCTGTTCCTCGCGCTTTGGTAGAAGCATTTTCTTGAATTTCGACAGATAATTTTGAGGGAAGTGCTTCTGGAAGTATTTCTTTAGACGCCGCATCTCCGGCTTGCTCATCCCTATCGCGTTCAGATCTTCTTCCGTTACATACTTCAATTGTGCTGTGGTCTGCACCTTCAAGTCTCCTGGAAAAAAGCCTCTCTTTTAATTTTATAATTATATTTATAAATTATATAATATAAATATAATTTATAAATATTATTTATATTTATAAATAATATTTATAAATTTAATTATATATTTATTTAATATATTATTTATAAATTATATTTATATTAAATAAATTATACTTATAAATATAAATAATATATTAAATAAATATATAATAATATTTAGAAATATTATTTATAAATTTAATTATATATTTATTTAATATATTATTATATTTATAAATTATATTTATAAATATAAATAATATATTAAATAAATAAAATAAATATAAATATAAATAAAATAAAATAAATATAAATAATATATTAAATAAATATATAATTATATTTATATTTATAAATTATATAAAAACAATTAATAGAAAAAAATTTTTTAAATGTAATAATTTAATAAAAATTCTGCAGATTTTAAAAGTACACAAATAGCACATAATTATATAATTATTTTTTTCCACTGGATGAAAAAGGAGCAAATTAATTAAACAAATGACACTCTTTTTTAATCTTTCTTTTATAATATTTTTCTTAATATTCTTCTTATTTTTCTTAATAATCTTCCTTTTATAATATTTTTCTTAATATTAAATTTCAATTAGAAATTTAATTGCAACATTAAGAAATTATATATCAAAGATATTTAGACATTAAAATTAGACATTAAAATATTAATTAATATCTTTTAAAATATGATGATTTAAAAAAAGTATAACAAGATATGACTGAAATAAATAAAATCACCTCGAATTCCAGGATAATATTGCTGTAACTCAGCTTCCATAAGGAACTCGTAAAGACCAGGTCCATTGTTGCGAGACATTTCTACTTGTGTATCTAGAATCAAATTACAATTAAATTTAAATTTAAAATTTAAAATTTAGAATTTAAATTTACTATTAATATCTATAAAAGAAATATTATCGATAATCATTCTCAATAGTTTGATTAACCTTTTATGAAATTACTAGACATATTATAAAAGAGTATTATAGGTAACAATGTTTGAAATAAAAGATACTAATATTTCTCAAATAAATATAAACAATTATTTATTGATTAGTTATGATTAGAAAATAAGGCTGATTCACAATAATATCATTCTCAAGGAAATTATTCAAATGCATCATGCTTAAGATTCTGGAAAGTATAAGAAAAAAATTTTTAAATCAAAGAAAAAAGACAAATCACTTAAATTCTTTCAAATTCATAAAAATTATAATTTCATATTACTTTAACATAAAGCGCAATTGTAAACCTAATATCTAATGTTAATGGAATTGAATATTATCATTAAAATTCTACATAATAATTTAGACTCTTTTGTGTCATTTTAATATTTCATAGATACTGCCTTTTCGAAAAATTCTTTTATATACATTATTCTGACTTAATATAAAAATGATGACTTTCATATATTCAAGATTTTCAATTGTCGTAATTTTTATATTTTCATATAATTTATATATTTTCATATAATTTATTATATTTCATAAAATGCAACAAAAAAAAGGATTAAAAAAAATGATAAAATTCATAAATTTGTCTGAAGAAAATATAAATTTGTAAAATTCATATTATCAATACTAAACAAATTCAGATATAAAAAAGTAAAATTTTTATTTCTTTAATGCTTTACAAATGTAATTCAAAAAAAGTTGCACAATTTGAAATCAGGAATTTTTATGCACATTCATTATCTATAATTTCAGTTATTACAATTGCACTGTATTATATAATTATAACAGAAAAAGGGAAAATTTGTAATTAATATCCATTTTTTAATATCAATTACATCAGTGCAATCTGTCCTAAATTGAAATCATAATCTGATATTACAAATATATATAACTCTACAATTTTCTCACCCATTCTACGCTATCGTAGAGAGATATAAGGTGACTTCTCGTCCCCTTGAAATACGACCAACTGCTGCTTTAGTCCTATCCTATCAGGACATGATCACATTCGTTTTGGTTTCCTTTTCAGTGCATCATTTTGCCTTGAATAATTTACATTGTACATTTATTACATAATTTCTTGTATATGCGATATTTATAACGTAAATCTCAGATCAATCTTTTATCCCAGGAAGAAAAATTTTTATTTAAAATTTATTAGAAAAATAGAAAAATTTTATTTAAAATAAATTTTTATTTAAAATAAAATCTTTTTTTTTTAATTTATGATATTTCTGTATCATCATAAATAAAAATAAATAAAATAGAAAATATATATATATAAAATTATGATAATCACTTGTATGGAAAAAAATTTTCTCACAGCATTAAATTTGCTTTTATGCAAAATACATTTATATTTATAAAAACACTTTTTAAAATTGTTAAAATTTTCTACAAATTTTTTTTTTTAAATTTCTACATTATTTTAACTATTTTGTATTTTACTTGATGGTATATTAATGATTCGTGGGAAAAAATAGAGTTAGAATTAGGTCAGGTCAAAGTGTGTTAAAATTAAATCTACCATGCATCTTGTTAAGTTAAAGTTTTGCTTTTCTAAACTGCTTTCTCCATACTTGTTATTTTTTTCTTATTCTCCACAAAGTACTAATATAGTACAATTTTTTTAGTAATAATTTATTTCATGTTGAAAAGTATAATCAAATGCAATTTAGAGCAAATCTAGTGGCTGAGTTACATAATGTACATATCGCCATATTCAATTTAGCTTTTCTAAAATATTTAATTTGAAATAATCCCTTTATAATATTTCAAAAATTTTTTAAATTTAAAAAAATTATAAAAATAAAATAAAATGAATAAAATAATTAGAGAAATGTTATTAATTGTATTATTAGTTTAAAAAACTGATAGATCAATTACATTTCGATTACATTTCCAAACGAATAAAAACGCTATTATTGTATTTAATAATACAAAAATTATAAATATAATAAAATTAATATTAAAAATTACAAATATAATAAAATGAATATTAAAAATTATAAATATAATTTTTACAGACACAGAAATCAGTTCTCTCTTTCTCTCATTTCTTTTAATAATCTCAAAGTATTTTAATTACTTTGAAAAAAAAATATAAAAAAACAATTGAATAGAATGATTGAAAATAACATTTATCAAAATATTCGAATACATGAAATGTATCTTTAAATATTCATAAATCAACAATAAACTCTGCAAATGTACATATCGCTATATTCAATTCAGCTTTCCTAAAATATTTAATTTGAAATAATCTCTTTATATTTCAAAAATTTTTTAAATTTAAAAAAATTATAAAAATGAAATAAAATGAATAAAATAATTAGAGAAATGTTATTAATTGTATAAAGTTAGTTTAAAAAACTGATAGATCAATTTGGACTACATTTCCAAAAAAATAAAAACGCTATTATTGTATTTAATAATAAAAAAATTATAAATATAATAAAATTAATATTAAAAATTAATATTAAAAATATAATATTCAAAATTAATAATCATTAATATTCAAAATTATAAATATAATTTTTACAGACACAATAAAAAGTTCTTTCTTTCTCTCATTTCTTTTAATAATCCCAAAGTATTTTAATTACTTTGAAAAAAAAAAATATATAAAACAATTGAATAAAATGATTGAAGATTTATCAAAATATAAACATGAAATGTATCTTTAAATATTCATAAATCAACAATAACCTCTGCGCAAATTTTAGAGAGATATTCCTCCGAATTTTGCTAATTTCGCATTTTTATTGAAATAAAAAAAAAAATGGAAAATACGAAAGAAAATTACACATTACAGATAAGTAGATAACAAAGGAGCGAAGAAAAAATTTTCAAACTTTGCGCCTGAGAAGAGGAAGAGAGAAAGAAAATAACATATCAAGGAATACTCGAAAAATGTTGAGATATATAATATCATTTTTACAGATGCGCACCTCTCGTTGACAGGACTCTTGACAGGAATCACGGCCCCTCTCGATCTACCCCTCGTCTTTTCCACGCATCAAAATGATGGGCACAGCAGCTGTCCCTTTTTCCCCGCCCAAGTCTCCTTTTTCTTCCTCTTCCCCCTTCAACGAGCTTATTCCGCTGCTAACTTCAGGCCTCACATTTTCCCACGCGAGTTCACGTCGTTCGCCAAATCACGCCCAAGTCGCTTGTCCGCGCGTCACAAGAACTTACGGGGCTCCTCAGTCGCGACTCGCATGTTTGGATCCATCGAGAAAGATATCACCATTCTCGCTGTTCATCCCGAACACAAACGTAACGTGAGACGAGAAAGACCTTTGGACCGATATTCATAGCTCGCTTTCTTATATTGGAGATCATTTTAGGGCTGACGCACAATTAGCGAGAGCATAAAGGTCATTCTACAATAGAGTCGTAAAGTCGTAAGAAATTGACCAATCACAGTTGATTATTCTCCTGAACTTCAACTAGGATTGGTCAATTTCTTACGACTTACGACTTTACGACTCTATTGTAGAATGACCTGTAGAATGACCTTAAAATCGTAAGAAACTAATCAATCGTATTCAATTATTCTTCTCACATTCAACTGTGATTGGTTAAATTCTTACGACTCCGTCGTAAACTTAAAGGTCATTCTACAATAGAGGTAAATTGTAAAATCATCAGTTGAAGTAGAGAATAATCAACTGTGATTGGTCAATTTCTTGAACTTACGATTTACGACTCTATTAGTAGAATGTGCTTAGTTGGTTCACAACCTGCTTTGTTACGAGTCGTAAGAATTTAACCAATCACAGTTGAATGTGAGAAGAATAATTGAATACGATTGATTAGTTTCTTATGATTCCGTCAGTTAAAGCAAGATTGTGGCGCTTATACTAGGTTTCTACAATAGTAAAGTCGTAGTAAGAAATTGACTAATCACAGTTGATTATTCTCCTGAACTTCAACTGGGATTGGTCAATTTCGACTCACGATTTTACGACTCTATTGTAGAATGACCTAGGGTGTAAATAGTAGTCGTAAGAAATTGATCAATCACAGTTGATTATTCTCCTGAACTTCAACTGGAATTAGTCAATTTCTTACACTTACGATTTTACGACTCTATTGTAGAAATTGATGTGAAGTCGTAAGTCAGAAATTGACTAATCACAGTTGATTATTCTCCTGAACTTCAACTGGGATTGGTCAATTTCTTACGACTTACGACTTTACGACTCTATTGTAGAATGACCTGTAGAATGACCTTAAAGGTCATTCTACAATAGAGTTGTAAAGTCGTAAATCGTAAGAAATTGACCAATCACAGTTGATTATTCTCCTGAACTTCAACTGGGATTGGTCAATTTCTTACGACTTACGACTTTACGACTCTATTGTAGAATGACTGGTGGTCACAACCTTGCTTGTGACGGAGTCGTAAGAATTTAACCAATCACAGTTGAATGTGAGAAGAATAATTGAATACGATTGATTAGTTTCTTACGATTCCGTCAGTTAAAGCAAGGTTGTGGACCCACTACTAGTCATTGTTCAATAGAGTCTAGGTCTGGGAAATAAGAAATTGACCAATCACAGTTGATTATTCTCCTGAACTTCAACTGGGATTGGTCAATTTCTTACGACTTACGACTTTACGACTCTATTGTAGAATGACCTTTATGGACCATAATGTATATATCATCAAATTCAAGCTTTTCGTCAAATTTTAGCTTTTCTAAAATATTTAATTTGAAATAATCTCTTTTAATATTTTAACAATTTTTAAAATTTTCGAAAATTATAAAAATAAAATGAAATGAATAAAATAATTAGAGAAATGTTATTAATTGTATTATTAGTTTAAAAAACTGATAAATCAATTTGGACTACATTTCCAAAAGAATAAAAATACTATTATTGTATTTAATAATAAAAAAATTATAAATATAATAAAATTAATATTAAAAATTACAAATATAATAAAATGAATATTAAAAATTATAAATATAATTTTTACAGACACAAAAATCAATTCCTTGTTTCTCCCATTTCTTTTAATAATCCCAAAGTATTTTAATTACTTTGAAAAAAAAATACAAAAAAACAATTGAATAGAATGATTGAAGATAACATTTATTTAAATATAAATATTCGAATACATGAAATGCATCTTAAAGGCTTATAGGCTCTTATGCTATGTGTATGCAGCTTATGCAATTTGTGTGCGATAGCCCTTAAATATTCATAAATCAACAATAAACTCTGCGCAAATTTTATTTCGCGGAGAGATTTTCTTCAGACTCTTCATACTTGACTGATCAATTTCTTAAGATTTAAGAAATTGACCAATCATAGTCGAGTATACTCTTCATACTCGACTGTGATTGGTCAATCTCTTAAGGCTTAAGAAATTGACCAATCACAGTCGAGTATTCTCTTCGTACTTGACTGTGATTGATCAATCTCTTAAGGCTTAAATTATCTATTGTAAACCCGGCCTAAAGGCGCCATTGGCGGATATATTTGTATAGCAACGCCATTTTAGATACGTAATTTCCGGTACCGGTCTTTTCGTCTTCGTTTCCGACTTGTTCCTTCGTGCCACGTTTTTTCTCATCCACGGAACATCGTTTTAATCGAAGGTAATCATCCTTTTTCTCTTATTAATTCGATATTCTATCAAATATTAAACAAGATTAAGAATATTTTCCCATATATTTTTCGTAATATTTTTCACATTAACAGTTCGGTAGGATAAAATATTTCCGAAAATCTACGGTTACGTTAATAGAAAGTTGTGCGCACAAAATGTATATATATATATCATTTCTTCCTATTTTTCTTTCGTAAAATTCTGTTTATATTGTAATTCTAAAGAAATTTATATCTGTATTTTGCAGATTGTATTTTGTGCGTCTCATCCTGCGTCGTCATACAAAGATGTGGACAAAGCATAGAGTAAGTATCCCAGCGAACTCTTATATTAATATTATAACAAGCATAATTATTTATTTATTTATTTATTTATTTACAAAATATTTTTCATTAAAATAATTTTTGAAATATCTTTTATATAATTATAATTGTATATAAATTTTATATTAATATCTTTTAGATAAAATTAATTTATATATATATATATAAAACATTTATTTTATAACTGCAATATAACATCTGTTATGTTACATGTTATATTTGTATTGAATTGTATTGTATTGAATAAGTAAATAAATAAATATATATATCCAAATCAAATTCTCAATGTTAAAAAACTCGCTAGAATTATTCAATGTCGAAATATATGTTTGAATAACAAAGATTAGTGAGTCGAGTCATTTCTACATGATTATTCATGTAGAAATGACTCGACTCGCACAAATTAATTCTTTGTTATTCAAACATACGACATTTCGACCATTTGGTGTTGTGGTCCTTTTCAAGTATAATACATATATAAAAGTTAATTTTATGTAAAAGGTAAAATATGTTTCAAAAATTATTATAATGAAAAATAATTTGTATCTTAAAGCTTAAATTTTTTGACAAATATATAATCATATATAATACATACATATTATTATAATTAATAATTAATATACATACATAATATTCAGATTGCATTTCGATATTTAATGCCAGTACTGAAAATCCGTAGCACATGTGATGCGAATTATAATATTCTTCACATTAACAATTCAGTAGGATAAAATATTGCAGAAAATCTACGGTTACGTTAATAGAAAGTTGTGCGCACAAAATGTATATATATATCATTTCTTACCCTTTTTCTTTTGTAAAATTTCATTTATATTGTAATTCTGAAGAAATTTATATCTGTATTTCTTTTGCAGATTGTTTTTTGTGCATCTCATCCTGTGTCAACATACACAGAGATATGGACATAGCATAGAGTAAGTATTCCAAACTCTTATATTAATATTATAACAAGGATAATTATTTATTTATTTATTCATTTACAAAATATCTTTCATTAAAATAATTTTTGAAGCATATTATCTTTTATATAAAATTAACTTTTATATATTATATATATATATATATATATATATAACATTTACTTTTTAACTGCAATATAACATCTGTTATGTTACATGTTATATTTGAATAAGTAAATAAATAAATATATATATCCAAATCAAATTCTCAATGTTAAAAAACTTGCTAAAGTAAATTAATTCAAGGTATGAATAATCATATATAAAAACGACTCAACTCACACAAATTAATTCTTTGTTATTCAAACATACGACGTTTCGACCATTTGCTTGTGGTCCTTTTCAAGTATAATACATATATAAAAGTTAATTTTATATAAAAGGTAAAATATGTTTCAAAAATTATTATAATGAAAAATATTTTGTATCTTAAAGCTTAAATTTTTTTGACAAATGTATAATCATATATAATACATATTTAATACATATATAATACTCAGACTGCATTTCGATATTCACTGTCAGTACTGAAAATCTGTAGCACATGTGATGCGAATTATAATATTCTTCATATTAACAATTCAGTAGGATAAAATATTGCAGAAAATCTACATTAATAGGTTACATTAATAGAAAGTTGTGCGCACAAAATGTATTTATATATCATTTCTTACTCTTTTTCTTTTGAAAAATTCCATTTATATTGTAATTCTGAAGAAATTTATATCTGTATTTCTTCTGCAGGTTGTTTTTTGTGCATCTAACCCCTGCCGACATACACAGAGATATGGACGAAGCATAGAGTAAGTATTCCAAACTCTTATATTAATATTATAACAAGCATAATTATTTATTTATTTATTTATTTACAAAATTTTTTTATTAAAATAATTTTTGAAACATGTTATCTTCTATATAAAATTAACTTTATATATATATAACATTTACTTTATAATTGCAATATAACATCTGTTATGTTACATATTATATTTGAATAAGTAAATAAATAAATAAATAAGCAAATAAATAAATATATATATCCAAATCAAATTCTCAATGTTAAAAAATTTGCTAGTAAATTAATTCAAGATATGAATAATCATATGTAGAAACGACTCAACTTGCACAAATTAATTCTTTGTTATTCAAACATACAACATTTCGACCATTTGGTCGTGGTCCTTTTCAAGTATAATACATATATAAAAGTTAATTTTATACAAAAGGTAAAATATGTTTCAAAAATTATTATAATGAAAAATATTTTGTATCTTAAAGCTTAAATTTTTTTGACAAATATGTAATCATATATAATACATATTTAATACATACATAATATTTAGATATGTATTTTGATATTCACTGCCAGTACTGAAAATCTGTAGCGCGTGATTCGAATTATAATATTCTTCACATTAATAGTTTGGCAAGATAAAATAGTTCAGAAAATCTAAAGTTGAGTTAATAGAAAGTTGTGCGCACAAAATATACATATATATCATATCTTATTCTTTTTCTTTTGTAAAATGCTATTTATATTGTAATTCTGAAGAAATTTATATCTGTATTTCTTTTGCAGGTTGTTTTTTGTGCATCTCTTCCTGCGTCGACATACACAGAGATGTGGACAAAGCATAAGAGTAAGTATCCCAGCAAACTCTTATAATAATATTATAACAAGCATAATTATTTATTTATTTATTTACAAAATATTTTTCATTAAAATAATTTTTGAAGCATATTATCTTTTAAAATTAACTTATATATATATATATATATATATATATATATATATATATATATTTATTTATAATTGTAATATAACATCTGTTATGTTACATGTTATATTTGAATAAGTAAATAAATAATAAATAAATATATATATATATATATATATATATATATCCAAATCAAATTCTCAATGTTAAAAAATTCAATAGTAAATTAATTCAAGATATAAATAATCATATGTAGAAACGACTCAATTCGCACAAATTAATTCTTTGTTATTCAAACATACGACGTTTCGATCATTTGGTTGTGGTTCTTTTCAAGTATAATACACATATAAAAGTTAATTTTATATAAAAGGTAAAATATGTTTCAAAAATTATTTTAATGAAAAATATTTTGTATTTGTATCTTAAAGTTTTTTTTACGAATATATAATCATATATAATACATACTTAATACATACATAATATTCAGAATGCATTTCGATATTCACTGCCAGTACTGAAAATCCGTAGCACATGTGATGCGAATTATAATATTCTTCACATTAACAATTCAGTAGGATAAAATATTGCAGAAAATCTACGGTTACGTTAATAGAAAGTTGTGCGCACAAAATATATTTATATATCATTTCTTACTCTTTTTCTTTTGTAAAATTCCATTTATATTGTAATTCTGAAGAAATTTATATCTGTATTTCTTTTGCAGGTTGTTTTTTGTGCATCTCATCCTGCGTCGACATACACAGAGATATGGACAAAGCATAGAGTAAGTATTCCAAACTCTTATATTAATATTATAACAAGCATAATTATTTATTTATTTATTTATTTACAAAATATCTTTCATTAAAATAATTTTTGAAGCATATTATCTTTTATATAAAATTAACTTATATATATATATTACATTTATTTTATAATTGCAATATAACATCTGTTATGTTACATGTTATATTTGAATAAGTAAATAAATAAATAAATAAGTAAATAAATAAATATTTATATCCAAATAAAATTCTTAATGTTAAAAAACTTGCTAGTAAATTAATTCAAAGTATGAATAATCATATGTAGAAACGACTCAATTTGCACAAATTAATTCTTTGTTATTAAAATATAAGATGTTTCGACCATTTGGTTGTAATCCTTTTGAAATATAATACATATATATAAGTTAATTTTATATAAAAGGTAAAATATGTTTCAAAAATTATTTTAAAGAAAAATATTTTGTATTTGTACCTTAAAGTTTTTTTGACGAATATATAATATATAATACATACTTAATACATACATAATATTTAGACTGCATTTCACTGCCAGAAAATCTGTAGCGTGTGTGATGCGAATTATAACTATATTCTTCACATTAACAGTTTGACAACAGGATAAAATAGTTCAGAAAATCTAAAGTTGTGTTAATAGAAAGTTGTGCGCATAAAATATACATATATATCATTTCTTATTTTTTCTTACATAAAATTCTATTTATATTGTAATTCTGAATAAATTTATATCTGTATTTCTTTTGCAGGTTGTTTTTTGTGCATCTCATCCTGCGTCGACATACACAGAGATGTGGACATATAGTAAGTATTTCAGTACACTCTGTTACATTAATATTATAACAAGCAAAAATATATATATATACACATATATTTAATCGATTGTAGAAATTATTCATTATTTTTCATTATTTCAATTTTTATTCATTATTTATTTATTTTTATTTATTTATTTTTATTCATTATTATTCATTATTTCAATAAATCTTGAATTTTGACTCTGATACAATATTTCTCTCGTTTCTCTTTTTCAAATTTAAATTCTATTCTTCTTTTATTCTTAAATTCTATTATTTTTCTATTATTTTCTATTATTTTCTATTATTCTATATTTTCTATTATTTTTCTAATTCTAATATTTTTTGACATGTGTTAGTTTTTTGCATTGTTTGTCTGCAATATCTACCATCTTTATTGAAATTTATACTTGAAAATGTATAAATTTGTGGTACTCACAAAGGATCAAATGGTCGAAACGTTGTATGTTTGAATAATAAAGAATTAATTTGTGCGGATTGTGTCGTTTCTATATATGATTATTTATACCTTCAATTAATTTACTAGCGAGTTTTTTAACATTGATAATTTGATTTGGATATATATATATTTATTTATTTATTTACTTATTTATTTATTTATTTATTTATCTATTTAATTATTTATTTATTTATTCAAATATAATATGTAATATAACAGATGTTATATTGCAGTTATAAAGTAAATGTAATATATTTATATAAAAGTTAATTTTATAAAAGGTAATATGTTTCCAAAATTATTTTAATGAAAAATATTGTACCTTAAAGTTTTTTTTTCACAAATATATAATCATATATAATACATATTTAATACATACATAATATTTAGACTGCATTTCGATTCACTGTATTAAAAATCTGTAGTATATGTAATGAAAATTAGCTTTCTAGTGGTAAATATAAAAATGTAGCTTTAGCCATACATAAACTTGTGTCACAAGAATATTAAAAAAAAAGTATCATTTTCAAATATTTGCAAACTTTAAAAATAAGTTTAAAAACAAAATTATTCTTTACTTTTTTATATATATATATTTTTTTTTATTTATTCATTAATTATACATATAAAGTAAATATCATATTACAGGTCAGTGATATTGTTGGGAAAGACTTCATGCTTTTGGAAGCATAAGGAAGCTATTCGTTCGGAATTATTAATTTCATAAAATGCAATGGATAATTAAATGAATAATGATGAGAACCACGCAATTCACAGAGACATGAGACATCCAAAATCAACAGTTAAAGGTAAGTAAGCAGGAAATAATTTTCAATTTTGAAATAAAATATCTTATGCTCACATATTATGTTATTTATACACGGAGAAAATTTTATATTAATATGTAATACAATTTTATATCACTTTTTACTATTTTTCATGATCGATGGACCATAACTTTATAGAATAAATTATAGTACAAAATAGTAAAATTTGAAACTAACATTTACTTAACATATTTCATTATTTGCCATAATTCGTAGATGCTAAATTATACTCTTTATTATGTATTATTGTAAAACATAATACTAAATCTCAATTTTTACAACTTGCATAAATGTATTTTTTATTCCTTCTTTTTTCTGGATTTTTCTCTTTTTCTTTTTTCATTAATTTTACTTAATAATTAGTAATATTTCATTCATTATTGAACAGACACAATAAATAATATACAATATGATTTAATCGAATAAAAATATATTAAAGACAAATACATAATGAAATACAATAAAGATATTTGCAATAATAGAAAAATCATATGTAAAATAATAATCTGAACTAAATAAAAATCAAGAAAAGAAATTAAAGAAACTTATATGTGTATACACGTTTTTTATATCCTATATTCAGAGTTTTGGTATATATGTGACCATTAGAAGATTTAATTCTGTAATATAAAATATATTGAAAAATAAATATTGAAAAATAATTATTTCTGAAAATATATTGAAAAATATATTGAAAAATAATTATTGAAAAATAAATATTGAAAAATTATTTCTTTTTATTGCATATTAAGAGTGAATTATACATAAAATTTAATTAATAAAATTTAAACTTACTCTAAAGTACAGAGTTTCTGTTGTGGAGAAAATTTTAGCAAAATATTGTCTAATTCTTTTCGAATTATGAGTCGTGATAATTGATTACGAGCATTGGGAGTTAAAAATTCATGCTGCTTTTGAATGATCAAAATAGATCGATCTTCTCCCTCTTCAAGTAAAAAGTTATACAATTTCTAGACGAATAAAGCTTATGATTTAGATGAAATAGAAAATATAAATCAAAATTGCAATGTAAAAATTATTGTAGAGTTAACAAACCGTCTTATTAATTCTAATTCTATGTCGACTATAAAGTTGTTCTGTTGAAATAATTTCAGATATTGACAATAGTTCAGAATCTAATGAATTTTTGGCCAAAATCTAGAATTAATAATTTGTGCAAAATATATAAATATATAATATAAGCCTGATAAAGGCTTAAATTAATTATAAATTAATTAATTTATAATTTATAAATTAAGTATAATAAAAAAAAAAAACAAAAAAAGTATAAACAAAAAAAATATTTTGAATATGTTAATAAGATTTTTCTTCTAATAATAAAAATAATGGGTATTTCTAGCGATTGGTGATCAATATGTTGAATTTCTGAGGAGTTTGAAGCGATGTTAAATCTTGTTTCTGACACTCTTTCTCATTTTCAAATGACTATAAAGGAAGTAAAAAAGATAAATTAATTTTTTCATTACATTATAATTATATTCAAACAAGAAAAAATAAAATATATCTCCATATATTATATCTAACGTCTTAGTTATCTTCACAGATAGAAACAATTGAGATGTCGATGCAGAATCAATCCATTCATTGATCTGTGTTTTAGGTGAAATAAATATATTTATTATAGTAACAATTGAAATGAAATTCAGATGATGAAAATATTGAAATTAATTTTTAAATAAAAAAAATATGGAACTAATTAAATTTTTTATTTTTATTTATTAAATTTTTTATGCTGCCAAAAATTATCTTTATAAATAATAAAGTTAATCTTAATTTGTAGAATGAAATTCGTTTTTATTGACGCTGAAACGTTATTTCAATTACCAGAAAAGTGTTTTACAAAGGAATTAAATAATACTTTGGTTTTAATCATTTCGATATTTCAATTAATTCAATTCATATTTAAATACTTCTTTCTGATTATTATCATCTCCACTTTCAGACGTTGACATATTTATTTATTCAACACACCTATTTTATAACAGAAACGCAACAATTTAAAAATGACTAGTATTTTTAATCGAGTCTTATATTTAAGATCTCTTAAATATGATCAAACTGTTATGTGTAAAACTATTTTGCCGATACACTTTATCAATTAATTTGACAGCAACTCAGAGATTTTAATTATAAATAGATGAGATATATTAAACAAAATAAGATATATTAAACAAAAATAATATGTTAGATAGAAAAGAATAAATATATGTTGTATTCTAAAGTGGGAAGAGTTAATTTTTACTATGGTGTACAGTAAAAATCGATTCTGGGTTTTTTTTTCTTTTTCTTTTAATACTAACTTTTATCCAGCAAGTTTTGCTTTGGAACACAATAATTTCTACTATGAGAAAGTATAAAAATTACGTTGCTTTATTGTTTTTAAAATAATGACTATAGCATTTAAGCTTATAATTTTTTGATGGTCCACAACTACTGCCACATTATAGTAATCTTTGATATAAAATTTTCTCCGTATATTTATATTCTACGTATATATGAGTAGAATTGTATGTATTTGAAAATTATAATCAACATTTATGAGCAATCCATTTTACTCAAACACTGCGTGTTGATAAGAACAAAGTAGAAACATGTCAAACTTGCATAAAATTTGATAGAGCTTGCATTTATATAAAAAATAATAATATACGATTAGCAGCAGGAAACAGAAAAGTCAATTGTTCTTAAGAAAATTCTGAAGAAAATCTCTCTGCGAAATAAAATTTGCTTGCGCAGAGTTTATTGTTGATTTATGAATATTTAAAGATATATTTCATTATATTTGTATTCGAATATTTATATTTGATAAATATTATCTTCAATCATTCTATTCAATTGTTTTTTTATATTTTTTTTTTCAAAGTAATTAAAACACTTTAGGATTATTAAAAGAAATGAGAGAAAGAAAGAACTGATTTCTATGTCTGTAAAAATTATATTTATAATTATATTTATAATTTTTAATATTCATTTTATTATATTTGTAATTTTTAATATTAATTTTATAATTATATTTATAATTTTTTTATTATTGAATACAATAATAGCATTTTTATTCTTTTGGAAATATAGTCCAAATTGATCTATCAGTTTTTCAAACTAATAATACAATTAATAACATTTCTTTAATTATCTTATTCATTTTATTTCATTTTTATAATTTTTTAAAATTTAAAAAATTTTTGAAATATTAAGAGATTATTTCAAATTAAATATTTTAGAAAAGCTAAATTGAATATGGCGATATGTACATTATATAATTCAGCCATTAGGTTTGCTCTAAATTGCATTTGATTATACTTTTCAAGATGAAATAAATTATACTAAAAAAATTGTGCTATGTTAATATTTTGTGGGGAATAAGAAAACATTCTATAGTTTTTTTTCCTAAAGTAATTAAAATACTTTGGAATTATTAAAAGAAATGAACGCCAATTTCTAATTATAATGAGTTTCAATGAATAAAGTTTTTTATTCAATGAATAAAGTTTTGTAAAAAAGATTTACTAAAATTCGTATTGTTTTGGATAATATATATTATTTTATCTATATTATTTATATATATTATTTAATTTATATATATTATTTATATATATTATTTAATTTATATATATTCTTTATATAATTTTGGAGAATTAGAATTTTTAAGACAATATTATTAACTGAAATTACTTTGAACTCTTTTCCTTATTATTGAATTAGTAGGATATAAAATAAATGGAAAATGGTTTTCAAAAAATCATTTTTTGGACAACCATTGTTTAAGTTTATTCTTAATTTTGCCTTTATAGAAAATGAGATCCCTATGTTTTGAAAGAAACAAAATTTTTTTCTGTGGTTTTAAACCATCCAGATATAATGGAATTTCCAGTTGTCATATTAGATATTTTAATAGTAAAATTAAGGACTGTTAAAAGATTTACAAAGTTAAATGTGGTCAATGATAACCAAATTTAATGATCTTCACAGATTTTATTATATTTTAATGGAAAAATGACTTTCCAATAATATGACTGATCTAATATATTTAACAAAATCCTTTTCTTAATAAAAAATCATCTCTAAATAGCATCTATATGAGATTGCACCAATATTTTTAGCATCTTCTAGATGAAAATTTCTATAAACTTCTCTTAAATAAGGTAAACATTTTTTGAATAAAATAGATAATTGTGTCATAAAAAAAAGTTCCAGAAGCAAATTGAAATAATTTTGATACAAAGTTTTTGACGGTGTTTGTAAATTTGGCAATGTTATAATAAAAAATGTTATAAAATAAATAATGTTATAATAAAACTCAGATACAAGAGCACTATAAAATTTACGAGATATGTATTTTCCATTTCATATCACAATTGTTGGAAAATATTCATGTCAAAATGTTTATATGAATATATTTTTTCTAAGCGTATGATCATCATCTATCTTTTATATAAAAGTTTTCTGAAATATACAACACAAAAACTCTTATATAAAATATATAATACAAAAATTTCCTTGATATTTGAAGTTTTATGATTTACATGAATATTAAAATTCCAGGTTTAAATCGTGTAAACTTATCTTATTCCGATGTTTTCTGAATAATTCAATTTATTTCATTAGAAAGAAGCAATCTGATATAATTACTTACATATTCATTAACAAAATCTTTTTGTTATAAACGAATTTCCATGTTTCTTATATTTTCAATCGATCTCAACAGTAAATAATTTTTGATCCGTTCTAGCAAGGAAATTATTTTCACTGTTGATGTAATCCTGTCGATATGCTGAATTATATTTTTTATCTTATAACTCGGCAATCATTTTCACAAAAATTTTTGTATTTACTGAAATAAATAATGGAATTGTATTATTAATATTTTTCACATAAATTTTGCATAAAGCAAATTTAATTTATTTTCTGCAAAATTTATGTGAAAAATTAATTTTCCTTCAGTTTGAATTAGAAATATTTCTTGATCCAATTTTTCAATTAACTATTCACTTCTTCCTACATTCTCTCTCTCTTCTTGCGCTTCTATTGAAGACTGATCATATTATTAATTATAATAATTTATTATAATATTAATTATAATAATTATAATAATTTATTATAATATTAATTATAATAATTATAATAATTTAATTGTTATTAATTACAATTGTTATTAATTTCAATTGTTATTAATTTCAATTGTTATTAATTTCAATTGTTATTAATTTCAATTGTTTAATTTCAATGTTATTAATCAATTGTTATTAACAATTGTTATTAATTTCAATTGTTATTAATTCAATTATAATCAAGTTATTAATTTCAATTGTTATTAATTTCAATTGTTATTAATTTCAATTGTTATTAATTTCAATTGTTATTAATTTCAATTGTTATTAATTTCAATTATTATTAATTATAATAATTTGTTTCCTTGAAGCCCAGAGAGAACATTATCATCCATAAGTTTCTGAAATGTTGTGGGAGCATTTTTTAGTCCGAATGGCATTTGCTTAAATTATGTCTGAATTGATTATGTCTGAAAAAGTTATTTTATGAGCGTCTTGACGGCATAGGTATTTAATGAAAACCAGAAGTTAAGTCCAGTATTGAAAAATATTTCAATAGCGGATCCAAGTTAACTTGGTATGTCGGTTATATTTGAAAGAGGGTTCATATGTATAGATACTTCATTGGTAGTAGGAATGAAATGTTGAGCAGCGTTAGTAGCTTGGGGATGATGAAATAGTTATATTTATAGTTATATTTTTATTTATATTTTTATCTATATTTGTATTTATTTAACTATAATTTATTTATTTAAATGAACCATTAAAAATATTAAATTAAATATATATATATACATATATAAAATAATAAATTAATATTCTATTATTAATATTATAAGTATAATTAAATAATTTTGATAATTATAATAAAATTATTATATTAAATATTAGTGTTTGCACACTAATATTCGAATATTGTCTGATTCCTCAGAGTTCAAGTGTCCGAGACGAAGAAGTCTAGAAGAATGATAAATTATTATTCTATTATTAATAATTATAATTAAATAATTTTAATAATTATAATAAAATTATTATATTAAATAATAGTGTTTGTCTCTTGAACATTGCATTAGACAAAATTCTAGCAGTGTGTACTACTGCTCTTGGATATGAATATCTTGTTATATTGTCGTTATCTGTTATATTGTCATCAGATCTTGGAAGGTATACAGCAATCTTTACTTTAGTCTCAAAAGTCTTATATTGACTTTTACAAATATTTCTGTAGTTATTATCTTTTTTCATCAGTGCTAAACCTAGTTCCATTTTCTCTTCTATCTCTTTGTCCCGATCTTCTGAAAAATGAATGTCGAATCTCGTGCTAAGGCCCGGTTCAACAGTGTCCAATTAGCTTAACTAGTAGTCAAATAGTGATGCCAACCATTGAAACAAAATTCGGTAAGCTATTTACAAGGTTAGATTTTAAAAAGTTGCATTTTCGCAAAAAAATATACATAAGTGAAATATTAAAAATATATAAATTTTGTAAATAAATGTGATTTATTTATATTATATTTAATATTTTTATTCGCGAGCCCGACAATTGCTTTGCTGATTATACTCGTCCAATATCTTCAGCCAAGCCTCTTCTTTGTCTCTAACACTTACAACATCAGTCCGCCTATTTTCTATTATCAATTTGTATTTTTTTTTTATTAATGATACAAGTACCAGTTTTTCTTCATGACAAATATTTGGTGCTCGTAAATGATTTGTTTTGATATCCATTTTCATTTTACGAGATATCGTAATGAGGACGAAGCTGAATATTAATTATTTTAGTGTTCAACATATATGTATATATATTTTCAATGTTTCACTTATGTATATTTTGCGAAAATGCAATTTGTCAAAATCTGATCTTGTAAATAGCTTACCGAATTTTGTCTCAATTGCTATTACTACTTCACTACTAGTTAAGCTAACTTGGCCACTATTGAACCGAGTCTAAATTGTCATCATTAGTTATCTGATGTTATGAAAGCTCCATGTTTTCGCTGCTCTTATGACTGCGGTTGCAGATCTAGTCAGGTCTTTTTTGTCCTTGTGATTATATTCATATACTAAGACTTGGACGATTTTATTTATGATAGTTCTTCTGGTGTCTTTTTGATTTCTCTCACTATTTCTAAGGTTGAGTGGTAGTCAAGACAAGGTGTTTCCTTGTCGTAAATTTATCCGCGAGATGAATGCACTTTTATGTGCGATATTCAAGAGTTTCCGTATCATTTCGGTACGATAAAAATTTTATAGGTCGCATTTTTAGGTCACATGATATATATTTAATATGTATATATGTATGTTTAATATATATACTTTGAACGACACTCCCGATTTTGGGACGAGCGAAAATCCACTTACTTTCACTTGAGAGATCAACTTCGAGTTAATAGGTCGGGAATAATCGATGCAAATATCGATTAAAAATTGTATATGTTTATAGGTTACGTTTATAGGTCGCGACCGCACCCCTACGTAATTTTAAATCGTGGCCCAGTCATGGGTTAAAAATTTAGGTCTCATTTTAGGTCACATGATATAATTTAATATGTATATACTTGAAAGACACCCGTTTGAGACGAGGAAATCCCCTCATCAACCAGTTAAGGTCGGGAATAATCGCAAAACAAAATTGTATAGTTTATAGGTTATGTTTATAGGTTGGCGATACTTTAATGATACTTCGCACTCCGCGATTTTAATCGCTATTTTCGTTATTTTACGCGCGATTCAGTTCCCATAGGTACGTAAAAATTTTAGGTCTCATTTGAGGTCACATGATATATATTTAATATGTATATACTTTGAACGACACTCCCGATTGAGACGAGACCCTACACTTATCACTACGGGAATTCGATGCAAATACGATTAAAAATTGAGTTTATAGGTTATGTTTATAGGTCGCGCGATACTTTTAATGATACTTTCGCACTCACGTGCGATATTTTTAAATCGCTATTTTCGTTATTTTACGCGCGATATTCAAGAGTTCCCGTACTATTTCGGTACGATTAAAAATTTTATAGGTCTCATTTTTAGGTCACATGATATATATTTAATATGTATATACTTTGAACGACACTCCCGGTTTTGAGACGAGCGAAAATCTCACTTTCACTTACGAGAATCAACTTCGAGTTAATAGGTCGGGAATAATCGATGCAAATACGATTAAAAATTGTATATGTTTATAGGTTATGTTTATAGGTCGCACGATACTTTTAACGACACTCCGTACTCACGTGCGATATTTTTAAATCGCTGTTTTCGTTATTTTACGCGCGATATTCAAGAGTTCCCGTACTATTTCGGTACGATTAAAAATTTTATAGGTCTCATTTTTAGGTCACATGATATATATTTAATATGTATATACTTTGAACGACACTCCCGATTTTGAGACGAGCGAAAATCGCACTTACTTTCACTTACAAGAATCAACTTCGAGTTAATAGGTCGGGAATAATCGATGTAAATATCGATTAAAAATTGTATATCTTTATAGGTTACGTTTATAGGTCGCACGATACTTTTAACGACACTCCCGTACTCACGTGCGATATTTTTAAATCGCTATTTTCGTTATTTTACGCGCGATATTCAAGAGTTCCCGTACTATTTCGGTACGATTAAAAATTTTATAGGTCTCATTTTTAAGTCACACGATATATATTTAATATGTATATACTTTGAACGACACTCCCGATTTTGAGACGAGCGAAAATCGCACTTACTTTCACTTACAAGAATCAACTTCGAGTTAATAGGTCGGGAATAATCGATGTAAATATCGATTAAAAATTGTATATCTTTATAGGTTACGTTTATAGGTCGCACGATACTTTTAACGACACTCCCGTACTCACGTGCGATATTTTTAAATCGCTATTTTCGTTATTTTACGCGCGATATTCAAGAGTTCCCGTACTATTTCGGTACGATTAAAAATTTTATAGGTCGCATTTATAGGACACATGATATATACTTAATATGTATATACTTTTAACGACACTTCTGCATTCATGTGCGATATTTTTAAATCGCTATTTTCGTTATTTTACGCGCGATATTCAAGAGTTCCCGTACTATTTCGATACGATTAAAAATTTTATAAGTCACATGATATATACTTAATATGTATATACTTTGAACGACACTCGCTTGATCAATTCATTTCGTCGCTCATTCCAGTTCGCTGCTCCCTTTTAATTATAGTATTTATATAATAACTTAATCCTCTAACATTGGCTGTATATAATTGAAGCTGTTAGCAGATGTTTTGATTGAAGCATGTAGTTCTTTTGGTGTTTTTTTTTTCGGTTTTTCTCATTATTTCTAAGGTTGAATAATAGTCAAGACAAGGTGTTCCCTTGTCGTAAGTTTATCCACGAGATGAATGCACTTTTATGCGATATTCAACAGTTCCCGTACTATTTCGGTACGATTAAAAATTTTATAGGTCGCATTTTTAGGTCACATGATATATACTTAATATGTATATACTTTGAACGACACTCCCGGTTTTCAATCATTTTTGCTTTTCCTCATTTTGACATAAAATTAATTGCCCTAATAATGACATATAAAAATGCTTGATACGAGATCGTACATCTTTCAAGAGATTTGCGTAAGCTTTTATAAAATGCTACGTCGATACGAATATAATACGGTCCGGTACATTTATATTCTTGCAGGCATATTGTTCATGCGTCAGATATTCAGTAAAATTACAGAGAGCTGCTGTTAAAAGAGCTATGGAGAAATTACAAATGACTTCTCGAGGACGAGGTGTCCTGTTTCTATCCATTCATTCAACCAAAATTGAATGGAATTTGTTGTATGGCTTTCTGTTAGCATTTGGGTCACATGGAAAAGTCCATTTTGGTTATAATTTATAACGCAATTATATAAAAGTATATAATTGCTTGGAATTTGAATTGTCCGGTTTTCGAATTTTCTTAATTATGCTTCCTGTTGTATCGAATATACATGCCGGTTCTAAAACTGCGTATGTTCGGTAAACATCTAATTGGTAATTTCCCCAATAATGTACAAAAAATGTCCGATGTTATGTATGATTCCTCTAATTTATCAAATTGCATTATACAGGATGTTGAATTGAAGGGATTTCAAAATCTAGGTCGCATTTATAGGCCACATGATATATTATACTTAATATGTATATACTTTTAACGACGCTTCCGCGTTCACGTGCGATATTTTTAAATCGCTATTTTCGTTATTTTACGCGCAATATTCAAGAATTCCCGTACTATTTTGGTACGATTAAAAATTTTATAGGTCGCATTTATCTTATCACTTTGATAAAGCACAATGATATTCTATTTTAAAAATTTTATAGGTCACATGATATATACATAATGTGTATATACTTTGAACGACACTCGGTTGATCAATTTATTTCGTCACTCATTCCAGTTCGCTGCTCCCTTTTAATTATAGTATTTACATAGGAACTTAATCCTCTAACATTGGCTATATATGTGTAATTGAAGTTATTAGTAGATGTTTTGATTGAAGCATGTAGTTCTGATGTTTTTTTTTTTTTTTATTTGGGTTTTCTCATTATTTCTAAGGTTGAATAATAGTCAAGACAAGGTATTTCCTTGTCGTAAGTTTATCCGCGAGATGAATGCACTTTTTATGTGCGATATTCAACAGTTCCTGTACGAATTCGGTACGATTAAAAATTTTATAGGTCTCATTTTTAGGTCATATGATATTTAATATGTATATACTTTGAACGACACTCCCGGTTTTGAGACGAGCGAAAATCCCATTTACTTCACTTACAAGAATCAACTTCGAGTTAATAGGTTGGGAATAATCGATGTAAATATCGATGTAAATATCTTTTACAAATATTTCTGTAGTTATTATCTTTTTTCATCAGTTTGAGACCTAGTTCCATTTTCTCTTCTATCTCTTTGTCCCGATCTTCCGAAAAATGAATGTCGAATCTCGTGCTAAGGCCCGGTTCAACAGTGTCCAATTAGCTTAACTAGTAGTCAAATAGTGATGCCAACCACTGAAACAAAATTCGGTAAGCTATTTACAAGGTTAGATTTTAAAAAGTTGCATTTTCGCAAAAAACTATACATAAGTGAAATATTAAAAATATATAAATTTTGTAAATAAATGTAATTTATTTATATTATATTTAATATTTTTATTCGCGAACCCGACAATTGCTTTGATTATACTCGTCCAATATCTTCAACCAAGCCTCTTCTTTGTCTCTAACATTCACAGCATCAGTCCGCCTATTTTTTATTATCAATTTGTTCTTTTTTTTTTCTTTTTTTTTCTTTTTTTTTTTTTTTTTCTTCATGACAAAAATTTGGTGCTCATAAACTGATTTGTTTTGATATCCATTTTCATTTTACGAGATATCGTAATGAGGACGAAGCTGAATATTAATTATTTTAGTGTTCAACATATATGTATATATATTTTCAATGTTTCACTTATGTATATTTTGCGAAAATGCAATTTGTCAAAATCTGATCTTGTAAATAGCTTACCGAATTTTGTCTCAATTGCTATTACTACTTCACTACTAGTTAAGCTAACTTGGCCACTGTTGAACCGAGTCTAAATTGTCATCATTAGTTATCTGATGTTATGAAAGCTCCATGTTTTCGCTGCTCTTATGACTGCGGTTGCAGATCTAGTCAGGTCTTTTTTGTCCTTGTGATTATATTCATATACTAAGACTTGGACGATTTTATTTATGATAGTTCTTCTGGTGTCTTTTTTGATTTCTCTCACTATTTCTAAGGTTGAGTGGTAGTCAAGACAAGGTGTTTCCTTGTCGTAAATTTATCCGCGAGATGAATGCACTTTTATGTGCGATATTCAAGAGTTTCCGTATCATTTCGGTACGATAAAAATTTTATAGGTCGCATTTTTAGGTCACATGATATATATTTAATATGTATATATGTATGTTTAATATATATACTTTGAACGACACTCCCGATTTTGGGACGAGCGAAAATCCCACTTACTTTCACTTACGAGAGATCAACTTCGAGTTAATAGGTCGGGAATAATCGATGCAAATACGATTAAAAATTGTATATGTTTATAGGTTATGTTTATAGGTCGCGCGATACTTTTAATGATACTTTCGCACTCACGTGCGATATTTTTAAATCGCTATTTTACGCGCGATATTCAACAGTTCCCATACTATTTCGGTACGATTAAAAATTTTATAGGTCTCATTTTTAGGTCACATGATATACATTTAATATGTATATACTTTGAACGACACTCCCGGTTTTGAGACGAGCGAAAATCTCACTTTCACTTACGAGAATCAACTTCGAGTTAATAGGTCGGGAATAATCGATGCAAATACGATTAAAAATTGTATATGTTTATAGGTTATGTTTATAGGTCGCACGATACTTTTAACGACACTCCCGTACTCACGTGCGATATTTTTAAATCGCTATTTTCGTTATTTTACGCGCGATATTCAACAGTTCCCGTACTATTTCGGTACGATTAAAAATTTTATAGGTCTCATTTTTAGGTCACATGATATATATTTAATATGTATATACTTTGAACGACACTCCCGATTTTGAGACGAGCGAAAATCTCACTTTCACTTACGAGAATCAACTTCGAGTTAATAGGTCGGGAATAATCGATGCAAATACGATTAAAAATTGTATATGTTTATAGGTTATGTTTATAGGTCGCACGATACTTTTAACGACACTCCGTACTCACGTGCGATATTTTTAAATCGCTATTTTCGTTATTTTACGCGCGATATTCAAGAGTTCCCGTACTATTTCGGTACGATTAAAAATTTTATAGGTCGCATTTATAGGACACATGATATATACTTAATATGTATATACTTTTAACGACGCTTCCGCATTCACGTGCGATATTTTTAAATCGCTATTTTCGTTATTTTACACGCGATATTCAAGAGTTCCCGTACTATTTCGGTACGATTAAAATTTTATAGGTTGCATTTATCTTATCACTTGATAAAACACAATGATATTCTATTTTAAAAATTTTATAGGTCACATGATATATACATAATGTACATAATGTGTATATACTTTGAACGACACTCGGTTGATCAATTCATTTCGTCACTCATTCCAGTTCGCTGCTCCCTTTTAATTATAGTATTTATTAGTACATAGGAACTTAATCCTCTAACATTGGCTATATATGCGTAATTGAAGTTAGTAGATGTTTTGATTGAAGCATGTAGTTCTTCTGATGTTTTTTTTTTTTTTTTTTATTTTGGGTTTTCTCATTATTTCTAAGGTTGAATAATAGTCGAGACAAGGTATTTCCTTGTCGTAAGTTTATCCGCGAGATGAATGCACTTTTATGTGCGATATTCAACAGTTCCCGTACGAATTCGGTACGATTAAAAATTTTATAGGTCTCATTTTTAGGTCACATATTTAATATGTATATACTTTGAACGACACTCCCGGTTTTGAGACAAGCGAAAATCCCACTTATTTTCACTTACGAGAATCAACTTCGAGTTAATAGGTCGGGAATAATCGATACAAATACGATTAAAAATTGTATATGTTTATAGGTTATGTTTATAGGTTATGTTTATAAGTTATGTTTATAGGTTATGTTTATAGGTTATGTTTATAGGTTATGTTTTAGGTTATGTTTATAGGTTATGTTTATAGGTTATGTTTATAGGTCGCACGATACTTTTAACGACACTCCCGTATTCACGTGCGATATTTTTAAATCGCTATTTTCGTTATTTTACGCGCGATATTCAAGAGTTCCGTACTATTTCGGTACGATTAAAAATTTTATATGTCGCATTTTTAGGTCACATGATATATATTTACAATGTATATATGTATGTTTAATATGTATATACTTTGAACGACACTCCCGGTTTTGAGACGAGCGAAAATCCCATTTACTTTCACTTACAAGAATCAACTTCGAGTTAATAGGTTGGGAATAATCGATGTAAATATCGATGTAAATATCTTTTACAAATATTTCTGTAGTTATTATCTTTTTTCATGAGTCGTAATCTTAATTCCATTTTCTCTTCTATCTCTTTGTCCCGATCTTCTGAAAAATGAATGTCGAATTTCGCTAAGGCCCGGTTCAACAGTGTCCAATTAGCTTAACTAGTAGTCAAATAGTGATGCCAACCACTGAAACAAAATTCGGTAAGCTATTTACAAGGTTAGATTTTAAAAAGTTGCATTTTCGCAAAAAAATATACATAAGTGAAATATTAAAAATATATAAATTTTGTAAATAAATGTAATTTATTTATATTGTATTTAATATTTTTATTCGCGAACCCGACAATTGCTTTGATTATACTCGTCCAATATCTTCAACCAAGCCTCTTCTTTGTCTCTAACATTCACAGCATCAGTCCGCCTATTTTTTATTATCAATTTGTTCTTTTTTTCTTTTTTTTTTTTTTTTCTTTTTTTTCTTTTTTTTTTCTTCATGACAAAAATTTGGTGCTCATAAACGATTTGTTTTGATATCCATTTTCATTTTACGAGATATCGTAATGAGGACGAAGCTGAATATTAATTATTTTAGTGTTCAACATATATGTATATATATTTTCAATGTTTCACTTATGTATATTTTGTGAAAATGCAATTTGTCAAAATCTGATCTTGTAAATAGCTTACCGAATTTTGTCTCAATTGCTATTACTACTTCACTACTAGTTAAACTAACTTGGCCACTGTTGAACCGGGTCTAAATTGTTTTATTGTTTTATTCATTAGTTATCTGATGTTATGAAAGCTCCATGTTTTCGCTGCTCTTATGACTGCGGTTGCAGATCTAGTCAGGTCTTTTTTGTCCTTGTGATTATTTTCATATACTAAGACTTGGACGATTTTATTTATGATAGTTCTTCTGGTGTCTTTTTTTGGTTTCTCTCACTATTTCTAAGGTTGAATGGTAGTCAAGACAAGGTGTTTCCTGTCGTAAATTTATCCGCGAGATAAATGCACTTTTATGTGCGATATTCAAGAGTTTCCGTATCATTTTGGTACGATAAAAATTTTATAGGTCGCATTTTTAGGTCACACGATATATATTTAATATGTATATATGTATGTTTGATATATATACTTTGAACGACACTCCCGATTTTGGGACGAGCGAAAATCCCACTTACTTTCACTTACGAGAGATCAACTTCGAGTTAATAGGTTGGGAATAATTGATGCAAATACGATTAAAAATTGTATATGTTTATAGGTTATGTTTATAGATCGCGTGATACTTTTAATGACACTTTCGAACTCGTGCGATATTTTTAAATCGCT
The DNA here is from genome assembly GCA_030586385.1 of Camponotus fellah. Classification (NCBI taxonomy): domain Eukaryota; kingdom Metazoa; phylum Arthropoda; class Insecta; order Hymenoptera; family Formicidae; genus Camponotus; species Camponotus fellah. Next base: position 359,587 of record JAPIVC010000305.1, on the reverse strand, counting down.
ATTTTCGTTATTTTACGCGCGATATTCAAGAGTTCCCGTATTATTTCGGTACGATTAAAAATTTTATAGGTCGCATTTTTAGGTCACATGATATATACTTAATATGTATATACTTATACTTTGAACGACACTCCCGGTTTTCAATCATTTTTGCTTTTTCCTCATTTTGACATAAAATTAATTGCCCTAATAATGACATAAAAATGCTTGATACGAGATCGTACGTCTTTCAAGAGATTTTCGTAAACTTTTATAAAATGTGCTACGTCGATACGAATATAATGCGGTTCGGTACATTTACATTCTTGCAGGCATATTGTTCATTCGTCAGATATTTAGTAAAACTACAGACAGCTGCTGTTAAAAGAGCTATAGAGAAATTACAAATGATTTCTCGCGGATGAGGTGTACCTGTTCCTATCCATTCAAAATTGAATGGAATTTGTCATATAGCTTTCTGTTAGCATTTGGGTCACAGGGAAAAGTCCATTTTGGTCATAATTTATAACGCAGTTATATAAAAATATATAATTGCCTGGAATTTGAATTGTCCGGTTTTCGAATTTTCTTAATTATGCTTCCTGTTGCATCGATGAATACACATGCTGGTTCTGAAATTGCGTATGTTCGGTAAACATCTAATTGGTAATTTCCTCAATAATGTACAAAAAATGTAATCCGATGTTATGTACGATTCCTCTAATTTATCAAATTGCATTATACAGGATGTTTCGCGATTTTCTGCTAAACGGTTCGAGCACTAAAATCAGGATTAGGGCACTAAATTAGCATCTAAATAGCACTTAATTTTGACATGAATTTTATTTTAATTTTTTGAAGTGAGGGTACCAGCTTAACAAAGGTCTTTCACTGACGAGAATCGATACAGATCGGGAATGCAACGGTAATTTTGAACAAAGATTAAACTCAAACCGGAATAAAGACAAATCGATGCAAATGCGATTAAAAATTTTATATGTTTATAGGTCGCATTTATAGGTCATGATGTATTATACTTAATATATATTATTATGGTGAATAATCTTCCGTACAAGTAAGGCCTGAAATGGTTTACACAATATACAGGGTGACCAACGGAAATGTGTTAAAAGTAAATAGTTATTACTTCGTAACAAATAGGCCGAATAAAATGAATTGGTCCTCTGTATGATGGCTAAGTATTCCTTTTCTATGGTAGAATAATTTTATTCAGCGGGATTTAAAACACTTAAAAAAAATGCTGTTAAATTAAAAAAAAAAAAGAAAGTTGTTTCAATTAAACTGCGCCGTTACGGGCTGTCATCAACATAAATAGTTCATTTAATTGAATTTGTAATTGATTTTTATTTTAAATATGTATATTAAAAGAACAATATATAAATTTCAAATAATAAATAATTAATAACATAGGATATTGCATTAAATATATTGAATTGTAAGCTATTAAATTACAAATTGAATTACATTGTAGTTGTAGGATAATAATATATATGATTATTAGAATGACATATTATTCTTTCATTATAAATTTTGCTGGAATCAACTCATTTGAAATTAATATTAATTAATGTTATAGCAATATACAACAAATTATCCGACTATGCAAACGGATACTTAGCTTCCCCTTCAGGTTCCTTAAGATTTCCTAAATAAAAAAATTTGAGATAAACCTCAAGGCATCATCCAAGTACTGAGCCCTCTCACCATGTCAAGGTGTAGCCATAAGGGATTGTTACGTATATTTATATAATAATACATAATTATATGTAAAGAGAAAAGACATCCATTAACGATCATTCCGAAACAATATAATAGAAGTCGTATGGTTATTTGTATTTTATATTGGTTAGAAAGAAAAGGGACCCATTATCCGATTATGCAAACGAGTAATGCTTCCCCTTCAGGTTCCTTTAAGATTTCATAAATAAAAAAATTTAAGATAAATCTCAAGGCATCATCCAAGTACTGAGCCCTCTCACCATGTCAAGGTGTAGCCATAAGGGATTGTTACGTATATTTATGTAATAATTAATAATTAATATAATATATAATTAAATGTAAAGAGAAAAGGCATTCATTAACGAAACAATATAATAGAAGTCGTATGGTTATTTGTATTTTATATTGGTTAGAAAGAAAAGGGACCCATTATCCGATTATGCAAACGGGTACTTAGCTTCCCCTTCAGGTTCCTTAAGATTTCATAAATAAAAAAATTTAAGATAAATCTCAAGGCATCATCCAAGTACTGAGCCCTCTCATCAGTTCCAAGGTGTAGCCATAAGGGATTGTTACGTATATTTATATAATAATATAATATATAATTAAATGTAAAAAGAAAAGGCACCCATTAACGATCATTCCGAAACAATATAATAGAAGTCATAAGGTTATTTGTATTTTATATTGGTTAGAAAGAAAAGGGACTCATTATCCGATTATGCAAACGGGTACTTAGCTTCCCCTTCAGGTTCCTTAAGATTTCATAAATAAAAAAATTTAAAATAAATCTCAAGGCATCATCCAAGTACTGAGCCCCTCTCACCATGTCAAGGTGTAGCCATAAGGGATTGTTACATATATTTATATAATAATATAATAATTAATATAATGTATAATTAAATGTAAAGAGAAAAGGCATTCATTAACGAAACAATGTAATAGAAGTCGTATGGTTATTTGTATTTTATATTGGTTAGAAAGAAAAGGGATCTTAGCTACTTAGCTTCCCCTTCAGGTTCCTTAAGATTTCCTAAATAAAAAAATTTAAGATAAACCTCAAGGCATCATCCAAGTACTGAGCCCTCTCATCATTTCAAGGTGTAGCCATAAGGGAGTTTTATGTATATTTATATATTTTATGTATATTATATAATATATAATATATAATTAAATGTAAAGAGAAAAGGTACCCATTAACGATCATTCCGAACCAATCGATACCCACAAATGCCAATTAATAATCAGCAATTTAGAAAATAAAGAAACAATCTTTATTCTCTTTTGTCGAGCGAAAATCATGCCTTGGGAAAGCCACTCGACTCAGTTTCAATAGGTTACACACGCTGTGCGTATGGTTATTAGAAGTCGTATGGTTCTTTTTATTTTATATTGGTTAGAAAGAAAAAAAAAGTTAGATAGAAGGCATAAGAGAAAAGATTAGAGATTAGAAAGAAAAACCTATTAGCGACCATCTATGATATATCAAATTCCATTCGTCTTGAGCAAGGCCGCGTTCTATTTATTCTTATCACTTTTAAAATCAATAAATAAATGATAGATTTCCATTGATAAAAATTTAGAAATTTTGTCTCAGGTCAAAGATTTGATGTTGATCTGTTGTTGATTTTTTGCGTGTAAAGCTTGCGATAGTCTTCTCTGATTTTTTCCACGTATGATTGTGGTTCACATACAATATTGAAGCACAATATGACGGTGGAAGCTGAAAAAAAATCCTGGAACACAAGTACTACTACCACTGTATGAATTAATTGTGTTATTTTTTTTTACATATATTTGATGTCCAACGAAACGCATTATACATAAACGCTTCATGTTAAGACATAATACGAATAAACAGCTAGACATATATGGGTTTATGAATCATGCAGGATTAAAAAACTACTCCTCCCGATTCAACGAATGTTCTGAAAAAAGAAGATTAATTACGATGTAAAAATTACAAAAGACTTTGAGATACGCAACCATCAAATACTCACCATCCAATGGGACCCGGCTCCGTATTATAGACTAAGCAAGAGTATAAGATGTTAGACTGTTAAAAAGTGTGATTCCCTGATAGTTTTCACACACCAACTAATGTCGCCTGACGCTGTCATCTTCTTCAGTATATCAATAAAATTAGGAGAACGATAAATTTTATGTTTTATTGGTCTCAAATCATTTACAGTTATTTTTAAAAAATTATGAAGACATATCGTTGCTACTATGAATCTGTTAATTTATTTAGAATGTATGGTAATCGGTTTTCTAAAAATCCTCCAACGTGAAACAAAAATTCTAAATGTATTTTCGATAATCCTTCTAGCTCTTGATAGTCTATAATTAAAGGTGTTTCGTTTTTTTTGTTTTTTTTTTTGGGTTTTTTTTTTTTTTTTTTGGGTTTTTAGTTTTTTTTGGGTTTTTTGGGTTTTTTTTTTTTTTTGTTTTTTTTTTTTGGGTTTTTACATAAAAGCCGTTATAAAATGAATCGTCCAATAAGGGGTGTGTTGGTGTTTTCGGTTTCAATGGTGGGCACATTTTGTTAATAAATCTCCTAGGCTCGTAAGCCTTGCTTGTGCGTGCTGCCGAAAGCGAAAGCTTCTAATTGATTTATACATTCCCTACGATGATTTCTCTCGTATAGGGCACTCTCGAAGTAAGTGAAAACGCACTCGGCGCAGTGAAAAATAGGACGAACTGTTTCCAAGGTGGATTTACAGTATTCACAAGTGGGGAAGTTAAGGTCACCGTGGGTTACCCAGTGGCAAACTACTAAGTCAGGTACTTAGTTCTGAGTTGCCTAAGTCTATAACAGGAGCAACACATGCGAGTAAGAATACGGGGTTTCCCAGCATATCTTCTATAAAATATTATTTTCCGACACTGTGCTTTGTGGAAATTCGGGAGGTGCGTTAAAAGGTAGTGGATAAGAGTAATCGCAAGAAGAGGATTGCCAACTCATCGCGAGTTTTTGATCGAGTTAGTGATTCCGGTTTAGCTTAAATTCTCGTATTTGCTCTCCTTGTGAGTAGTACAGGGAACATCTACTGCAATCCCATAGGGACGTACGCAAGGCTATATGGGTCTATGACACATATAGCATCTAAAGGAAAAGAGAATTTAATGGGGAGAACACAGACACCTTGTGATATACAATGGGCGGAAGTTGTTCGCGTTCGAGAAAGACACAGGAGTGACAATAATATTTGTCGCTGGTTTGGCAGATATAGCCGTCTAATTCTTCATGCAATAATCCAGACAGGGTGTTATAGTTCCTGTCAGGTATTAGTTCTAATAGAAAATCCATTCAATCGAATTTAGTCCGGAGTGTTTTCTTCGAGCTTGCTCCCTTTCTCTTTCTCCTTCCAAGTAAAATAGAAAGCAATTAATTAGCGGAGTTATGATTGATACGCTACCGTTACATACCGGATGCATTTAGCTGGCTCAATGTGAGGAAAATTTTCAGATATAGAGTGGTAATACGATATGTATGGCATGCATTACAATAGTAACACCTTTGCTATCGTAGTAACCGAATTCCTCGTGTACCACCAAATAGGGGGGTGCCTGAAGATGAGCTAGACAACATGTCTACAAGGTTGACGGGGACGATGGACCTTGTTCGATAGAGAGGTTGGCGGGGGTAGTATCTCGGAGTATTTGCATGAGGTTTCTAACGCAAATGAGACAGCTAGAAAGGGGTCTTATTATTGAGACTGGACGTTGGCAGTATACGCATAGGGTTCAGTGGGGATGGGGCGCGAAGGAGATAATATGAGAATCAATAGGGAGGAAGAATCTTTGGTTGGAAGGAGTATGCAAAATGCAGTAACATGCACAGCAATAATGATGGTGATTATTTAGGTTCAGATACCCATGTAACTTAACACATATAGCGTCAGGCCTCGGCTGAACAGGTCGTTTATACCAGAGCATCTGTAAAGGGAGAAAATTAGATTATTACTTCATCCAGGTTGATGATGTGACAATTTTATCTTGTTTATATGGACTAGTCGGACTTGATTTCTAATCTTGACGTTGCTAGGAGGTAAAATTTCGAGTACTTCATGAGGGCCTGTATACTTGGTCCGAGAATTTCCCTTTCAGCGGTTCCTTTAATAAGAATACATACATTCCCCTCTCTAATTGTCGTGGGTTTTGATTGCGATCGATAATACTGTTTGCTTCTCTCTTTAGCTTGTATAAGATTTAACTTGGCCTGTGCCTATAGGTCGCCGATTTTATTAAAGAGGTTAGTAATATACTCTTTTATTATTATTTTTTTTTTTTTTTGTCTAAGCTGCGACCTCATCATATTTTTTGTTACAGGAAATCCTTCATCTTCAAGAAAAAAATATGGTGTCCTTGTCATACTTCCAGGTAAATTAGCTTCTCCTTTTGGTAAATTCAAAATATCATCGCGTATAGCTTGGCCAAACTTCGAAAAAACTATTGCTGCCATATTGAACCAACATCTATCAATTTAAATTTATCATTCTGATCACATGTTGTCATTAATATTATGCTGCAAGCCTTTTTATAATTGAAGTACAAGCTTCCAGAATTGAATGGAGCTTGAATTTGTATATATTTTCCGTCAATTGTCCCACAACAGATTCCAATTTGTTCAAAATCCCTCACATATTTTGATCCAATCTTCTTTTCTAGGAGCTTGTAAATGTATAGGCGCTAATATTTTAATAATTACAGCACAAGTTTCACAAATTCCCTTACGTGCTGTTGACTCCTCAATGTGATATGCTAAAGAGGTTGATAATATTTTTCTTTCGATCTGCGACAGGGATCTGTCTTCGGTCTTGTCTTCTTCTTGAGAAATGACCTATTTTAATACACGGGAGAGAACTTCGTACCTATCTTGTTTCAAGGAATAGATGTATAGGAATAGATTTATTACCCGAATCCTGTTTTCTAACGAACTATTAACTAAATATATGTCGACTCCTCAATGCGATATATGCTTTCAGTTTATCCAAACCCTCCTATTCGTTGTCACTACCACATTACATTTATTTCATACATTTCCTTTTGCCCTCTCAACCAACTTCCACCTCACCCTTCTTTTTTTCATGGTCAAATTTTTGTCCACCCCCACTCCCCAATTTCGCCTTATTTCCTAGATTTATAACCTTAAGACACTGTTTCATGCCCTAAAGTCTTTGTCTTAGGTAACGCACAAAATACTGTGTTATGTCTTTTAAGATTATAAGTCAGCCATTCTGCTCAGGCCCTTTCTCTAACAATTCCAATCTGTCCCTCCAATCTTTCCCACGTTACCCAGCTATATAAAAACGTATTAAAAAATTATAGATAAAATATGTATAAAGACACGTTATATATATAATATAAAATATTAAATTATATAAATTTTAATTTAAAAATTTAAGCTTTAAGTGATATGAAAACGTTTTATATTGTTTTTTAAAAAAAAAAACCAGAATTTCTTTACAAGCATTAATAAAATGTTTTGTACAAAATTGCAAACTCTTACACTATTGTTGTCTCAGGGTTTTCAGTTTATTATGGAGCCACGGTTTGATTTGCGGCGATATACGACGAGCCAGAGAAATATATTTTTTCTTTACTTCTTCTTGAATCTCTTTTAGAGACGACAGAATAGAGAATGTATAATTTTCCATATGTTGTGCAAACGCAGAAAGCGCTGTTTTTTCGTCTTCTGTCCATCGTACCCTTTTTGTTTTCCCAGTTTTGTTTAAGGAGATGCTAGAGGAGCATAGAGAATATTATTAAAATAATTTAACAAACACGAAATAACTATACTTTGTTCTCGACTAAGAATATGTTGGTTGCTATGATCATACATTCTTATATTCCATATTCAACGATAATAAGTTTATTTAAATAGTAATGCTATTTTATTTTACTTATTTACTTTTCATTTTGAATCGCAATTATAAATAGTTTTAGTATAAATATTGGAAAATGTTATAGGATATGTAAACAAAACTAACAATAAGTTATGTATTTTGGTTAAAATAAAAAAGGAAAGGACAAAAGATAATTACTTGCAGGCACTAATCAAATATGTAATGTTAGGAGTTATATTAAAAATATATAAATGAGTATCATTTTTAAGAACGAATTACCATAATTAATAAAAAGAAACTGAATTTTATTGTAATTTTCGTACAGTTATGGATTGAAAGCAGACATGAAAAATTACTTACTACCACGTTTCCGTTTTCCATCTTGTTTATCCGTTTGCTTGTCAGAATTTTTGGAATACTTTGGTATCTCACACAATGAAATATCTACAATAAACAGTAGTTATTAAAACAAAATTGACAAAATTGCAATATCATAATATCGTAATGCTCTTACTTTATTATCATGATATTACGGTATCAAAATATACAAAAAGAATATTTAAGTATGAAATTAAATAAGCATCAAACCAATATAAAACCAATTAAAAATGTAAATAACGTAAATATTAGTGTTATAAATTCTTTCGTCTTACATAGTGATTTGAGCAAATAACATTACTTGTTTCATCAGTATTATCGTTAACTTCAACTAAGTTATCTTCTATTTCAGAATCACTGTCCGACATCGATTTATCATTTGTATTTTGTGTATTTCCTTCTGATACTGCTTCTAAATAGCGGGAGATTTTCAATATATCTCTGCTTGCTATTGGTTTTCTGTAATGATCTCTGTGTATTTTATCAGCATGACCCATAAATGTGGCAAGATCCGAAACATCAGTATCATTCAGATTAAATTGAATGCAGTGTGTTGCTACATGTTTTCTTAATGTTGTACCACGCAAAATAGTTGATCGACTTGCATTGTTCTGCAAATTTACGCATTAAAATACAAGCTCTCAGGTATCGGTGTCTATCTTTGATAGCTGGTAGTCCAAAAATATAAGGATTTTTCTTTGGTGCATTAGCCTTTTCACGATATTTCAAGATTAAAGTGATGCAATCAAAAAGCTCATTCGTTAATAAAACAGGTACTGTGCGTCCCAGTTTTCCTCTGATGCAAAATCGAACATATTTCTCTGCTATTTTTCCATCTTCCATCGATAATGATTTATAAATATACATATTTTTATTTACTCTTTCATAATTTTCAAAATCTTCTATCAAGGCTCGCTCAATTTCTCCTGCTCGTCGTCTATTAAAGACATGTGTTGAAGTTAATGTTACTTCTGCTAAGGAAATCCACTTCTCATATGAAAAGGACTCATTTAATGCTTCAGTTCTAATTTTCGCCAAATGTGTGTATAATTTTTTTTTTTTTTATATCTTCTAATGATGGGATTTATTTTCTTGTGCCTTTTATGTGCGGACTAGGTTTCGAAGACTGTTTTGTTAACCACTCGTACCTATATCCACAACTAACAGCTTTAAAAAGTCTTTAACTAATTTTTTTTTTCTCTTTATCTTGAGTCTTGATGCATTCCATAATGAGAAAGATTTTTTATATGCTTAATAAATGTTGACAAGTTAGCTGCTACTGCAGGAATTTTATAAAATTGTTCTTCATTGTTATATCCTGCAACTACATTAATTGCTGAAATATAATCGTCATATATTTGTGGATGATACAGCGACTGAAAATCTTCTACATTCGTATTTATCTCTTTTGATGAGGAGTGTGTTAGAGGCTTAAGTTTTAACACGACTGGTATGTAAAAATTGAATTATTTTTATATAAATGAGTATAAACTCATAAACAAATATAAATATACACAAAATATAAAAAAAAGAAATGCAATAAAATTTCTGAGTTGGTGTTAAATTTAAAATTACCCATTTTTCGAATCTATTATTTTCTTCCTTTCCGATTTTTTCTTTTTTTTTCTTTTTTTTTTTCTTTTTTCTTTTTTTTTTCTTTTTTTTTCTTTTTTTTTTTTTTTTTTTTTTGGCAGAATGGCAAATTTCTTTACATCAGGCTCGTTAAGATGTACTGTTTCCAAATGTCGTGCAAGCTGCGATTGCAACTTCATACAAAAAAAACGCAATAGTTTTGTTTCGATTTTGTATTAGACTTTTGAACATACATAACTTCATCGTTACATGCTGATGTACCAACAACATTTGTATTTGATGTATCAAAACTGGAAGTGGATGAAACAGTACTACATTAGTACTTACATAATGGTACATAGATTATCGAGATAAATATTCAATAAAAATCATTTAATAAACACTAATAGGTATTTTTTTTTTTTTTAACTGTTTTATATTAATCGGTTTAATAAATATCCTACATAGGTGAATACTTTATAGTTAGCGGAATATTGTAGAATAATTCTAAGATATTTTATGTTTCGACAAATAAATTCATTAAAGTTCCCTAGCATCAGGTGATAGTCTAGAAGTATCTATATCAATTTGTGTTGGGACAAGTACAGTTTCTCAAATAATTTCAGAAACTTGTAAGGCACTGTGGATAAAATTAGCTCCACTAGTTCTGCCAGTACTAAAATCACAAGATTGGAAAAAAAAACGAGAATAATTTTACGGCGCACCAGAGGATAGTGTTCGACTCTCCGGCCCTTGAGAGAAGGCTTAGCCCCTCTCCTAAGGAGTGCAACGCCGGGTATACCAACTAAAAACCTCTGTCACACAGTCATCCTCGCTGCTTCTGCCGTCCCCTCAGGAACCCCTCTTACTCCCCTCGCCAGAAACGGCTGGGGACTTATCCTCCCCAGGAGGACAAAGTCTCTAGTTCTATTAACAAACTTCTATTAACAATTGGCATTTGGTTTTTCAGGAGATTCACTGTGTAAAGAACTGTTCTGAACCTTCATCATTACTTTTGTTGTTATCATTATCTAGTAAAAGGAGTAATAGAAAAACAAAGAGATTATAACTATGAACGAAGGACACAACTCCCTGTCTAAAATTTCATCATTTCTTATGGATATTTGAAACTATAAAATCTGTTTTCTCTAAATTTATATAACTGAAAATACAATCTTTCGTCCCTAAAAAATATAAATATACACAAATTGAAGTTTATATTTTAATTTAAGTGGCTGTCTATTACTTTCGTGACATGCTTATTTATATACATTTTATATATAAATTTTATTGCATTTCTTTTTTTTATATTTTGTATATATTTATATTTGTTTATGAGTTTATACTCATTTATATAAAAATAATTCAATTTTTACATACCATTCGTGTTAAAACTTAATCTCCTAACACACTCCTCATTGATTATAACCGATCCATTAAGTGAATCTGCAAACAAAACATAAGATTAGACAAACAAGGAGATAAATACGTTTATTCAACAATTCAATAAAACACGTTGTATATTATTTAATGTGTAAAATATGAAACTTAATAATTGAAATTTAATTTTAACAATATTGCATACCAGATAAAAAAATATTTGCGTCTGCTATTTCATTTGCGTCTGCTGCTTCAATATTATTATTCATGAAAAAGTTATTTGGCATGACAGTTTTAATGATCTCATTTTCATCTGTAAAGATTATTGTGCCAATATCTGAAACAATATATAAGAAAAAAATATTTCATACAGATAAAATAGCACTTAGGAATATAGTTGATAACATTATCTAAATTTATCAAAATTTGCTGGGAGATCTGGATCCTCTGGATAACCACAGTCATCAATAATCATGGTAATTTCTTCTCTTTTGTCATATATTTCATTCTCATCATTTAAAAGCATCGGTTTGTGGTGACAACCTAAAATAATGAAGAAAAAGTATGTATTATAATCTAGTACATAGAACATATAATAGATGTAAAAAAATTGCACGTGTAGAAACAGACGAAAATATTTCAACTCGCTTTCTAACTTTATATATAATGACTATTTCTAAAATTATGTATTTTACAGATTTATTAATGCGACTATTACAGATTTGAAAAAATGACTAATTTAAAAATAATATAAATAATATTATAAAAATAATATAAAAAATAATATAAAAATCATTATTTTGTATACAATGTTTTAATATTATTAAAAAGTTGCATTTATACAATACATAGGGAATATCAAAACATAAAAAACAAATACAACATTGTTACTCCTGTGAATAATAAATAGTCTTAACATGCAAAATACATACATAGATATACAATATATATACAATAGATACAATGTATATGTGATACAATGTATATTTGACTATTTTTAAAAAACACAAAATTAATTAAAAGATGCATTATTATTTATAAATTATTATTAAAAGATATTATTATTAAAAAACAAAAATCAAATAATAATTAAATAAAAAGATATTATTAACTATAAAAGTAAATTAAAGATAAAGACATTTGTGTCAGTTTCTAAGTAATTGGAAATGTGCACATTTACCAGTATTTGATGAACATTGGTCATCTTCTCATTACAATCTTTGTTTGACACAGATTTATTATTTTTATAGCTTTCATCCATAGATATTATCATGTGAGAGTCACCAATATTTAATGAAACATCAATCTTTTTAATGTTATACTCCTTGTTTAGTATCACAGATTCATTGTCTTTGTTTTTATCAATAAATTTTATAGAATTAATATCTGTGAGAGAAGAAATACATGATTATCGCATACATATGATAAAATAAGTATTGCAAATATCGTCGATATGAATTAAACTTACCACAAAATGTTGGGAAATCAATTCTTTTGCATAATATATGTGGCTTATTTGTTATAATATTTTTTGTAATGTCTTCCAATATATCTTTATTATCTGTAATGTTAAAGAAATGTCTGTTAATGAAATAAGAAATTGAGAAATATATTTTAATGAAATAAGAACACATTTTAATGTATTCTCAATTTCTTATATCATTCGATATTTCTACGTTCTATAATTTCATTATATCGTGAATCGTGATCTCATCGTTATTGTTTACTATTCATTCTTGGATTTATGTATATATATTTGTAATGTAATAGAAATGTTAATTACATGCAATAATAATAATATGAAAATTGATATAAAACATATATTCAACTTACCATTTTTCGCTAAAATAATTGCTGGGTAGCTTCGTTTATCACTATATATAGCTTTTGCAACATTTTTTTAAATCTTAATTTCATTAGATTTGCACACATAATAAATATCATCATAGAATTTTACTAACGTGTACATATTTATTATATTAAATTAATATATTAAATTAAATTTAATTTAATTTAATTTATTATATTAAATTATATATTAAATTATAATATTGTCGTATAATATGTATTTAGTAATAGAATAATTTAAACCTAATAATTCTTCTTCATCGTCATCACTTTCACTGCTTTCACATAATGCTTCTATGACATTGATTTTCATCTTCATTCATTGGTTTATTGTTTCCCTAGGGATTACAAGGCGCTTTTGTAGGGAGCGGGAATCCTTTACAACGTTCCTTATCATTCTCTTCCTCTGACCTGGCCATTTTTTGCGACCTTTAACATTCTTTTCCCCCTCCCTCCCTTCGAACCTTCCCCTTCTCCTCTCACCCACTTCTCCCTACCCTCCTTTCCCTTCCCCCACCTTTCTCCTCCTCACCATTTCCAATTCTCTTCCTCTCTTGTCCTTCTCTCTCCGTCCAATTTCCCTCCTTCCTTTTCGCTTCTTTTTCTTTCTTCTTTTCCTTCTTTCTTCCTTTTCCCCTCTTCTTCTCGTCTTTTTCCTTCCTGCATCTCTCTCTCAGGTCCGTGACTTCACACGTCCGTGTTACTGCAACAGAGAAACAAACTTCTTCTCTCTCCTCAACTCCTGCATCCTTTCCTCTGTCCCTTCTCTTCGACTTAAAACTCTTCCCCTCCTCCTACCTTTCTCCCCTTCTGTCTTTATCTTTATACTCTCTTCCCATGCCCTCTCCAGCTTCTTTCTATCTCTTTCCTTTTCTTCCCCTATTCCCTATCCTCTGCCCCCTCTTTCCTCTCTCATCTAACCTACCCCTCACTTTCTTCCTCCGACTCTTCCTTTACCTCCACTCATCTATCCCTCTCCCCATCCCACTTCCACACTTTTCCATTAATCCACACTTTTCTATTCGTCGTTACCACTACGTTCCCCTTCGCCCTCTCTAACCTCGCTCTCTCTACTAACTTCCATCTTAATTTCCTTTCCTCCATCGTAAGATCCTCGTCCACCCCTATATTCCAATTTTTTCTTATCTCTCACCCCTTCTCTAGCACCTCCGCTCTGTCCTTCATCCTTTCCATCTTTACTATTAATTTACTATTCATTTAAAATTATTTTTAATTAGCGGTATTACTTATTTTTAATAATTATTTTTAATAATTAATTATTTTTAATAATTTAAAATTATTTTTAATTAATTAAAATTAATTAAAAATAATTTTTATAAAATATAAGGTGTTTTCCGCACCCTCCAATCTATCATTCGTCCCTTCCTTCTTATTCTCTAGTTCTGTATTACCTATCCCCATCTCCCTGCTTCTTATTCCTCCTCCTGCTTCCTCTTTTCCTCTTTCTCTCTTTTCCTACATTCTCTCTACTCCCCTCTATCCTTCCCCTTCCTCTCTTCTCACTCCTCTCTTTCTCTTCTCACTCCTCTCTTTCTCTTCTCACTCCTCTTTCTCTTCTCCTCCTCTCTTTCTCTTCTCACTCCTCTCTTTCTCTTCTCACTCCTCTCTTTCTCTTCTCACTCCTCTCTTTCTCTTCTCACTCCTCTCTTTCTCTTCCTAATCTCTTCCTCTGTCTCCCCTGTTTCCTCCCTCCATCTATCCCTTTCTACATCCCAACTCCATGCTCATTAATTCATACCCTTCTATTCGTCATCACCACTGTATTCCCTTTTGCTCTCTCCAGCCTCGCTCTTTCCATCAACTTCCACCTTATCTTTCTTTCTACCATTGTAAGATCCTCATCTATTCTCACTCCCCACTTGTTTCAAGGATAGGAACAGATTTATGACCTGAATCCTGTTTTTTATAATGAATTATAAATGTATGTCGATTCCCCAATGTGATATGCTAAAGAAGTTGATAATATTTTTCTTGCTATCTGCGACAGTGATCTGTCTTCGGTCTTGTTCCCCCCAAATTCCCCCCAATTTCCTTGCAAATCTCACAAATTCCGCAGGTGTATTTAATGTGAATTTGCAAATATGTGAAGGAAGAAGAATCGCTGATCTATCAGATCGTTTCTTCTTTTTTAAATAATCTCTTTTAGGAAGCACACCGAGTCTCCTAGCTTTTTGTGTTTTGAGACTTGCCAATTTTTTTATTATAAATATTTTATTTCTGTCCTGTATACAAAAATTCTTCCCCAAATTCCCCCCAATTTCCTCGCAAATCTCACAAATTTTGCAGGTATATCCAATGTGAATTTGAAAATATGTGGAGAAAAAAAACCACTGGTCTATCGCTGATTTCTTCTTTTTTAAATAATCTCTTTTAGCGAGCACACCGAGTTTCCTAGCTTTTCGTGTTTTGGGACTTGCCATTTTTTTTATTATAAATATTTTATTTCTGTCCTGTATACAAAAATTCTTCCCCAAATTCCCCCCAATTTCCTCGCAAATCTCACAAATTTTGCAGGTGTATCCAATGTGAATTTGAAAATATGTGGAGAAAAAAACCACTGATCTATCGCTAATTTCTTTTTTTTTTTTTAAATAATTTCTTTTAGCGAGCACACCGAGTTTCCTAGCTTTTCGTGTTTTGAGGCTTGCCATTCTGTCCAATTTTTTTATTATAAATATTTTATTTTTAGGTCCTAACAAATACTTTTCTGATTTGGAAACACAGTGTTCTGTATTTAGATTTTCCTAAAGTAATTGAAGCAAGTCATAACGACAAAAGCTTACAAATTGTTAGAGGAAATTGTAGTGATTATTGGCGATGTATTTTCTTTAACGGCATCAAACTTCGCGTATGTGATAATTTACCCAATTAATGATAAATTAATAGCTAAATAGAAAAATTACCTTCGTTATCCCAAATAATAATAAACCAGCTGATCGATCAATTTTCTTATGATTTATGGTTACAATTAAAACTTTTGTAAGTGCAATGTGCCTTTACCAGGTTTTTACCATTCATTGACGCACAAATTTCTTCCCACAATTTTTTTCTTATTTGCAAGCTTCGTTCTACAAGTGGAAGCTTAAAATTCCACAACAACGCTTATGAACTTCTTCAATAAGCTGTTCTTCACTAATTTTTTTTTCGCCAATCGCTTGTCTCTTGGCTTGGGCTCTGGCTTGGTGTTATATCATCCATTACTGTTACTTATAAAATATGTAATAAAAAAATGTCATTAATACTCACCGCACTGAGGCTAAATATATAAATTGTCATCGATATAAACGTTATACGCATCAAAGCAAAGATGACGTATAGCTCTTTCAATTGGTTGTTAGAGTCTACGAAAGTTTTGGGTGCATAAATGGGTGCTTAAAATGGTGTCTAATATTATTCTTAAAATAGTGTTTGAATTACTATCAGAAATGCAGGCATTAAATAAAGAAAAAAGGAAAGAAAAGGAAAGGTATTGATAAACTTAATAATAATTAATAATAGAAAGAGAAAAAAGTTTACCTTTAGGAATATTGTCTTCAGATATACCCATATTATCCATATTATTGGTTTTTATTTTACAATTTTACAATTTTTCGTAATTTTTTTCAATTATCAACAATAATATTTTGATATGTAAGTTTATCCTAATTATTGCCGTCACTTCGAGATGTCTCACTGGGCCCCAATTATATTTCCCTATAAGCAAGGTTCCCCAAGCCTCCAATTATATTTCCCTATAAGCAAGGTTCCTCAGATTCTCCTGTTCACAGAATCAATTAATGGTGAATTTAAAAAGAAAAACGTATAATTTAAAAAGTGACTAATGCTGATTCTTTGTTCTTTGGATATAATGTCTAAGATCGTTGGGCCTTTTTGTTATGTCTTTAAGATGCAAACAGAAACCGAAATAATTATTGCAGATTTTGACACGTTGTTTGTTGCTTCAAAGAGAAATAAAGAGTCGAATTTACATTTGATGTGTTAATGTTTAATAATGCATTGGTATCTAATATGGCAATAGTATCAATTAATGGTGAATCTGAAAAGAAAAATGTATAATTTAAAAAGGTGATTAATGCAGATTCTTTGTTCTTTGGGTATAATGTCTAAGATCGTTGGGCCTTATTATTATCTCTTGATGCGAACAGTCTGAAATGATTGCAGATTCTGACACGTTGTTTGTTGCTTCAAAGAGAAACAAAAAGTCGAATTTACATTTGATATATTAATATTTAATAATATATTGGTATCTAATATGGCAAGTATCAAAATATCAATTAATGATGAATCTGAAAAGAAAAATGTATAATTTAAAAAGGTGACTAATGCAGATTCTTTGTTCGTTGGGTATAATGTCTAAGATCGTTGGGCCTTATTATTATATCTTGATACGAACAGTCCGAAATAATTATTGCAGATTCTGACACGTTGTTTGTTGCTTCAAAGAGAAACAAAAAATCGAATTTACATATGATATATTAATATTTAATAATATATTGGTATCTAATATGGCAAGTATCAAAATACCAATTAATGGTGAATCTGAAAAGAAAAATGTATAATTTAAAAAGGTGACTAATGCAGATTCTTTGTTCGTTGGGTATAATGTCTAAGATCGTTGGGCCTTATTATTATATCTTGATGCCAACAATTCGAAATAATTATTGCAGATTCTGACACGTTGTTTGTTGCTTCAAAGAGAAACAAAAAGTCGAATTTACATTTGATGTATTAATATTTAATAATGTATTGGTATCTAATATGGCAAGTATCAAAGTGTCAATTAATGATGAATCTGAAAAGAAAAATGTTTAATTTAAAAAGGTGACTAATGCAGATTTTTTGTTCGTTGGATATAATGTCTAAGATCGTTGGGCCTTATTGTTATGTCTTTAAGATGCAAACAGTCCGAAATAATTATTGCAGATTTTGGCAGGTTGTTTATTGCTTCAAAGAGAAACAAAGAGTCTATATAACACAAAAGTTTGGAATAATAACATTTTGGCACATCTTAACATAAGTTCCTGTGACAGTTAAAAAGTAAAAAATATTAATAAATTACGAATGTTATTAACTGTTATTAACTGTAAAAATTTAGAGTGAAACTTTCACCACTCTTCTTAATAAGTTTTATTAAAAATTAATAGTTTTAATATTAGTTATAAGTATTTCTGATTAGATGAAATTACCTCTTCTATTTTTCTTTTCAAATTTTTTGTACCATTTATCAATGTTAATAATGGCATATGTCCAGCAATATTTTTTATATCTTCCACATTATTAACAATTAAATATGATGGTGTAACTAAAAATTATAAAAATATTAATAAATAAATATAAATAGTATAATTAAATATTAATATATGTTAATGTAGATTCTGCAAGTGGAACAATCTCGTCTAAGAACACGGGAAGAACACGGTGATTTTGCAGCCGTAATTTATTAATTTATTTATGAATATTTTTTGATACGAAATTCGTAAGAACAATTATAATTGAAAAAACAAATTATTAAATTCATAATAATTAATTCGCGATTCCATAATATCGAAGGCGATTGTTAAATTTTGCGAAGCTAAATTAATAATATTTAAGCTAATTAATAATATTTAAGCTAATTAATAATATTTAATCGTTGACTTATCACATCGAATTTTCACACTCTTATTCGATAATTCTGTATATTTATTTAGCAATATTTAGGAATATTATGTGACGAGTCTAACAACGTAGTATTTAAAATATTATCTATCATGCAAGTCACTTTTGAAAAATTTTCTTTGTCAATAATTCTATAAATTTTCTTCAATTCTACATTAAATATAATATTTACACAGTCTTAATTTTATCGGTTATATTGCATTTACACAAAGGGTTATATTAATATCATTTCTATCACTTATGTTGTGCATTGCTCAATATGACAGGCATTTCTGTCATATAATGACCATATATCTATATTCGAAATTAAATTTGATGTATTAACATTTAATGTAATAATCGATAGATAATACAGCAATATTAATTAATGACGAATCTAAAAATAAAAATAAGTTTTTTAAAACTTATTTTAAGTCACATACCAATAACTATTGGCATACATTGATTTTTTTTTTGGTTTTATGATTTTTTGATTTTTTGGTATTTTGGTTTTCGTTTTACTGTAAGAATGCGTATACTTTTATAGTAAATATTATTCATATTCAGCATGCACACGTTGAAATATCATTTATTATGTTAGATTAGGTAGAGTATATTAGATTATGTAGTGCGACATTTTATATCAATTTAAATTTTATTATCTTAACACTCCTCGGGAGAGAAGAGAACACGAAGGGGGAGCCAAAAAGCCGTCAAAAACACCGCAAATATAATGTACTCGCCAGATACGATCTTGCCTTCACGCCTTAATAAATGCCATAGTTCACATTCATTTTGGTCTCTTGTCTCTCGTTTTTTACTAATTTTATCTCTTCTCCCAATTTTAAACTCTCTATCCTTTTTAGTTCTCCCTAATCAGGAATTATCTTATTTATTCATTTTTTTTTTTTTATCATTTTTTCTTCTTCTCCCAAATTAACCTCTATCTTTTATCTCCCTAATCAAAAATTATCTTATTTATTCATTTTTTTTTATCATTTTTTCTTCTTCCCTAAATCCCTATCCTTAGTTTTCCTAATCAAAAATTATCTTATTTATTCATTTTTTTTTTACTGATTTATTCTTCTTCCCTCAAATTTATATCACACCCCATCTTAATCTTTCCTAATCAAAAATTATCTTATTTATTCATTTTTTTCCCTGTTTTCTGCATTTTGTGACAACTTTTCTATATGATTTATTTCAAGTTGTTTGTATACGTCAGATATGGAAGATCTGGCTTTTGTGATTGTGGGCCATAATATCGATCTGTTCCTGCTTCTCGTTTAAATTTTTTAGATCTGCCATTCTCTTCTCGAGATTTTTTGTTTATCACAACCTTCATTTGCCGTCGTTGTTCTAAATTTTGGATAGTGAGGGGAACATCCTTACACATGCTTTTGTGTACTTGCGTAAGCACTTGTTGAGTATATTATACTGCACAACAGCTCCCGCAATTCTAGCATTGTAAGAACCTCGTAAAGCAAAATTAAGACGCTTTCCACCTTATTTCTTTGCAGATTATTGAATTAAACGCTTCTGCAGGATTGTTTTGTCAAATTTAACAACAAACTATCGGAATAAGCACTCGAATACTTGACAGCACTTTCAATTTTTTGTCATAGAAACCGTGAAGTTTTAAATACGGGACATAATTTTGTATTTTCTCATGGTTTTCTTCGCATCTACGGCCACGTTGATTACATCTTTTATGCTCACCAAAAATAAATAATACTTGGATTTTTTAAAATTTCTAAAAAAAAGTATATTGCGTATATTATAGATGTCCAAAATTTTCATAAAATATTGATAGGTATGGTCTCTCAGTTTTAAATATAAAATATAATTAGAATATATTTATAATAACATTTTTTAACTCTTCGCTACTTTATGAGCACTATGTCTATGATCTGAATACAGTCAAAAGAAAAGTAAATGCAATAATTAAATATGCTTACCTTTATATTTATATTTTCTTTTAGATTTTCGGTCGTCGTCGCCGTTGTTAAAATATTTGGCATCGATTTGCGACGACTTATGTTAGCTTTCTGCTTCCTCGCTTCGCTGCCCTTTGGATAGCAGAGGAGAGAGAACAATTTTCACTCTCTCTATTGATCTTTCTGACATTTTGCAGTTCTTTAAACACATTTAAAATCCGCGATTGTTTCATAATATTGATATACGTGTACATTTTTTTGTGTATGTATCTTCCTTGCAATTAGCGTCTACAACGCTCCATTCGAACAATATGCAATGCTTTTTGTTAGAATATTTAATATATAATTTAATATACATATTTAATATATAATAATATTAATATATACATATTTAATTTAATATATACATATTTATATATTATTTAATTTAATATATACATATTTAATTATTGCATACTTTTCTTTTGACTGTATGCAGATCATAGACATAGTGCTCATAAAGTAGCGAAGAGTTAAAAAATGTTATTATAAATATATTATGTCCCGTATTATTCTATTCTAACTAGCGAAAACGACGAACGAAATCTATTTCAACAGATTCTTTACGAATTTTTACATGTCTGCATTTTTTTACGTATTTTTAAATTTATTATCGAAAAATCTTTTTGTTGAGTTATTCAAGATAGAAGAAAATCAGAAAGAAACCTACAATTTGTGCAACAAGCTTTGTATATTGTTCGAATGGAGCGTTGTAGACGGCAATTACGAGGAAGATACGTATACAAAAAAATGTTCACTGGTGCAATGGAACGCGTACGAATTTTTATTTTTGTTTCATTTTTATTTTAATTAAATTTTTATTTTCATGATTGTGTCACTTTTTCGTTATTATATGATTTACGATTATATGACGTTATGGTATGATTCAAGAGAACGACTTACGCGCACGAACTGATGATTTGTCCATTTTGCGATTTTTTGAGAGCTTGCAAATTTAATGTCGAGAAGACAAAAAATATATAAATAAAATAATAAAAAATAAATAATAAATAAATAAAAAATAAATAAATAAATAAATAATAAATAAATAAAAAATAAATAATAAATAAATAATAAATAAATAATAAATAAATAAACACTAAAGATGGCGACGGTGACAGAACGACCGGCCGATGGAACGAATCGCGTACGTGACTCACACACAATTAATGGGCAACCTTACCGATTCTAGTCCTCCCCGCAGGGAAGGAAGAGTCCTCGGCCGCCTGTCCTTTCGATCTCGACAACGAAAAATATTCTCTACTGGTGGACGACTCGACAGTTGACAATTGCGACTTATCTCGCCAAGCACCCGGGTCAGAATATCTCCTTGGATCTCCCGATCCAGAGTCGATAGCTGCGTCGATAACGGCGCGCAGGGATCCAATCACATCGCGATATCCTTGCGCCTTATTATGCGCGAGGTATTCTTGTGCCCGGCGCGAACGGCGCCGAATATAAAAATTTTCAGCCGAGGCCTTGTTGTCGTGGCCCGGTGGAGGCCCACGAAGTCTTTCGTCCTCCACTTTCGTCCTCCAATTTCGTCCTCCAATTTCGTCCTCCACTTTCGTCCTCCACTTTCGTCCTCCACTTTCGTCCTCCAATTTCGTCCTCCAATTTCGTCCTCCAATTTCGTCCTCCAATTTCGTCCTCCAATTTCGTCCTCCACTTTCGTCCTTCAATTTCGTTCTCCACTTTCGTCCTCCACTTTCGTCCTCCACTTTCGTCTTCCACTTTCGTCCTCCAATTTCGTCCTCCACTTTCGTCCTCCACTTTCGTCCTCCAATTTCGTCCTCCACTTTCGTCCTCCACTTTCGTCCTCCAATTTCGTCCTCCAATTTCGTCCTCCAATTTCGTCCTCCACTTTCGTCCTCCACTTTCGTCCTCCACTTTCGTCCTCCAATTTCGTCCTCCAATTTCGTCCTCCACTTTCGTCCTCCAATTTCATCCTCCACTTTCGTCCTCCACTTTCGTCCTCCAATTTCGTCCTCCAATTTCGTCCTCCACTTTCGTCCTCCAATTTTGTTCTCCACTTTCGTCCTCCACTTTCGTCCTCCACTTTCGTCCTCCACTTTCGTCCTCCACTTTCGTCCTCCAATTTTGTCCTCCAATTTCGTCTCCACTCTCATTTTCGTCCTCCATTCTCCTCCAATTTCATCCTCCACTTTCGTCCTCCACTTTGGTGCTGATCGGACCCTCATCCTCCTCTTTCTAGCGAGGGTTGATGTCCTCCCGGTGTTTTGGGGCACGATAATTCGGGCGTCATTTCTTTCCTCCGCTTGCCAGTGGGAAGTACCCTGTCGTAAGCCACTGCAATGTATCCCTCGACGTAATTTTCGCCTTCCGGATGTTCTCCGGTGGGTTGCCCGAATTTCCATCGATACAAAAATAAAAATAATACCAAATAAATTGATAAAGGCACGAAAATACGACAAAATCGCTCGTCTCTCCGGAGAGTTCAACATTTCTCTCGCGATTTGGCTTCTGGCGCGGCTCGGTCCGTGCCCCGTCAGAATTGTCGGGGCGGATGGACGCGCGACAAGACGGCAACGTCACATCAGTTAGTATTAGAGAAACTGTAGAGGGGTTCTATGGGCGTTTTCCATTGAAGACTGTCCATGCGATTGTTCTGGTTATTCTTCTCGTTCTGGCCATTCTTCTCGTTCTGGCCATTCTTCTCGTTCTGGCCATTCTTCTCGTTCTGGCCATTCTTCTCGTTCTGGCCATTCTTCTCGTTCTAGCCATTCTTCTCGTTCAATAAAATTCATTGGGTCCTTCAAACATATATCCGTATTGGATTCTTTCAAGGTAGGAGTATACACATTCCTGACATTGAAAGATAAGATGTTTGGTTTCTAAAGTTAATTACTTCATGATCTTTAACGAGTAATAGTTGTTCATTTCCAAAGAGGGTACAAGATTGGCAGTAATACTTATTACTGAGAGGCCATATGTATCCATCTATTTCCTCGTGTAAAAATTGCGATAAATCATAAAGAACTTGATCAGATACTATACTAACTAAGTAGTCCATTTAATTGGTATTATTTCAAGAGAGTTCTCTTTCTCTTTCTCCTTCTAAATAGAGTAAGAAGCACTGTCTACAGTCAACTATAGGGGTTATGATGGATATTTTATTTCCACAGATGCAACATTTAGACTCAGTAATGTCAGGGAAATCTTCAGAGACGCTATGATATTTTAATTGAGTAGCTTTAGGGTCAATATGCATTGCACAATATTATTTGGAAGGCAATAAAATTTATTGAGTCTTTCAAACATATCCATATAGGGTTCTTTTAAGGTAGGAGAATACACATTCTTGACATTGAAAGATAGGGTGTTTGATTTCTAAAGTGGAGTTACAGTATTCGCAGTGAGCAAAGTTTATATCCCCAAAAGCCACCAATGACAGACTATTAAGTCAGGTTTAGTTCGCAATTGAAGTCTATTTTTCTTTATTGCATGCGCAACACATAAGTGGGTTTACGAGTTTTTCCGGTGTATCTTTTGTAAAAAATTATTTTCCCACATTTGGCTCTATGAAAGTTCGACAGATGGGGTAAAAAAAATCGTGAATAGGGTGGTCGCGAGAGAAACTACTTGTATCATTTACGATTGATTTAATTTTAACGATTTCTATTTAATTCAAATTGAATTACTATCAGAAATGCAGGCGTTATAAATAAAGAAAAAAGGAAAAAACAGGAAAAGTATTGATAAACTTAATAATAATTAATAATAGGAAGAATAATTAATAATAGGAAGAGAAAAAGGCTTACCTGTTCAGGAACATTGTCTTTAGATATATATCTAGACATATTATCCATGGTTTTTTTTTTTACTTTACAATTTTTCCCAATTTTTTCACTTATCAACAATAATAATTTGACATGTAAGATTATGTCAATTATTGTCGACACTTCGAGATGTCTCACTGGGCCTCCAATTATATTTCCCTTAAGCAAGGTTTCCCAGGCTGCTGTTCACAGCATCAATTAATGGTGAATCTGAAAAGAAAAATGTGTAATTTAAAAAGGTGACTAATGCAGATTCTTTGTTCTTTGGCTATAATGTCTAAGATCGTTAGGTCTTATTATTATGTCTTTAAGATGCGAACAGTCTGAAATAATTATTGCAGATTCTGACACGTTATTTGTTGCTTCAAAGAGAAACAAAGAATCGAATTTACATTTGATGTGTTAATGTTTAATAATGCATTGGTATCGAATATAGCAACAGTATTAATTAATGGTGAATCTGAAAAGAAAAATGTTTAATTTAAAAAGGTGACTAATGCAGATTCTTTGTTCTTTGGGTATAATGTCTAAGATTGTTGGGCCTTATTATTATGTCTTGCTACGAAATAAGCAGTCCGAAATAATTATTTCAAATTCAGATATATTGTTTGTTGCTTTTGTTCACGTCGACCATCCATGTTTCTCTGTCTTTCGGTCTCTTTTGACATCTTTGTTACTATAATGGCGTGTGTACAGTCGCCCTGTACTCAGTTGTGAGAATTAATTAGTATAGCATTAACATAACATGTATTAGTTATAATTTTATGTTAAGTTAAATTTCTTATGTTTTTAAAAATACACATATGTTTTGGTGGGATGGTCTAATCACTCGATACTGACGACTGAATCATGGACATTACTTCTTTCGCCTGAAACAAATAGAAAAAAAAAAATAAATTATAATATAATTCTGATATATAATAAAATAAAAAATGTTTTATTTAATTTTGTCTTCTTACCTCTTCTTGAATTTCCCCAATGATAATGAGCGGAAGACAGTTGGTATAAAAATGTCATGAAGCGCTCTTGTTGTATTCGCACCCACTGCGAATCCCAATTGATCTTTCTAGAATTATTAGATAATGTATGATATAAGCTACGTTCCAATATTCGCTGTTAGTACTAAAAATCTAAATTAATGGTGAATCTGAAAAGAAAAATTTAATTTAAAAAGGTGACTAATGCAGATTCTTTGTTCTTTGGGTATAATGTCTAAGATTGTTGGGCCTTATTATTATGTCTTGCTACGAACAGTCCGAAATAATTATTTCAAATTCAGATATATTGTTTGTTGCTTTTGTTCACGTCGACCATCCATGTTTCTTTGTCTTTCGGTGTTTTTTGACATCTTTGTTACTATAATGGCGTGTGTACAGTCGCCCTGTACTCAGTTGTGAGAATTAATTAGTATAACATGTATTAACATAACATGTATTAGTTATAATTTTATGTTAAGTTAAATTTCTTATGTTTTTAAAAATACACATATGTTTTGGTGGGATGGTCTAATCACTCGATACTGATGACTGAATCATGGACATTATTTCTTTCGCCCGAAACAAATAAATTATAAAAAAAATAAATAAAAAAAATAAATTATAATAAATTCTGATATATAATAAAATAAAAAATGTTTTATTTAATTTTATCTTTTTACCTCTTCTTGAATTTCCCCAATGGTAATGAACGGAAGACAGTTGGTATAAAAATGTCATGAAACACTCGTGTTGTATTCGCACCCCACTGCGAGTCCCTCTTGGTCTTCCTAGAATTATTAGATTAATGTATGATATAAGCTATGTTCCAATATTTGCTGCCAGTACTAAAAATTTATCAATTAATGATAAATCTGAAAAGAAAAATGTTTAATTTAAAAAAGGTGACTAATGCAGATTCTTTGTTCTTTGGTTATAATGTCTAAGATTGTTGGGCCTTATTATTATGTCTTGCTATGAACAGTCCGAAATAATTATTGCAAATTCAGATACATTGTTTGTTGCTTCTGTTCACGTCCACCATCCATGTTTCTCCGTCTTTCGGTCGTATAAATTATTTTTTTATTTTTTGTTTATTTGTTTTTTATATTTTTTATTTTTTTAATTTTTTATATTTTTTTTTTCATATAGGTCTCTTTCAAGGTAGGAGTATACATATTCCTGAACATTGAAAGATAGGGTTTCGTTTCCAAAGTGGAGTTGAAGTATTCACAGTGGGCAAAGTTTATATCCCCAAAAGTCACCCAATTGTAGACTATTAAGTCAAGTTTTGCAATTGAAGTCTATTTTTTTTTATTACATGCGCAACACATAAGTGGGTTTACGAGTTTTTCCGGTGTATCTTTTGTAAAAAATTATTTCCCCACATTTGGCTTTATGAAAGTTTGACAGATGGGGTAAAAAAAAATCGTGAATATGGTGATCACGAGAAAAACTACTTTTATCATTTATGATTCATTTAATTTTGACAATTTCTATTTAATTCAAACTCTTGGATTTGTTCTCTTTGAAAGTAATATAGTCTAATTAATTATGGAGGTTATAAAATATACTTTACAGTTACATAACCAGGACTAACCTTATGTAACGAACAATTATTTTATCTTTCAATTTCTTTTATGGGATAATCTGCTAGGCTGGCTATACCCCGGAACGCTGAGAGACATAGAATCTTCTTTAGTGCTTCTTTTACCAGGATACCAGATTATTATAACAATAATGATAAGTAAGACTCGTTAATATTTAAAATTAGAATACATAGAAATAGGCTAATACGAGTCAATGATAATCGTTTTAAAAATAAATAATGTTTAAATGTGTCTTTATTAAGTAATCGCAAGAGTAATGTTAACTATTTAACATCAAAAATAAATTACAAAATAAGTTATGAGTTTGAAGTTCATCGTAAATTAATATTTTGATTATTATAACGTCTACAAGTCCTCCTTTCCTTAATTTATTTCCTTCCATTCCTTAATTTTTTTTTTACTTCGATATTCTTTGCGTTCTGATTCTAGAGTTATATTAACGGGAGATTTATGATTCGTCTTTTCATGAAACGCGAAATATTTTTAAGCAAATCTTTTAATAATTCTGGTTTAAAAAAAAGTTTTGGGCAATATTCATAACAAAATTGACGGATTTAGGTTTTAATAAATGGATCCTTATTTCATGAGCTTGGAAAAAAGCATTAAATTTATTAAATATATTAAATAATAATTTGAAACATATTTTAAAAAAAGAAAATAAGCTTTTATACCCACATTAAAGACAATAAATATTCCCTAGATTTTGTTTTTTCACTCATGACCATTTCAGTAAGGAAATATTTGTTTTGTATCCCATGATTCAAAAATTCTATCGACACGAGAATAATGTGAAAGCCATCGAGTATCACATAACTTGAAAATTTTACTCATTTTAAAAATGAATCTGTCCACTCAAAATGAAAGATTTATTCCATGAAAAAGATTTCTATTAATTTTCTATTAAGAATTTATTTTAACAAATTGAAAATTATATAGACTGTAATTATCCTTTATGGATATGTAATAGTTAAATGTTTGTTCTTATGAAAAATGAAATATCACTTTCTCTGAATGGCAATATTATCATTATTGCATTATTGAAGTCTCTGAAGATTAGAGTTTCGAGTGAAATTTTATTCCTAAAGAAATTTAAAGGGTTTATGTTTTACTTAATATAATGCATATTTCAAATATATCAATATAATAATTTATAATATATCAAATATAAATAATTATAATATATCAAATACAAAAAATAAAACTATATTACTAAAATAAAATAGAGAATTTTCAATTTTGTTAGAAAATTTTTTTCTATTTAAAACTATAATTTTTTGTGATATAATAAAAAATTTATTTAATATGAAAGAAATTCGATTGAAAAAAGCTTTTAAATATTTTGAAAATAACATTTTCCATTATATTTTCTTTATATACGTTGAATGCTTCGCAAACTGAAACTTGTTTTGCTTCTGATGAAAGACCATTTTTAACATATTCTTTCTTGCCAAAAATATAATGAAAATTGAATATTTCTTAATATCAATATTAAATTTTTTTTGCAAATGTTATTGCAATTATTAAACGAACATAAACTCAAAACCCAAAACATTTTTTCTAACATTTTTCTAAGATTTTTTCTATAGTTTTTCCTTACATTTTTCAGAAAATTTACGAGTACAATTTTAAAATTAACTCTATATTTTATAAAAACAACGAGTACTGCTGACATTAGCGTTATGTAACGTAAATTATATGAAAATTTAACCCCGATCGGATTTTACAAACTAATGTTTCAAGAAAATTTAATCCGTATTTCAAGAAAAAAAGATAAATACTGAAGAAAGAAAGAAGCAATCATCAATCAATGTTAACATCATAACTGCTCTATTAATATTTCAAGAAAAGGATAAATATATTGAAGAAAGCCCAAGAAGCAATCATCAGTATGTTAACATCAAGATAAAATTATTCTTTGTTAAAGAAAAGGATAAGTCTTGAAGAAAACACAAGAAGCAGTCATCAATATATACGTTAACATCAAGATAAAATTATTCTTTGTTATAGAAAAGGATAAATCTTGAAGAAAGCACAAGAAGCAGTCATCAATATATATGTTAACATCAAGATAAAATTATTCTTTGTTAAAGAAAAGGATAATTCTTGAAGAAAGCACAAGAAGCAGTCATCAATATATATGTTAACATCAAGATAAAATTATTCTTTGTTAAAGAAAAGGATAATTCTTGAAGAAAGCACAAGAAGCAGTCATCAATATATATATATTAACATCAAGATAAAATTATTCTTTGTTAAAGAAAAGAATAAGTCTTGAAGAAAACACAAGAAGCAGTCATCAATATATAAGTTAACATCAAGATAAAATTATTCTTTGTTAAAGAAAAGGATAAATCTTGAAGAAAGCACAAGAAGCAGTCATCAATATATATGTTAACATCAAGATAAAATTATTCTTTGTTAAAGAAAAGGATAAGTCTTGAAGAAAACACAAGAAGCAGTCATCAATATATATGTTAACATCAAGATAAAATTATTTTTGAAAGAAAAGGAAAACAGAGAGAGCTCAAACACAAAAAAAATTCAAAGGAACTTGAAAAACACAAACAGTCATCAATATATATGTTAACATCAAGATAAAATTATTCTTTGTTAAAGAAAAGGATAAATCTTGAAGAGACACAAGCAATAATCATGTTACTATCATCATCATGATTTGAAGAAGAATAATAACAAGACAACTTCACGAAAACTTTAACTTTTTATCTATATTGTTCTGACTGTAACTCTGGACTCATACAAATATTAACTTGGCCTGCACAAAATCATCTTCTCTGAACTTCTTCGAGTAATTCTCGATAGGCACATCTGCGACATAAGGCTATATAAAGTGGTCGTATACTATATAAAGTGCCTAATTATAAGTTTTACCAAGTTTTATGGGAAATAACACAGTTATTCTCTTATGCAGAGTTACAGGTGAAATTCTGAACAATGATAAAAAGTCGAGACAGCGAAATTCGGTGAAAAAGGCATTTCACTCCAGCAAGATTGAAGGAATGGCAAGATATAAGTCTCAGCCTAGTAAAGCATCTTCTTCAAATCAAGAAGGAAGAAATTCAAAATGAAACTTTTGAATAAAAATCAACACAATAATAAATCAATTTGTCTTATTAATGACAATATGTAAAATCCGATCACAAATAATTACCTTCTCGCGCAGTATTTTTTAAAAATGATAAAAAAAAATAGAAATAAATGATAAAAAAAAATAGAAATAAATGATAAAAAAAAATAGAAATAAATGATAAAAAAAAAATAGAAATAAATGATAAAAAAAAATAGAAATAAATGATAAAAAAAAATAGAAATAAAATATAATAAAACATTATAATAGTAAAATATAAAGTTAATTTTAAAAATTACTTTATATATGCAAAATATTGGAAAATGTATAAACATTTCAAAAGAAATACAGCAATTTATAATTGCAAATTTATAATTGCAAAGTGCATTTTTACAAAAAAAATTTAATGTTTTACAATCTGAATATTTATTGGAATATATTTTGAAAAATTTTGATTTAATAAAATGTTAAATGTGGATAAGGAGTAAAACAAATCCGACGAGTTACTTATGTAATGTACTTTACGTATGTAATGAACATTTGGGCGTAATATATATTCTAATGGAAAATATTATACATAATATTATACATTTTGTGAAAATATCAAAAAGTACCTTTAATGTATTTTGAAATTTTGCCTTTTGTTGAAACGCTTTTTAAAAAATGCGTCACAATATTTTATCTACAAAATTGTGGTTTTAAATAGAAGACATTCCTTGCTAAATGGAAAAATATTCCATATTTTGTTTTAAATATAAATTGTAAACCAGTGTATAAAAAATACATATTAAAGAAATATATCATTTTTAAATGTGTAATCCGTGATAAATTAAATTCTTTATTTTATTTACAAGGCAAACTTGTTTTGTGTTTCATTTTTTCCATAATGATTTAGCTCGCGATTTCCGTTGAGCAACAATATGTTTTACAAAAAAGAATAATAATGCTTATTTACAAAAAAGAATAATATATATTATTAATGTATAATTAAATTTGTAATATTAAATATATTTAATAATTATTAATTTTTATAAAATTAATTGTTCAGAATTAAATTTTTATAAATAAAATTTTATCTTTTATTATTTATAATAGATATAATTTAAAAATAATATATAAAAAGGCTAATGCAGATTCTTTGTTCGTTGTGTATAACGTCTAAGATTGTTAGGCCTTATTATTATGTCTTCAATGCGAATAGTCTGAAATGATTGCAGATTCAGATTATTGCAGACACAGTGTGGAAGTTAATCAGCATACTATATATTAAAATAACATATAGTAAAATTATATTCACACTCAGCTCTCAGCACACTGCTTATTCATTCTTCTTCTTTTAAAAACACTCAATCCTATATCCTAAAAGTACACTGCATTTCATCCTTATTTATTACGCTTCTAAAGCCTTACTGCATTTTGCAGTGCAAGTACGATGCATATTGTACCTCGATTTTATAATAAATAAAAATACTTGGTCTTATTATATATTACAAAAAATTTTACTAAGATTTACTTTGAAAATTCGACTATTATTTAAAATGTAAACCTTGCAATATTTTCATTTCTTCGGTAAATTTTTGCAAAAAAAATATTACTATTATCAGGTTTATTTTCTCCACGATATACAGCAATTGGAAATGGTCTAAGTTGTTTTAATTCGATTTTTACCAAAATAGGCCAAACTTGACTACCATTAACAAACAAAGTTATTGATTTTATCCTGGTTGGAAGTTTGATCATTTGATTTTATTCAAACGCACAGTTCGAGTCTGGTTTCCTATTCTAATGTTAACATTGCTAAAGGGTAAGACTTCAACTACTTCGTGTGATATATTGGTATATTGGTCGACGAATTTTCCCTTTCGCGGTTCCTTTAGCAAAAATTATGCATTCCCTTTTCCAGATTTTTGTGGGTTTATCCAAACCCTTTTATTCATAATAACAATATTACCCTTTGCCCTCTCTATTCTTTCCTTTCAACCAGTTTTCACCTCACCCTTCTCTCCTCCATAGTTAAATCTTCATCTACCCCAACCCCCTAGTTTCTCCTTATTTCCTAGATTTTCTCTAGCAATTTCATCCTGTCCCTCCACAATCCCATTATAAATTATTAATACATGAAAGTTATAAAATTAAAAATATGTATTTTACATCATTAATTTTAATAATTTTGCTTATTATTATTTTTCAAATAACTATATATCTTCAGTGGAAACATATTTATCAGATCCGAGAGATTGTCCAAGTGTAATATATTTGAAGTAATGCACTGTAAATCATCAGAACTGGGTTCATACACCTCAAATTGCATTGTATTTTCATTCCAATCCCAAGATAGTAAGTTATCAGAAATAATTTAGGCAGTATCTAATAAATGATACTGTACCAAAATCTAATAAATAATTCAAGTAATTATGAATAATTATAAATTATAAATTATTATATTTATAAATAATTATAAATTATTAATACATGAAAGTTATAAAATAAAAAAAAATATGTATTTTAAATGATAATTTTGCTTATTATTATTTCTCAGAGTTGTTTTAATTCGTCGATTTTTATCAAAATAGACCAAAATTGACCACCACTACTTTTCAAACAAAGTTATTGATTTTATCCTGGTTGGAAGTTTGATCATTTGATTTTATTCAAACGCGCAGTTCGAGTCTGGTTTCCTATTCTTATGTTAACATTGCTGGGAAGGGGACTTCAACACACTTCGTATATCGATATATTGTTATATTGGTCGGCGAATTTTCTCTTTCGCGGTTCCTTTAGTAAAAATACATGCATTCTCTTTTCAGGTTTTTGTGAGTTTGTCCAAACTCTTCTATTCGTTGTAAATTAGGAGATAATTGATATGTCATTCATGATATTCCTGCTTTCAATCTGACAGTTAGACCTCTGGATATTCTCTCTGCGGATCGAATTAAGCCATGGGTCAAGCTAAGAGATCCTACGAAAGATTAAAATAAGTTTAACAATAAGCTGCGAATTTAAAATTAATTAAATAAGATTATTGTTAAGTTAGCTTACTGCTTAAAAACTAAATAGTCTGGTTTCTATTCTAATGTTAACATTGTTGAAGGGTAAAACTTCAACTACTTCCTGTGGTATATTGGTATATTGGTCGGCGAATTTTTCCTTTCGTGATTCCTTTAGCAAAAAAATACATGCATTCCCTTTTCAAGTTATTGTGAGTTTAGTTTTCGGTCACAATATCTCTTCTTTCCTTGGCTTGTATCAGGTTTTGTTTAGCTTGGGTAGATCCCTTATTTTATTAAAGAGAGCGGTGATATAATCATGGTGTATGTTGGCTCTATATTTTCTTCAATAATGGGATGAGCAGAGGGTAGTCGAGCTGCACAACCAAATACTTGATTGATTTCAGTCTGAATTATATTTTCATCAGACGAATTACTCGATGCTACGAGAAAAGAGTTCTTATCAAGTTAAATTAATTACTTAATTAAATTAAATAACCAGCATATGGCATCCGAGACAGTGAAGATCTCAATTGGCCCAGTATATCCACTATGTTAGGGAAAACCGTGACCAATATGTGTGTGTAGAAATTTTCATATTTGACTGTGCAATTATAATTATATTACATGGCCATTTATTACATTTGCCTGCGTAGACACAAATATAATTACGCAGAAATACTTGGCAATAGGTCGCTTGTAGGTAGACGTTGGAGTTCTCAGGGTGACGACTCTAGTCGATCCATCTGGTCCTGGGTGCAATTGTATGACCCTGGCAAGAGGCCACTTCCCCAATGGATAGTTCATTTGTAAGCAAAACTCTAGTATTCCCTCTTCAATTTCTTTTAAACAGGATGATGCCACTTTGAGATGGCTAGATATCTTTTGTAGACCCTCCAAAGACCACTTTTTCCATATATATATAGTTTTTTCAATAAGATTGCGGTCATCAATAACCATACGCCATCATTTGTTCCCTTTGGAATTTGGTTTCTTAGGTCTGCTACTCATACTGGAGAGTTGTATGGAGAAATAGAAGGCTCGATTAGATCAGAGGACAATAATTCTTTTACTTTTGTCCTGTAATAGACTATCTATCTATTCGTTGTGGTTCTTCCATGGTATCTAAATATGGCATCCGAGACAGTGAAGATCTCAATTGGCCCAGTATATCCACTATGTTAGGGAAAACCGTGACCAATATGTGTGTGTAGAAATTTTCATATTTGACTGTGCAATTATAATTATATTACATGGCCATTTATTACATTTGCCTGCGTAGACACAAATATAATTACGCAGAAATACTTGGCAATAGGTCGCTTGTAGGTAGATGTTGTCTTTCATTGATGTTTTTCATTTCTGAAATATGCCTGAAATATGAAGTTTCTGTGATAAAATGCTTGTTAAAACATTTAAAAAAATATTCCTGAAAATGTTTCGCAAAAATATTATATTCTATGGGTGATTAATATATTATTTTTTTTTAAACATCTGATTATATCGAATAATATGTTGATTAATTATACGTTAATAGCAGCAATAGCAAAGCTTAAACGAGTATATAAAATAATATCATCATTGGTCCTTTGAAATAAAATTTTCGTGGCGGAACTCCCCCTATTTAAGAACAAAATTCGATGAAGTCGGAGGGTTTTTATTCTAGAAAAATATTTTATTCTCTGGTAGTACGGTTTTGGCATATTCCACCAAAAATTTTACTTATTGTTACGTCTCACTCTCTGTTTCCTCGGAAAAAATCAAGGCTTTACTTTTGCAGGCAAGTGAGGTGTTGAAATAAATTCAAATTAATTATTTCTGCCATACAAACATCCATTTCATTGAATAAATCAGAAGTCCATCTAGATCCAAATCTCTCGGCATCCCGAGGTATAGCCAGCATCGCAGGTTGGCTCGCAAAATAAATTGAGGGATTCAACTCACTCACCTTGTAACAATAAACAAAATTTTGATTGAATGTTTATAATATTGAAATAAACTTTCAATAATTTTTCCTTATTTTTGGTTATTCTTAATACAATTTTAATAACTGTGAACTAATGGTAACATATATATCTTTTTATGAATGTCTATTTATATTTATTCAACCATATTCTAGGAATAGTTCAGAGTCGATGGAGCCTAAGAACTCCTCACTTTTAAGGTAGTTGAATGTATGGTTAACTTCTTCGTATGCTGAATCATCTTCAGGCGTCAGTAGACGTCCCAGAAAGTAGCTTTGCAGGTTAATATCTCTAAAAAATGAAGAGTCCATAAAATAAAGAATATCACAAAATATTATAGAGTCATAATTTCTTCCCTTCAAAGTAAACCCCGCGGAGTCTCTCGAGACGAAACAGAGTGAAACGTGACATCTTAATAAGAGCCTCAAAGATCTCGAGGGGAATTTATATTTCTTCCCTGATTTCTTTCGAACAGGGCTATTTCAAAGTCAGAAACTACACACTCAGTGCATTGAAGAAAGGGTTCACGATATCCCTTGATTTTTACAAATTGACAATATGGTACCCTATTGTACAGGAGTTTGATTATGTACATTAGGGACTAGTGGGTATTTATAATCATCATTTTCTGATTTAAATAAATTTTCTTCTACTCGTGGTTCTAATTCATCATTAGCTTCTTTTAATACAGTAAATAGGTGACAACAAATTGGCATTACAGGATATTATTGGTTGTATGAATGGGTTAGGTTGATATTGATTGTACTCGATGATATTGATTGTACCTCTATTTTTTTTCTCCCTGGTTAGACAGTCTTCCAGAATGAATTTCCAATTGGTGGAAACCACTTTGATCTGAATTGTAAATATTTTCAGATCCAAACTGTTTAATAAAAGATTTTACTATTTTTAGAAAAGTGATGGATTTCAAGAAACTGATGGGTTCCATGGGCTATTCCCGAAAAACTCAGGCAAACAGTCTGGAGTTACTTCTTAATAAGGTTTATCGTAGGTGAATGAGAAACTGTTCAATAAGAGGTTTCATCAGCTGATTGTTGCAAAGCAGAATCTTCTAATGTTCTTCTAGTGACAAACTTCGTAACTTTTCTCGAAACAATTCGGTGAGACTTCCTGAATCTTGCTATCCAACTATGAGATCCCTTAAATATAGGATTTAAATTTCCTATTTCTTCTTGAGCTTTCTTCTAAAGCTCATTTTTTTAGATCAGTATCACGAACCATGAATTCTGATTCAACAGCTGCGATACTTCCTAGTAGGTCACATCGTCTTGCACTATCTGGAAAAAAGCGTTTTTTTCCTCTTTAATATACTTAATATATCCAGTATGTCGTATTGTACAGGAGTTTGATTATGTACATTAGGGACTACTGGGTATTTATAATCATCATTTTCTGATTTAAATAAATTTTCTTCTACTCGTGGTTCTAATTCATCATTAGCTTCTTTTAATACAATAAATAGGTGACAACAAATTGGCATTACAGGATATTATTGGTTGTATGAATGGGTTAGGTTGATATTGATTGTACTCGATGATATTGATTGTACCTCTATTTTTTTTCTCCCTGGTTAGACAGTCTTCCAGAATGAATTTCCAATTGGTGGAAACCACTTTGATCTGAATTGTAAATATTTTTAGATCCAAACTGTTCAATAAAAGATTTTACTATTTTTAGAAAAGTGATGGATTTCAAGAAACTGATGGGTTCCATGGGCTATTCCCGAAAAACTCAGGCAAACAGTCTGGAGTTACTTTTTAATAAGGTTTATCGTAGGTGAATGCCGCTTCTGAGAAACTGTTCAATAAGAGGTTTCACTATTTCATCAACTGATTGTTGCAAATCAGCAGAATCTTCTAATGTTCTTCTAGTGACAAACTTCGTAACTTTTCTCGAAACAATTCGGTGAGACTTCTTGAATCTTGCTACCCAACTATGAGATCCCTTAAATATAGAATTTAAATTTCCTATTTCTTCTTGAGCTTTCTTCTAAAGCTCATTTTTTTAGATCAGTATCACGAACCATGAATTCTGATTCAACAGCTGCGATACTTCCTAGTAGGTCACATCGTCTTGCGCTATCTGGAAAAAAGCGGTTTTTCCTCTTTAATATACTTCCCAGTATATCGCATCTTACATCTCCAAATTTATCATGTGTAGATGTAAGATAATTTATCTACGACTTCCACTTGATTGTATTTGTTCTTCCCTTGATTGTATTTGTTCTTCCCTTGATTGTATTTGTTCATCATTTTAACTGACGTTCAAATGAAATTCTTCTAAATTTACTTTGTACTACTTTCAGAGGACGAATTCCCTTTTTTTTTGCTTTTTTTTGTTATTATTGTTTCCATCAGGGCCTGTGTGGTCCTGCACACTGCGTCACTCGTCGAGGTGAAGATTAAGCACGGCGCGGGTTCAAAGAGGTGTTTCATCTCTTAAAATTCAAAATTCGCACATATAAAAGAATCTAGGTATCTAGGTTGTATTTATGTATTTAATATTATCAAAATACTATCAATGTACTATCAAAATACTATCAAAAAAATGTATTATTAACAAAAATAAGAAAAATAGAAAATTTATGGTAATTTTATACAGAATTGTACGTTCTACATATTGGGCTGGGCATGTTATTTCAATAAATTGTTTATTTGTGCCATTTGAACAGCATAATGCACAAATTAAACAAAACATATCCACACTCTCCAACACCTAATCGTTCGACAGTAATATTTTCCCTACATATAGGACACTATAAACATGCATTAACACCCATAAGCACACAATAATCCTAGAATATTATATAAATATTATTGAAAAATTAAAATAATATAATTACAATATTCTAAGAATATTACGTAATATTTTTTAATGTCATGGAATTATTCTATTGATGTCCACTTCTTATAATATTATTTATATTATATAAATATATTATTTTAATATCAGTGAAATATTATAAAAATGTTCTTAGAATATTCTTATGGCCAACAAATCGACGTTCATACAATATTCTTGGGATATTATTCTTGGAATATTTTTTAAATATCCTAAACGCGTGATATTACTTAATATTAAGTAATATTCTCGAAAATTTTTCTAGAAACTCTTTCTAGATATTCTTAAAATATTAAATATATAACTAAAATAATATATTTAAATATATTTTTATTTAAAATTTTCTTCAAAACGACAGGACTGGTATATAAAAGCAATAATCTATATTCAGTTGCTTTGAAATATTTAACTAATTTTAACGATCGAGTTTTGCGTGAAAATTCACTATTTATCGAATCGGTTAATAGAGTATCATCAATATAGCAGCCAGTCATTTTTCAATCTTGCAAAATTTAAGAAACATATAATAAAATAACCAATAATAATATAAAAACAAAAGAAATTATTCTATAAAATTTATCCTTAAAATTTGAGTTTTAAAAAAAATATTAAATTTTTATTTTCGGAAAAATGAGACTAAAATATGATAAATAATTTAGTAGCAGAGTAAGTTATTCAAAATTCAGTTTATTTTTATATATTTGTCTTAATTTCTTCTTTTCCACTAAATCATGGTAGAAACAGTGCTGTGTTTAATTTATCCGTTTGTAACAAAAATATATTTTTACAGACATCTAAGATAAAAGTAGTATCACATTCTTAAACTATTGTTAAGTAGCAGTTTAACAATCATCGTCGCGGTGGCTTTTTTAACCGACGATCAGATAATTAAAATATCTTAAAAAGAGTTAAACAGGGAATCGAATTATATAATTACCGCAACAATATGATATCGTATTACACATATCGAAAAAGATATTCTTGTCAATAACTGCAGTATACAGAGATTATACATCCAACATCAAGCATATTATTATTGTATTTACACGTAAAAAATATTTGTCTAACTGTGTTTTATTATTGAATTATTATTATTGGGAATTGTGAGCTTGGACGTGATAATTAAAGCACACAAGCTTGTTTGAAGTACATTAATGATCACATTTATTATAATACTTTTATATGAGAGACTTGAACACACGTGAATCGCGCGGAATAGCAAAGAAAAATAACTGAGAAGAACAGTAACATAAAAGATACTAGATGGACATTAGAAAAGCGTCATCATTCGGATATAAACGACATTATTAAGATACATATAACAATGCGCTCGATGATCCCATCTTGCAACAATTATCCACTTTTAGGTAAGTGATTTTCCATACGTTCATCCATTTGGTCACCAGACAGATCTATAGAGAAATCTCACTTCCGAGAAAATTGCTCTATAGCCGTTTATTCGAATTGAGGACGTTTAAATAATTACACTTATAAAGAAAATCCGTTTCAATAATAAGAGAGACTAGCCCAACTACCAGTTGTGCAGTTGCACACGTTTTCCAAGGCGCAATTTTTCGTGTGAGACTAAATTAGCAAAATTATTTAAATGAAAATAAATACAATATTTAATCCACTTCATATCAATGACTACTTCTTTCTATAGTCAATCGTCGTTTTAAGTAAAACATGATTTAAATTAAATTATGAACAAAGTCTAACCTTAAAATTGTATGTTCTGATATATTAGAAATCAATAAATCTGAACATTATTTATATATATATATATTAAATCTTATTTGAAAAGTGCAAATAATATTGCTATAAACACTTACAGGTGTATTTTCCGTGTCCTCCATCCTTCTCTTTTATTTTTTTTCTTATTTATTTGCTGCAAATCACGTATGTGTTTACGACAACTAATCGGATCTCTGATCGGACTGAGCAGTGGTACTCAACGATAGACTTCCTAAATTTCCCTAGATTAATCCGGATCAATGGTGTGTCTCTGAAGTAATCGAATTAGATTAACAGCCATCGAAAGAATTTGCGGTCGATGTTTTAAAGTAAATCACCTTAGACGAACATTTTGTCTTTACTCTTTATTTTCTGTAGATTTATTAATCTTTCGCTTTTTTCCGTTATTTGTAAATTACTTATTTATAAAATATATTTCTTTTAATTCTTGTATTAATGATTAAAATAAAGCGAGGTTAAGAGTGATTTTTATTTTATAGAAAACATCTTATTCCAGTATAATACATTTGTTTATTAATAGATATTTGATAAATAAAGATATAAAAAGATATAAAGATTAATTAAAAGAATAATAAAATATCTTCTTTATTTTCTTATAATGTTTTTCACAATTTTTTCCAATCAGCTCGACCGCAAATTTCTTTCGATGGCTGTTAATCACCTTTATTATTTTCAAAAATGTATTACGTGGCGTTTTCATTAATGTCCTACAATCGATTGGAACGTTTAAATTATTTCTTAACAAATTCGTAATAGAGCATTCACGGCACTCTGACTAATTTTGTATTTAATTACCCAAGATCTTATATCATCATGTAAAGAATTTTTAATATTTAAAGTCTCTTCTGATGATAAACTATGAAAATCATTGTCAGTAGTCTAATCTGATTCATTTTCGTTAAAGATAGAACTTAAATCTGACATGCTAATTAAATATGACTAGTATAGCTGGTCGTTGGATTAGATCCCGATTTTGAATATAGATCCACTGGGTTAGTAGGTCGTCAGATTAAATCCCAATTTTGAATACAAGTCCACTGGGTTAGTAGGTCGTCAGATTAAATCCCGATTTTGAATATAGGTCCACTGGATTAGTAGATCGTCGGATTAAATTTGCTGTGATCAAATGCTACTTAATTTAATATAGTTTTTATGTATTAAGAATATGAATATCTTTTTTAGAAGTACAAAGAATATTTTAATTTTTAACATATTATAGTACAGTATTGCGCGAGATGTATCTGCACTTGAAAAATCTTTATACTTAAATTCAATGCACTGTTTCCATTTTGCATATAATTCTAAATTGTTAAAATATTTCATGATAAATATAAAATAATATATAATTGAAAAACTATTAAAATGTAAAACTAGAAATTGTAATATTTGCAATCCAAAGTATATACATGCAAAACATTACCGTCAAATAGTTCTGTCTTGAAAGATATAAAATTATATAACAAGAAAAAAGGAGAATAAAGAATTACCTTACAATTACTGCGTCACTGCATTAAAATAGAAGAAACAATGGGAAACCAAAATGTGCAATTGACAATTCCTTGAGGAATAATTATCAATATCGAGAATCCAGTAATAGATACAAACAAGAAAAAAGCTTAATATCTAGTTCGACAAGCACCTTCGCAATGATAATAGTGTATATCATACATACGATAAGTATGAACACCTAAAAAAGAAATAATACTTTATAGCCAAACGTATGGATAATAGTACATAAAAAAACATTTAAATATTTATGAAACTTGTAAGGTGCTATAACATAAAACAATTACCAGTATATATAATCGTATATCAGAGACAAAACATTTTTTTAAAATCATTAAATCGGTTTTTCTATATTATCTATTCTTTCTGTTCGTTTCAAGATAACATATGGAAAATATAAATAAACAACTATATTTAATTTGAAGATTTTTATAAAATGAAGTTTTCAAATGAATTTTGCAATAATTATTTACTTGTTGTCTCGTATGAAAGGTAAGTCACTGCTTTTTATTACAAACTCGGATTAAATCCCGATTTTGAATGTAGGTCCACTGGGTTAATAGGTCGTCGGATTAAATCCCGATTTTGAATATAGGTCCACTGGATTAGTAGATCGTCGGATTAGATTTGCTGTGATCAAATGCAACTTAATTTAATATAGTTTTCATGTATTAAGAATATCTTTTTTACGAGTACGAAGAATATTTTAATTACATAGTAGCGGTTTGTAGGGGGACTGAACAATCCGCCCAAGTATTATATGCATAGACATATATAATAGACTGGCCCCTAAGAGGCGTTGAAAGATCTGAAGGATAGAGAGATGATTCCGGGTATCTCTGTCCTTCTCTTTTGTCTCGTGGTGGGGACCTATATAGTTTTTTTTCTTTTGTCTTAGTCTTAATGACGTTACTTCTAAGAAAGAACGACACAGGGATGCAAGATTATCTCCGCAAGCAACATGCCACGCGCTCAAAGCGCCGAGTTCACAGCGAGTGTACGCTTACGCACACATCTCCCTTACCCTCTTAACTACGCGTGGCATGTTGCTTACGGAGACAATCTTGCATTCCTAAAACGACAGCTCATTATACTCGTATAATATTTAAAGTACAAATATACGTATTATACTTGTATCTGACTCTTCCCTAAACCTCTAACAATTGGTAGCAGAGCGTGGTTTGAGGAAGAAGAAAAAAGGAGCGTCAAAAAAAAAAAGAAAACGGTATTTGTAAGGAAACGTCGAAGATACGCACGAGATTATATTTTCGTTTCAAGATAACATA
Source organism: Camponotus fellah (assembly GCA_030586385.1). Lineage (NCBI taxonomy): Eukaryota > Metazoa > Arthropoda > Insecta > Hymenoptera > Formicidae > Camponotus > Camponotus fellah. The sequence goes on along the minus strand of JAPIVC010000305.1, from coordinate 317,378 downwards.
TATGGAAAATATAAATAAACAACTATATTTAATTTGAAGATTTTTACAAAATGAAGTCTTCAAATGAATTTTGCAATAATTATTTATTTGTTGTCTCGTACGAAAGATAGGTCACTGCTCTTCATTACGAACTCGGATTAAATCCCAATTTTGAATGTAGGTCTACTGGGTTAGTAGGTCGTCGGATTAAATCCCGAACACACAATTGTTCGTATTCTAAGTCACAATAATATTCCGAATCGACCGAGGCGTGTTCGAAGATCCGACCTAATCGGCGGATTTGATTCTTCCTACCAACACGACGAGTTTTAGGCATTATATTAATAAATGTTGGTTGTCAAATAATTAGGCATTCTCGGATTAACTGTTGCTTCGGTTATTGCTCGATGTGCGGGTGTATTAACGAGAAAGAAACGCTTTTTTCCAGATAGCGCACGATGATAAGACCTACTGAGAAATGTATTAATGAGACAGAAACGCTTTTTTCCAGATAGCGCATGACGATGCGTCCTACTTGGACGTATACTAACGAGAAAGGAACGCTTTTTTCCGCGCTCGGGGGTCCTTCTCATTATCGAGAATACTTTTCGACTGTACCCGTGAGCGATGGTCCTTTCCAAACAGATACCAGAAACAATATATTGTGATGTAATTTTTCAAGTATGCCTTTCTCAATACCTAAATGTATATATGCACTAGATGGCATATTTACAAAATTTTCTCATTTTATAAAATGAGAATGACATATTATATATAGAAATAACATTAACTAGGTATATTCCAATTATAAATTATAAAACATTTTTCTAAAATCATTTCTAAATCGGTTACATATATATATGGAAAATATAAATAAACAACTATATTTAATTTGAAGATTTTTATAAAATGAAATCTTCAAATGAATTTTGCAGTAATTATTCACTTGTTGCCTCGTATGAAATTCCTTAAGCTTTTCATTATGAACTCGGATTATATCCCGATTTTGAATGTAGGTCCACTGGGTTAGTATGTCGTCGGATTAAATCCCGATTTTGAATGTAGGTCCATTGGGTTAATAGGTCGTCGGATTAAATTCCGAATTTGAATATAGGTCACTGGGTTAGTTGGTCGTCGGCGGATTTAATTCTTCCTACCAGCACGGCGAGTTTTAGGCATTATATTAATAAATGTTGGTTGTCAAATAATTAGGCATTCTCGGATTAACTGTTGCTTCGGTTATTGCTCGATGTGCAGGGGTCCTTCTCACTATCGAGAATACTTTTCGGCTGTATCTGTGAGCGGTGGTCCTCTCTAAACAGATACCAGAAACAATATATTGTGACGTAATTTTTCAAGTATGCCTTTCTCAATACCTAAATGTATATATACATTAGATGGCATATTTTCAATATCATTACATAATGGAGGTTTTAGTGCGTTCACAAAAGAAGCACTTTATTAAGAAGATTGGTTGTACAGTCCTAAGACTCCTCTACACTGCCAGGGCCTAAGTGTCCAAGACAAAATGTAAAATCGCGACTTGTACGCTCGATAGGCTTCTTCCTTCTTTTCCTTCCAAGAGCTGATGCTCTGAAGACTGAGGCTCGTGCTCTGAGGTCCCTACTCCGCTCCAAGCATTTGCAATGGTAGGAGAAAATGTCCTACAATCTTTTGGAATAGGCAAATTTTCTGATCTCATTATTGATAATAACTCATTTGCAGAATTACGTGAGATATTATTTTTAATGATCAAATGAGCGAGTTTATCTGCTAAAGTAATTTTGTTCTGCGACTGAAATACATCTCTGTCAACATTAAAATGTACCGGCTCAGTTAATTTAGAAAAACTGCAGACTAAATTAACATTCTTATATTCATCAGTATCATTTGAATTAGGCGTTCAAAATATTTTTAAAAGTATTACAAAAAGAATGCTGTATTTTATTAACATGTAATTGTTTTCTGGTCTTTTGATATTCATTGTAAGCGATTGTACGGAAATGTCTGTTGTCACCTTTGATAATTCTTTTGTTTTCCTTTTTGGTATCTATAAATAAAAAGATAATATACGTATAAATAAATAATGTGGAATAAAAAAATTATATGTAGGGTGATTCTAAATAACCTTATGTTTTTGCAAAGACATAATGTTGATCGAATTATAAAACACGATTTTTTCTTTGGCAAAATTTCGTGCAAAGCAGTTTTTGAATTATTAAAAGAAATATTTTACTTATTACGGGTCGGATACAAGAGGTCTGCAAGGGCGACGCAACTGAACGCGGGGCGTCTTTGGTGATCAGCTGGTTAGGTTAAGATCTCATCGAGATCTGTTTTGACACAACGCCAAAAAATAATTATTATTACCTTGTTCGATGACTTTTGCTAATTATTGCTGTAGAGAAATCTTGAGAAATAAATATTCCGATAGATCGCGCTTCTTCACTTTAATTCAAATTTAACGTAGATATCACACGTTACAAAAGACAGAGACATCCACACTAAATAATTAATCGAAAGTTTTTCTTTTTATAATCTGTACTCTTTTGTAAACTTTAACGTAATCACATTTATTCACTCACTCTTTTACGTCCAGTTCCTTGAAAAGTAGACGCCTCGGGCCATCTGGAAGGACGCAACCTGCTTATTCGGTGACACTTTTTCGGGCGTGTGTACTGATCGGGTCGATCGCACTATCAGGTCAGTGACCACGATGGTCCCTTTAACTCTGTGAGAGTCTTAGGTCGTTACGCTCGTTGGTCTCTTTTTGATAAGAGAATTCATTCAATCTCTTTTACACGGGACGAGACCTTGTGCGATTTCGGAATCCAGGGAAGTGAGCGGGTAAAATAGAAATAAAGATTTTTTTTTTAACTAAGAATCTGAATTTATTCGATGAAACATATTTACAAAATCTTTTGGTGTGTTGTATCTTTGGATGTATCTGTATATATGTAATTTCGCGGGTGATACGCGATAGTGCGGGGGTCATCAGCCAGGATAAATAATGGGAGGGAAGCCTTAATAAATCCTGGCTGGGTTTTTACAATAATTTTCATTTCTCTTATTTAAATCTATGACTAGAGGAAAAATTATAGAAGATGATAAAGGATCAAAGGTCATTGAATTGGATGGTGGATGGAGAGTATTTTCTTAGGAGGGCTTGGATGGGAACGGTCAGCGGTAGATGTGACCCAAGAATTATGGCGTTGGCAGGGACTGTGGCTAAATAGTGTAGGAACTCTTCGTGGTCCACATCACCGGGACCTACACAAAAGGCTCCTTCAGGAATAGGGAGCTGGAGAGGGAACTGGGATATAAAATAATTCAGGAAGTCAGCATGGGAGGGGGAGGATGTTCCGGGGACTCTGTGGGAAAGCCAGAGGAGCTCTCATCCAGGTCGGAAAGATCTCTCGCGAAATTCTCCGGATCCTCGAGGAACTCTGAGGACTCCGAGGGATGAGGACTCCGAGAGAGTGGAAGGGGATGGAGAATCAGAGTCGAGGGTAATTATTACAGGTATGGGAGACGGGGCTTGAGATTCTAGTAAAAAAGGGAGGGAAGGAGAAGGAGAAGGTTCGAAAGGGAGGTTGGAGGGAGAAGGTTCGAAAGGGAGATTGGGGGGGAGAAGGTTCGAAAGGGAGATTGGGAGGAGAAGAAGGTTCGAAAGTGCGATTGGGAGGAGAAGAAGGTTCGAAAGGGAGATTAGGAGGAGAAGAAGGTTCGAAAGGGAGATTGGGAGGAGAAGGTTCACATAAAATCGAGGTAAGAGATCTCTGGGGTGACACGGATAATGGTGGTGAGTTTGGGAGGGAGAGTCCCATTAGCCCACGAGCCCGATAGCACACAATCACACATATCGCCCGATGCTTAAGGTAACCAGCACAAACCATTCAGAAGGTCCTAGTGTTCTAATGTTCTAACTGACTAATTAGCAATACTCGTATGTTATCGGACTCATGCGCTATCGGATCCCGTCCAGCTTGGGACAGGTGTGCTAGGGGACGAGGAAGGTACTGAGGAGAAGATAGGGGAGTAACTAGGTACAGGGATCGAGGGGGTTTTGTTGAGTGGGTGCGTGTTAGTGTCACGGTGTGTGTCTTCAACGGGCGAGAGGTTATTAATATTATTTAATTTATCGCAGGGGAGTTCCGCCGTGAGCTGTTCCTCCCTAGAACGCTTGTTCCGACGATTCCGCAATGCAGCCCGCTGTTTACCGTGAGGCACTAATAATAATTTCACGGTCAAGGAATTTACGAATTGGCAAATATAACTTTTCCTAATTCTATTGGTCATTGAGAGAAAATTATTCAAGCTTAGGCAAAATAATGGTTTAGTCCCAAAAAAATTTTACCTCTACCTTTAACTGGATTGTATAGTTAAGTGTAAGGGAAATGAAAGAAATAACTTAGTTTGAAGATTGGAAATTTAAAGGGAAGTCGAAAGAGGAATCGGTTCTTGAAAATTTAATTAAGATTAGAAATTACTTATGAACGGTGTTATAGAAATTCGAGGTGAACGAGAAGTTGTTCGTGAACCGTTTTACAGAGGTTCTCGACGAATGTGAAATTATTCGTGAACTGTACGGAGATTGATTGATTGATTGATTGATCTTTATTAGCTTTCTCAGCTATTTAGTATACAATTTTAAATTACATTAGATGACATTAAATAATACATATCCTTTTAACATTCGCTTAAATGGTTTGATACAATGTTTCATCTCGGCTGGTAAATCATTATATGTAAAATATAATATAATTTCCCTCCTTCATAAAACATATTTTTTGCGCACTTCTTATTCTGCGAAATTGTTATTGCAATATCCCCGGCCTGTCGCGTTTGTTTTTCACTTAGATTTCTTACTAATTCGAGTCTATTCGTAGCTGTTCTGTCAGCAAATTCCTCACAATCTTAAAAATACATAAACATATAGCCTCTGTGTTACTAACATGAACTTCAACGCTTGCAGCATATGTTCCACTTTGGTATACCTATCACACTGTAATATAACCCTCCCTGCCCGATTTTGCTTCCAATTTATCCAGCTGTGTGTTTCTCCCATATTCGAAGTGAAGTGCTATGATTGCCTTACATCTATTATATGCCGATATACAATTTCCTATTCTATTTAAAACAAAAAAAAACTCGTCTTCTTCCTATCTTTTCAACATATAGTCACATAATTTCACTCTTTAAAACGTACTTTTTGCGCACTTCTTGTTCTGCAAAATTGCATAGCAATATCTCCGGACTGTCGCGTTTGTCTTTCTCCCAGCCGGCTCTCCTCTTCTCTTTTATCGCCCTCCTGAATGTTGGACATTGCGGATCAAGCGCGTCGTTCTCATCACTTATCTCCAAGTTGCATGTTTGAATTTTAAACATATAGTTTATGCATCTCTTCTTAGTTTCCCTGCATTCAAGTGCTTTATGTTTTCCGGCACATTTGTGACATGTTTCATCTCGTGTACAATTTTTCGCAATATGAAAATAACCCCAGCATTTAAAGCATTTTTTAACACCAACATGATTCACACAGGGCGTTTATTCCATCCTAGATTCTCGACAAACAGGAAATTGTTCGTGAAAACAGCCTTACGGAGATTCTCGACGAACAGGGAATTGTTCGTGAACAGCCTTGCGGAGATTCTCGACAAACAGGAAATTGTTCGTGAACCACCTTACGGAGATTCTCGACGAACAGGGAATTATTCGTGAACAGCCTTGCGGAGATTCTCGACGAACAGGGAATTGTTCGTGAACAGCCTTACGGAGATTCTCGACGAACAGGAAATTGTTTGTGAAGAGGTGAATTAAGGAAAAGGAATGAGCCAGAGGACGAGATTTAAATAGTTGATCTGATTTACTTGAAGATTCATGAAATAATGGTATGGAAATGGTATGGAAGATGGATGAATAATGGTTTAATTTACTTTTTGTTTTATTCGATTATTTTATTGTTGATTTAAATGATTAAAATCTTTCCCAATGACAACTTTAACGAGGAAGGGAAGAGGGAAGTATGATTGGATTAGACTTACTAATTATTGAGTGCGATGAAATACTTCGAAATATTTTTAATTCGGCTGGAGCGAGTTCCAAATGGCGCAAGGAGGTAATTGATGGCGTAAACTGCGATGTCTGGAAGACCTCTGCGTGGACACTACACTCGTAACTATTTAAAATTTTTTTTTTTAAGTATTGAGAGTTGAATTGGCCGAACTGAGCGGAAGAATTCAGGCGTAAAATTGATAGTGAAAAACTGTAGGTCCGCGCTTTCGACTCGTGAGTTTTCAAGTTTTTGCTCCTCATTCCTTTTGGATGGTGGGACTCCCTTTTTACCGAATCAAATAATTTCTATTACTCTCTTCTTAGGTCGTCGGATTAAATCCCAATTTTAAATATAGGTCCACTGGATTAGTAGGTCGTCGGATTAAATCCCGATTTTGAATGTAGGTCCACTGGGTTAATAGGTCGTCGGATTAAATCCCAAATTTGAATATAAGTCACTGGGTTAATAGGTCGTTGGATTAAATACCGAATTTGAATATAGGTCACTGGATTAGGAGGTCGTCGGATTAAATTCCGAACACACAATTGTTCGTATTCTAAGTCACAATAATATTCCGGATCGACCGGGGCGTATTCAAAGTTCCAACCTAATTGGCGGATTTGATTCTTCCTACCAACACGGCGAGTTTTAGGCATTATATTAATAAATATTGGTTTTCAAATAATTAGGCATTCTCGGATTACCTGTTGCTTCGGTTATTGCTCGATGTGCGGGTGTCCTAACGAGAAAGAAACGCTTTTTTCCAGATAGCTCACGATGATAAGACCTACTGAGAAGTGTATTAATGAGACAGAAACGCTTTTTTCCAGATAGCGCACGATGATGCGTCCTACTTGGACGTATACTAACGAAAAAGGAACGCTTTTTTCCGCGCTCGGGGATCCTTCTCACTATCGAGAATACTTTTCGGCTGTATCCGTGAGCGATGGTCCTCTCCAAACAGATACCAGAAACAATATATTATGATGTAATTTTGCAAGTATGCCTTTCTCAATATCTAAATGTATATATGCACTAGGTGGCATATTTACAAAATTTTCTCATTTTATGAAATGAGAATAACATATTATATATAGAAATAACATTAACTAGATATATTCCAATTATAAATTATAAAACATTTTTCTAAAATCATTTCTAAATCGGTTACATATATATATATGGAAAATATAAATAAACAACTATATTTAATTTGAAGATTTTTATAAAATGAAATCTTCAAATGAATTTTGCAGTAATTATTCACTTGTTGCCTCGTATGAAATTCCTTAAGCTTTTCATTATGAACTCGGATTATATCCCGATTTTGAATGTAGGTCCACTGGGTTAGTATGTCGTCGGATTAAATCCCGATTTTGAATGTAGGTCCATTGGGTTAATAGGTCGTCGGATTAAATTCCGAATTTGAATATAGGTCACTGGGTTAGTTGATCGTCGGCGGATTTAATTCTTCCTACCAGTACGGCGAGTTTTAGGCATTATATTAATAAATGTTGGTTGTCAAATAATTAGGCATTCTCGGATTAACTGTTGCTTCGGTTATTGCTCGATGTGCGGGGGTCCTTCTCACTATCGAGAATACTTTCGGCTGTATCCGAGCGGTGGTCCTCTCTAAACAGATACCAGAAACAATACATTGTGACGTAATTTTTCAACTATGCCTTTCTCAATACCTAAATGTATATATACACTAGGTGGCATATTTACAATATTACATAATGGAGTTATTAGTGCGTTCACGAAAGAAGCACTTTATTAAGAAGACTGGTTGTACAATCCTAAGACTCTTTCTCTACACTGCCAGGGACTAAGTGTCGAAGACAAAATGTAAAATCGCGACTTATACGCTCGGTAGACTTGCTTCTTCCTTCTTTTCCTTCCAAGAGCTCCATATTAAGTAATAAAAAAATTTTAATAATATTATTCAAAGGCTCTGTCGAAATAATAAAAAAAAGAAAAATATATAAGAGCCGAGCGAAAACTCTTGCAAGCTCTTATATGTCTATTTTTTCATTATATTTTTTCTTATATTAAGTAATGTTAATAGATTTTAGCTGCATTTTTGCTATTGGTTCCTATCAAAAAGAAGTTGGAAATGATTATTTTGTTTCTTGTTCGCAAATAGGCGAATGTGGTACGACCTATACTCGAAGATGTCCACCTGGTCTGCCACATGTTAATCGCCTCGTCTCTAATTTTATCTATCGCGGTTTCCCTATCAGTTCCGGCGGGTATCTCTGTGTTACCGATCTTGGCGTCCTTTTCCGATCTAACTTGGTATCGCGCGACGTTTTCGCGAAGAATTAAATCAACTGGAATCACTCCCCCGACGACGCAGAGCGATTCCCACGAGGCTGTACGACATGCTCCGGTAAGCGAGATGAGTACCCTACGCTGTGTAACGCTTTTAAGATTCTAAGGTCACTCTCCGTACATAGATCGGCCCACCCCGCGGCGGCATAGGCAATTGTCGGCGCGAATACATACCCGGTATATCGTGGAGAGTGCTCTAAAACGAAAGCCCCCAGGTAGCGCGTGCTAACCTACTCAATTTACCGAATAGCAACCCGACTTTGCTGCTAAGATACAGTGTGATCTGACTTTCAGATTCCTATCTAAATGAACGCCAAGATATCTAACCGTTTCTTTAAATTGTATTTTCGCGTTACCGATCTTAATAATTGGCGGCCTATCCCCGAAGTCGACGGTTCTCTTTCTGGTCTTTCGCTTCCTGTCCGGTCGCGCTCCTCCCCGTCTATCTATCGGAAACCCGAAAATACCTGAAAATAAATAAAGAAAGATTAGTCTCACACACACGCACATACACACTCACTCGTGGGAGTCACTGGGATCGGGGTGATCCCCGCCTCTTGCTCGGCGGGTGACTGAGTCACCCATCCAGTCCTTCGGGCGAGAGCCCCGACCAGCTTCCACTTTTCTCCACTGAGGGATGCCTCACGGCAGGAGCACCCACCAAGTCACGGGCAGAGAGCAAACCTCCCTCTGCAGTGCCGTGCCACTGGGCGATTGAAGTCAGAGCCGCCAACCCCTTTCAGCGATTGGGACTTCGTCCGTGTAAAAGACTTTGTCCCTATGGAGTCGCTGGGCTCCACTTGTACCTCCTCAGTGAGGGTACAGTGCGCTTTTCGCGACCCTTCCACTCCGAAGGGCTTCAGGATCGGGCTTCCTCACCACGACAAGGTGGCGCACGACGAGGGAGATTCTAGACGAACAGGGAATTGTTCGTGAATCGCCTCGCGGAGATTTTAGACGAACAGGGAATTGTTCGTGAAGAGGTGGATTAAGGAAAAGGAATGAGCCAGAGGACGAGATTTAAATGGTTGATCTGATTTGCTTGAAGATGAATGAAAATAATCGTTCAATTTACTTTTTGTTTTATTGGATTATTTTATTGTTGATTTAAATGATTAAAATCTTTCCCAATGATAACTTTAACGAGGAAGGGAAAAGGGGAGTGTAATCGGATTAGATTTACTAATTATTGAGTGCGTTGAAATACTTCGAAATATTTTTAATTCGGCCGGAGCGAGTTCCAAATGGCGCAAGAAGGTAATTGATGGCGAAAACTGCGCTGTCTGGAAGACCAACCGCCTTTCGGAGATTCTCTACGAACAAGGAAATGTTCGTGAACCGCCTTTCGGAGATTCTCGACGAACAAGGAAATGTTCGTGAACCGCCTTTCGGAGATTCTCTACGAACAAGGAAATTTGAAAAAAGGATGGGTAAAGCAAAGAAAAAAAAATAGAAGGAATGAGCTAAGAAACAAGATTTCAATGATTGATTCTATTTTCTTGAGAAAAATAAAGATGATTATTTAATCTATCTTCTGTTAAATTAACCAATCGTTCCCAATGACAATTAGAGAAAGAGAAAAAAAAGGAAAGGAAATAAGGAGATATAATCGAATTACACTTACTAATTGTTGAGTGCGTTGACAAAAAATTTGGTTCAAGGTGATTCGACCCGGAGGGTGGTTTCCAAGGACTGGAAGTACGCAGTGGGTTCCGATATTTGCACGGTCTTGAAACCCAGGATAGACACTCACTCACTTTGAATTTATTTTAACTTTGGAAATTGGTTGCACTGTGGTGCGGAAAAATATCGAACGGCGTGTAAGTGTTGGCAGAGAAACTGGTAAAAAATTGTGTGTGCGCGTTTTTCGGCTCGTGAATTTTGAGGTTTTAGCTCCTCCTCCCTTCTGGATGGTGGGAATCTTTCTTGATCAAATCAAATAATTTCTAATACTCCCTTCTTAGGGTCAGAAAGTTTGATTTTTTAGTAAGAGAGAAGTGTCCTAAGATTTTAATTGGTTGAGCCCTTTGGCTCGAGACTTAGCTCCATCCAGTAAAGAGTGGGAGTGAGCTGATTATTTTATCGCTTGACGATTTGGGGAGCGCTTGAGGGTGGCCTACGAACGCACGTGCAGTATTAATTTCATAAGGTTTATTTTTCTTTTCGTCAATTTCTCGACGACCACAGGATCTTTGTTTAGGATATCGAGATAAGCTGGTTTCAATTGATACGGATGATTCGAGTTTCATATATTTCCGAATCTCCTAATTTAAAAGTTTATTTAAATTTTCTTTAGCGCTATCTCGACTGGCCACTCTGGTTATTTACGCGGTTAAAGTTTCGTTTTCTTATGCGCTGAAAGATTGCTTACTTTTAAAAATCAGAACCGATTTTTATTAGTTTCTACGATATCGTTCCGAAGAAAGAAAAGAATCGTGGAGTCCACCGGACAATAACAGTAGCAATAGATATGAGTGGTTCAAGTTTCCTATAATTTCGAGTCTCATAATTCAAAGATTTATTTAGATTTTCTTTACTATCTCGACTGGCCATTCTGATTATTTACGCGGGTTAGGTTGCGTTTTCCTATTCGCTATTATTCTGACGAAGAATCGCTTATTTTTCAAATCCGAGCCGATCTTAATTGCTTCTATGATAACGTTTCGAAGAACGAAAAGAATCGTGGAGTCTATCGGACGTAACAACTGTATATTTACTAATTCCGATGAAACTTGTTTTTTTTTTTTTTTTTTTTTTTTTTTTTTTTTGTGTTCAGTTCATACGTTGATGATTTTACAATACTAGATAGCGATAATCAAACGTGTGAAAGAATTCTCAAATCGCTGCGTAAAGAATTTGAATTTAGAGAATCACTCAATCCAATTCATTTTTAGGAATAGGAAATTCTAAAATCATTAAATCGGTTTTTCTATATTACCTATACTTTCTGTTCCTTTCAAAATAACATATATATATATATATATATATATATATATATATATGGAATATATATGGAAAATATAAATAAACAACTATATTTAATTTGAAGATTTTTCAAAATGAAATCTTCAAATGAAATCTTCAAATGAATTTTGCAATAATTATTTACTTGTTGTCTCGAAAGATAGATCATTGCTTTTCATTACGAACTCTGATTAAATCCCGATTTTGAATGTAGGTCCACTGGATTAGTAGGTCGTCGGATTAAATTCCGAATTTGAATATAGGTCCACTGGATTAGTAGGTCGTCGGATTAAATCCCGAACACACAATTAATTGTTAGCAGAAGCAGTAGTCAAATAATGAAGGAACTATACTAATAGGTTTCTCAAATCCTAAATGATAAAAAGAAATATTTGTAAAATATTTATAAAATTAATAAAATATTTATAAAATTGTATTTTGCATGAAAACATTACCGCATACGCATTTTCAATTGATGTAGAATGATTTAAGATGTATGGAATGTTAAATTTGTTCTGATTGTCATTACTTTCTTTTGATCCACTTTCCTTAATATTATCACATTCCTTTAGTTCTGAATTATTATTATCTTCTTCGGATTAAATCCCGATTTTGAATATAGGTCACTGGGTTAGTGAGTCGTCGGATTAAATCCCGATTTTAAATGTAGGTCCATTGGATTAGTAGATCGTCGGATAATCCCAATTTTGAATGTAGGTCACTGGGTTAGTAGGTCGTCGGATTAAATCCCGAACACCCAATTAATTATTCGTATTCTAAGTCACAATAATATTCCGGATCGATGATGGACGTGTAACTATCGACCGGAACGTGTTCGAATATCCGACCTAATCGACGGATTTGATTCTTCCTACCAGCACGGCGAGTTTTAGGCATTACATTAATAAATGTTGGTTGTCAAATAATTAGACATTCTCAGATTAACTGTTGCATAACATAAACATAGCTTACTTACACTGTAAATTAACAAGGTATTAAAATATTAATTAAAATAATAATTATTATAACACATTAAATGCAGTTGTCGCACAAATTGGTATCGTCCTTTCTTCTATTTTGAAGGGTTACATCGCAAGTATTATTCCACCAGGGAGCGGGGGAAGAAGAGAAGGCGATGTGTCTTGATAGGAGTTTCAGAAGGAAGTCTGTCTTGTTTTGGGAAGATTGGATAGGGAAAGATTTGTATTGGATAATTGAGATTCAAGATCCTGGCAATTTGATTGGAGAGAAATAACCAAGTCTTTCTTTTCATGAGCAGAGAGTTTAATTTTATGGGAGAAGAAAGTTTTGGTGTTAAAATGATAGTTGTTTAGGGTAACAGTAATTGGAAAATGATCGCTAAAGAAATTGTCAGTATTAAGCAGATGGTTCCTATTGAATGGATGAATAGGAACGATTGCTTTTTTCGTTGCTTAAGATCGATAGATCAGATCTAGACTGGACTGACTTCCTGGTCCAGTTCATCATTTTCTGTAACAAAGGATTTAAAATTTAATTAATTCATCCTGGTTGGGATATTTGAATTTTATCCATGTGAACAAATTCGGCTCTGATTTCTGATTCTAAGTTTGATATTACTGGGAGGTAATAATTTGAAGAAACTTCAACTTATATTGACCTGCAAGTTTTCCTTTTCGCGGTTCTTTTAATAGGAATACATATGTTCCTATTTTGAGTTGCTGTGGTTTTTAGGTTGTGATCGGACACTCTATTGGTCGAATATTTATATCCGAAGAATATTCACTCTTACCTTGAGTAAATGTCGGTCGCCAGCTTGTTTGCCCTCCAACAAGCAAGGGATGGCTTCGCAGAAGCCGGTTGTTCGCTCAGGATCGCCGGAACAGCCCGATGATTCTGCTGCGTAGCGAGAGTCGCTCGACTCGGCTCTCAAAATGGCCGCCTGACACGTCACGACGTGCCGAACAAAGGGATGGATGACCGCTCGGGAATCCGCCCTCGCCGATGATGATTTCTTTGTTGCAGGTCGCCGCTGCACAATAGACTTCGCTACTACGACCACGCTGCATGAATGACCCTCGATGAAGAACTCACCAGGATATGTCAATGAATATCAACGACTCGTCGCCGCCGATATTCCTTTTATTATTATTCACAGATCACTACCGGATTAATCACCGATGAGGAAACTACCGGATTATGGACTGTGACGGGTAGCGGTGGTGTGTCACGCACAATAAAGTTCGAATATTTATACGAATATAAAAAACGATATAAATATATTTAAGAACTGTGCATTGGCTATTGATTGACTATTTACACACACGCTGATTGATCTCGCGATCAATTGATCCTTTGTTTCACGCGGAAACGCGGATAACGCAATAACCGTTAACTACGCACTCGTTACAAATGACGCAATAACCGTTACGCTAACTACACACTGCTTCGTTGTGCTTACTGAGCTATTTTCGCTCAAGCTAATGAGACTCTCACAAAAAAGCTCTCTCTTAATTATATACAGTATCGCCGTATTCGCGGAACTTCGTCGCGAAAAGATTTATTATCACCGACGCGTATCTGCTATTTTCTAGTAGAGATGTGTTCGTCGTCGCGGAAAAAGCTCTCGACTGAGCTCTGCAGCCGCTTATATAGCGTCCCCACTCTCGTCGCATCCCCTTCAGCGCGCCTGACTCGGGGATTGTTCTGTTTTAAGCCGGGAACGCTCCTATTGGTTCTGCGCATGTCCAGAACCTGCGCGGTGCTTCTGCGCATGTCCAGAACCTGCGCGGTGCTTCTGCGCATGTCTGCTATTCGCGTAACTCTACTGCGCATGGCTTATTTCGGGCCAACACCTTTGCGCATCTTTTTAGAACGCGCCTTGGTTCTGCGCATGCGCATTACATTATTCAGTTTTCCAACTAATTTCTTAAGTTAATTAGCGCAAATTAACGTAGAATACATAAGATCTCGTCTCTCTACACTCGAATTAACATGATTAACCTTATTTTTAGTCTTAGAGGTAAGGATATATAATATAATTTTTAACATAATAAATATTTAACATAATAAATATTTATATTTCTTAAGATTATAATGTATATTTAAATTTTGGTGAATCTGGGACTTTAGCTTCATCTTCCAGCTTCTCCAGCTTCCGGTAGGGGATAAGCTTTCCATCCGGGCTCAATATCATCACTCTCCCTGCCACTTTTCCGTCCTTCTGAAGATTCGCTTCGCTCCTGGATTTAGCCAGCTTCGTTCCAGATGTCCCCGGCTGTGGCTCGCTATCTTCCTTACCCCCGAGGGTTGGGGTGCCTGAAACCGCCGGTCTTAAGGTTAGGTTTAGCTTCTTCTTTACAAAGTCGTTGTGTAAAGCAAAGTTTGTAAAGTTCAGAGAAATGTTAAAATTAAAAGTCTGAATTTAAACGGAAATTAGAATGGTAATAAAATAAAATGTAAGGAAGCGTGTTTATTATAGTAAATAATATCCAGTTTATACAAATTGTGCGTGGTCCATTTATTGAATGTCGTATATAAGGAATTTTGTATTGTTACAAATGTTTCTTTTTTAATTTATATTATTTAATTTATATTATTCTAATAAAAATAAACTATTCTAAATTTATAACTTACAAAAAAGAAATATATATATATAGGTTCTTGTTCGGTTATTCGCGAATCCGCATGCCTTTTGGCAGAAGCTCTGAGACAAGTCAGGAGGATTAGAGGGGGCCTGAGTAGTCAGCTCACGAAATTCGCGGTCTTATTTAGGGGAGTAAGATTTTAGAAGTTGAGCTCGGACTAAGTTATTCTTTTCAACGAAAGCCTTTCGGCCAGGACGGAGTCCCTTTAACGCAGAGTTGGATTAAAGGGATTCGGGAAAGTAGATTTCTATGTAAGTGGGTCAACTAATGTAGGTCAGTGGGTCATTGCATTAAATCCCGAATTTCAATGTAGGTCACTGGGTTAGTAGGTCGTCGGATTATTATCGACTTCATTCAAGGATCAATGAGCTCGAAATGGCTAATAATGCGCTGTACAAATTGGGTAATTTTTTTTACAAAAATTTTCTCGTTTTATAAAATGAGAATGACATATATATAGAAATAACATTAATTAGGTATATTCCAATTATAAATTATAAAACTTTTTTTAAATCATTAAGTCGGTTTTTCTATATTATCTATTCTTTATGTTTGTTTCAAGATAACATATATGGAAAATATAAATAAACAACTATATTTAATTTGAAGATTTTTATAAAATGAAGTCTTCAAATGAATTTTGCAATAATTATTTACTTGCGTTTTTTGATGTCAGATCACTCCGCTTCTGCTTTTTTTTCTTTCTTCATATCAAGTCACTCCGCTTCTGCTTTTTCTTCTTTCTTCATATCAAGTTAGTGTGCTTCTGCTTTTTCTTCTTTCTTCAACCTGTAATATTAATATTGCTGAACAGACCGAATATTTCTGCACGCATGCGCAGAAAAATCCGGCCCGTCCAGTAACATTATGAAATATACGTTTTTCCTGCAATGCCTGTAACAGAGTTGAAAAAATAAATCAATTATGAATATTACAAAATATAAAGATAAATTAGAAGATAAATATTGCTTAACAATGATATGTTCAAATTTTCTAAGAAATTTATATATGTAATATATATATATAAAGTCTTTAAAAGAATGGAACTAATCATTGTCAATCAGTGAACAATATACGGGACTAAATGTTAAATAAAATGAATTGTTAATTGACGATTGTGTATAAGTAAGTGGTTGATCATGGGATGAACATGCATATCTCTCTTAGGAGAATCATTCTTTAATACTCCCCGTAACTCATTGTCGTCTAATTGGCTGCTCTATTGTTGTTCCATCGGTGTTTTTCTTCCTGAACTTCTTTCTACTTCGCCTTCCTTTGAAGATGTCGTTTGATATCGTCGCGGTTTATGGATGTTCTGACGTTTGGGAGGATCCGTCATTTTTCCAATAAATATATATACATATCATATAAACATAAACATACACACACATTCCCATATATATCTATTTTTTTAAATTTCTTCACAATCAGATAATATGTGATTTTGTCTACTAAGATATTGACAATAAGGCAAATTGATCCGTCGTGTAAAATACAGCAATTATTTCATACATCTAAACTTATTAAAATTCCGTTATATATCATTTTGCGATATTGACAGCTGTTGGGATTAACGTTAGACGGAAGAGGACCTTCATTATACGCTGTATATACTTGTGCAAACGAAAAATGAGTTTGGCCACGATTTGAATTTGTTTCGTGACTTTTTAATTCTGCCATTCTATTAGCAAACTATTGAAGAGGAAAATGAGGTTTTTTTCTGCAGTATTTTCTAAAAAGTGACATTATTTTCATATGGGAAAGCAGAAAATCAAGAGGAGCTAGCTGTCGTACATCATTTGTAAAATGCAGAAGACCGTGCACATTATATGAAATAAATGATAAGCCATAAAGATTTTCACATCGAGTAACAAATTTTTGTAAAGCAAGTTCAGCAAGTTTAAATGTGTTTTTGATGGTGATGAAGAAATTAATATTCTCATGGCAGTATGCAAAAACAAAAAATGAGTATATATTTGTTGATTTAAGACACCGTGCGTTACAACTGGACCTGTATATAATAAAAATTGACGAAATTCAGTTGCTTTGTATTTAGGAAATATATGAATTGCTCTAGGATGTCTTGCAAATTCTGCTGGACAATATGTTTTAAGATTCTCTAATCTCTGAAATATTATAGAGATGGATCTTGCTGATAATTTTGAGAGACGTGAATATTTACCACTTATCCATGATAAAATGAGAATGACATATATATAGAAATTAATTAGGTATAATTCCAATTATAAATTATAAAACTTTTTTTAAATCATTAAGTCGGTTTTTCTATATTATCTATTTTTTCTGTTCGTTTCAAGATAACATATATGGAAAATATAAATAAACAACTATATTTAATTTGAGGATTTTTATAAAACGAAGATTCTTCAAATGAATTTTGCAATAATTATTTACTTGTTGTTTCGTATGAAATTCCTTAAGCTTTTCATTACGAACTCGATCCATTTCACCAATCGAATTTATTTACAAAAATTTTCTCATTTTATAAAATGAGAATGACATATATATAGAAATAACGTTAATTAGGTACCTCTAAAAAAAATCTTACAAAGGTAAAAAAATATACGCCAAGTATATAAAAAATATTTCATTAGGTATATTCCAATTATAAATTATAAAACATTTTTTTAAAATCATTAAGTCGGTTTTTCTATATTATCTATTCTTTCTGTTCGTTGCAAGATAACATATATAGAAAATATAAATAAACAACTATATTTAATTTGAAGATTTTTATAAAATGAAGTCTTCAAAGGAATTTTGCAATAATTATTTACTTATTATCTCGTATGAAAGATAGATCACTGCTTTTCATTACGAACTCGGATTATATCCCGATTTTGAATGTAGGGTTCACTGGGTTAGTAGGTCATTGGATTAAATCCCGAATTTGAATGTAGGGTTCACTGGGTTAGTAGGTCATTGGATTAAATCCCGAATTTGAATATAGGTCATTGGATTAGTAGGTTCGTCATCGGATTAAATCCCGAACACACAATTGTTTGTATTCTGTCACAATAATATTCTGGATCGACTGAGGCGTGTTCAAAGTTCCAACCTAATTGGCGGATTTAATTCTTCCTACCAGCACGGCGACTTTTAGGTATTATATTAATAAATGTTGATTGTCAAATAATTAGCCATTCTTGGATTAGACATGCACGTAAAACTTGACGAATTTCGAACGAAACCGTGTGAATCTTTGCGAATCTTGGGCTATAAACTGATACTTGTTAACTACGTAATTGCTCGATTTAAAAAGTTTGACTGCTCAACTCGGAGAAAGACTTTCTCCCCTTTATAGGAATCGCTTGAAATCGTATGATCGACGTGGACCTGTGACAATCGATCATGGATTTTCCTTTTGGTGGAAAAATCTTTTTATTAGGTGGTGATTTCAGACAACTTTTGCCTATTAAAGTACATGCTACTCGAAGTGAAATTGTAAATCTTTCTAAATTTTAATAATAAATTTTAATTAATAAATTTTAATTAATAAATTTTGTTCTATTTGGAAACATTTTAGAATATTTTATTTAATACGAAATATGCGAGTTTAGCAACAAAATTCGATCACGTAATATCGGGTGATTTTTCGGTCCTGATTGGAAGGACCAGATATTCATACGCGGTTGCAAAAAATCCTTGCGCATCAGATAGACAAGGATGTGATTAGCCGGTATTGAGAATCGAATGATTGCGGATGGATGGCGCCATCGATATGGATTTCGCGTTCCGCATTTGTAATTCGATTTTCTGATTCGAATCCTGAACAGTCATTTTTTTTTACAAAAATTTTCTCATTTTTTCTCGTCTGTACGCATTCAAGTAGGTTGCATGGTTGGGCACTATCTGGAAAAAAAGTGTTTTTCTCGTCTGTACGCATCCAAGTAGGTCGCTTGGTCGGACGCTATCTGGAAAAAAAGTGTTTTTCTCGTCTGTACACATTCAAGTAGGTCGCTTGGTCGGGCGCTATCTGGAAAAAAAGTGTTTTTCTCGTCTGTACGCATTCAAGTAGGTCGCTTGGTCGGGCGCTATCTGGAAAAAAAGTGTTTTTCTCGTTTGTACGCATTCAAGTAGGTCGCTTGGTCGGGTGCTATCTGGAAAAAAAGTGTTTTTCTCGTCTGTACGCATTCAAGTAGGTCGCTTGGTCGGGCGCTATCTGGAAAAAAAGTGTTTTTCTCGTCTGTACGCATTCAAGTAGGTCGCTTGGTCGGGCGCTATCTGGAAAAAAAGTGTTTTTCTCGTCTGTACGTATCCAAGTAGGTCGCTTGGTCGGGCGCTATCTGGAAAAAAAGTGTTTTTCTCGTCTGTACGCATCCAAGTAGGTCGCTTGGTCGGGCGCTATCTGGAAAAAAAGTGTTTTTCTCGTCTGTACGCATCCAAGTAGGTCGCATGGTCGGGCGCTATCTGGAAAAAAGTGTTTTTCTCGTCTGTACGCATCCAAGTAGGTCGCATCGTCGTGCGCTATCTGAAAAAAAGTGTTTTTCTCGTCTGTACGCATTCAAGTAGGTCGCTTGGTCGGGCGCTATCTGGAAAAAAAGTGTTTTTCTCGTCTGTACGCATTCAAGTAGGTCGCTTGGTCGGACGCTATCTGGAAAAAAAGTGTTTTTCTCGTCTGTACGCATTCAAGTAGGTCGCTTGGTCGGGCGCTATCTGGAAAAAAAGTGTTTTTCTCATCTGTACGCATTCAAGTAGGTCGTATATTCTCATAAAATGAGAATGATATATTATATATAGAAATAACATTAATTAGGTATATTCCAATTATAAATTATGAAACATTTTTTTTAAATCATTAAATCGGTTTTTCTATATTATCTATTTTTCCTGTTCATTTCAAGATAATATATATGGAAAATATAAATAAACAACTATATTTAATTTGAAGATTTTTATAAAATGAAGTCTTCAAAGGAATTTTGCAATAATTATTTACTTATTGTCTCGTATGAAAGATAGATCACTGCTTTTCATTACGAACTCGGATTATATCCCGATTTTGAATGTAGGGTTCACTGGATTAGTAGGTCATCGGATTAAGGCCGAGTTTCCACTGAGCGCGTCTCGCGTCGCGTCAGCCGGCGCGTCATGACGCGACGTGACGAAAGTTTTGAAACAGCGTCGTTCTTATTCACACTGAACGCGTCGCGACAAATCAAGGTAATGCATGAGCAGGTCCAACATAACCTAATATCAATGATTGTTGATATTAGTGCCTGTTCATGCATTGCGTTATTTGCTGCGACGTGTTTAGTAGAGATAGATAGTGTTTAATATATTAAATAAGAAGGATTGATAGAATAGAAGCATTTGTAGAATTATGGAGGCCTATCGACAAAATTGGCGAAAAAAAATTATTGGCATGATGCTACTCCATAGGCGAATCAAGCTTGTTGAGAAGGAACACCAAAGGTTTCATAGATTCTGGGTGCGTCCTATACTTGAAACTAGACGAACTCATGGGAATTGGGAACATTTGATACAGGAGCTTCGCTTATATGACCATGAAACCTACTTCAATTTTATGAGAATGACACCATACACTTTTGAAGAAATTCTGTCTTTGGTTGGATCACAGCTTATGCGACAAACTACAAATGTTAAACATGTAATCTCAAAACATATTTATGATAGCGATAGCAATAGAATAGCATTTATTTATTCTCTGTTCCTATTGGTGAATATTTTCTATTCTATCAATAGGAACAAAGATTAGATATTATTCTATCGTTATCGCTTAGCATTGTATAAGGGGCTTAACAATTACATACATAATATACTAATCATAAAACGTATAACTGAGAATAGAATGTAGAAAATATCTAACATTATATATGCAATACTCTTAGGCAAACTTTCAAAAATTGCTTTACGCACAGCCTGCGATCTCTTAAATTAATATCACATTAGGCTACGTTATCGTATAAAAAAAAAATAAATAAAAATATCACAGTATTCAGACAAATGTACAAAATGAAAATGTTCCAAAACAAAAATTTAAGTGTTTTTAAGTTTTTTAAGGATTATTTAAAATAAAATAAAATTTTTACAGAAAAAAATGAATAAAATCTTACGGTACATAGTCAAATAATATAATAAAAAATATTTAAATATTAAACCTAAATGCTTTTAATTTAATTTTTAACATAGTTTAAAAGTAGTTGAGGTCAAGAAACTGTTATTTTCATTTTTTCTTACGCTAATTCATCCTGTATCTGCATTAAGGATTCAGTTATTTTTCTTATTAATTTTTTTATCGCTTGGTTTGAGAGTACTCTCATTTCCGACTCTAAATAGAGTATAAAAGATCCAATGCGATCGGGCACGGTAGGTTCTAAATGTTTTTTACAAAATGATTCAAAATCATCTGTCAAAGATCCTGCAGGTTGAACATTTTTGTTTTTTTTCTTCGATGCAGATGAAGAAGAGCTTGCCCCGGACGTTTCCATATCAATATCTATAGAGCGTTTGCTTTTGGAGAGATTGCTTGTCGTTCTATAATTAGAAAATATATTTAGTGTGTACGGGACAGACAGACAGACAGTACATAGACAGACAAACATTCAAATTTGCAAATTTGAAGTTGTACCTTTGTCTAGTATTATATTTGTGCTAATAAGAAACTTACGGTCTGTATTCTACGCTAGGACGAAGGAAATTCAGCTGCGTGAAATACTTCCAATCAATTTTATTACTTGCAGCACTGCCACTGCGCTTGGATTTACTTTCTTCAGCCAGCAGTCTGACATAGCGATCTCTTAATGATTTGAATGTTTTTTGACTATATCCATTTTGTACACCTGGAAAATGATATAATAAAACTTAAATTTATATATATATGTACTATATATGTACTATCTATTTCGACTGGGTTTCAGTATTCATTGCCAGTATTAAAAATCTATAGTATACTTCAGTTGAATTTTCAGTACTGAAAGTGAATATCAGAATGCAGTCTTTCTGCTTACCTAAAGCTATGTCAATTTCATGCCACAATGCTGATGTTACTTTAAAACTCCTTTCAGCATACGGCAATAGTGCATTCCACAAAGGCTCCCTAGTGAAGACTTCAGCGATAAGTAATTCTCTTTCATCAGGTTCTACAAAGCTTGAAGCATGCAAGTTTTCTGTATCGCTATCTTGCGTACAGTTGGCAATAATGCGTTTTAGCAGCTGCACTGCCTTTTATAATTGTATCACAATTATCACAGAACTGAAACAAGGGATGTAGCATGTAATGTTTATAATAACGGATGATCAAGCTTTAATTTTCATACTATCAAGACATTTAATGTTTTTAACTTGCTCATAATAATCCGAAATAAATCATTTTAGTTTAATTTACATTTGTCATAGACATTTGTATTATGTTTGCATTAATTGATATTAAATAATATTTTTTAAATTGTAGATAAGAATTTAAAAAACAACTATTTTTTTATGTCAAGCAATACGGCGAAGCATGACATAACCAACAAAAATAACAAAATCTACTAATTACAATCTTTTGGCTACACCATCAAATATCTAAGTAATAATTGAAATTTAAAAATATTATTTCGATAATAATTTTGAACTTACAAATATCGTTTCATCGGCGGGCTGCGTCATGATGAATGCGCGGTTTCATCCAAAATAGAGCAACCTTATCAATGCGTCACCCAAAAAGACGCGTCGCAAATTATGCAATAAAATGGGATGTTCTGATTGGTTAACTCGTGACGCGCCGGCTGACGCGACGCGAGACGCGCTCAGTGGAAACTCGGCCTAAGAACACTTGCACTTGATTCAGAGTGGGTTGTGTCCTCTACAGAAGTATCTAAAATCTCTGAAATCAGAAAATAATTGACATATCAAAGAAAAACCTAATATATTATAAGATTTAAAAAGAAAAGCAGATGCTGTACCAGTGGATAATGATGTAGTGCAATCATTCCAATCAGGTAATCCGACAGAGTTAACATGTTGCAATATGTGCATGTGATTGAGGAACAGTTTGGATAGATTGAGGAATGATTAAGGAATAAGGTGATTGAGGAACAGAATTAATTGAACAACTGCTAGAGGTTTCATTACATCTGGAAGTCTGTAGTAATGAGCCTCTTGTTCTATACACAAGAAAACAATTATATAAAATAATTATTATAAATCAATTCTACTATATTATCATATATTTTTTAAGAGAATCTGAATATACGTACTTTCTGTTTTGAATATAAGATTTTTAGAAATGACATGCATGACATAAGAGGCCATTCTATTGTTGATCCAGAACCTGATGGCACCGTTTTCTGTTGTCTCAACTTTCTACTAAATTGATTCCTCAAGGAATCCCAACGTTTTTTTGCTTCATTACCTACAAAACAGAAATATTGAACAGATATTCAACAGTTTATCTGCAAAAAAAAGAACATTTTAACCTTACTTGTACAATTTAAAGTCTTCCCAATTGTTTCCCACTTCATATCTTTTACTTTTTGATCTTTGTAAAATGGATCATTTTTTGCATACAAGCAAGGATTTGCTTGAACTATTGCAATTAAAATTTCATTATTAATATTAATATTAATATTATCATCTTCGTCAATGTCTGACATCATGACGAAATAAAAATTTACGTACGTGTTTTTCAGCGACTTACGTCGAAAATTTAATCTTTAAGCTTTAAGAGCTGGGATCTGACCAGCTCGCTTAAAGCTTAGAGATTCAAGCTTGAAACAGCGCGGGAATCATTTTCCAGAAACTACGTCACACTTATGACTTTTAGAGCAGCAAGCTAAAAGCTTATTACACCTATTGTAGACCCGGCCTTAATAAATTTAAATTAATTTATAAATTTTGTTCTATTTGGAAACATTTTAGAATATTTTATTTAACACGAAATATGCGAGTTTAGCAACAAAATTCGATCACGTAATATCGGGTGATTTTTCGGTCCTGATTGGAAGGACCAGATATTCATACGCGGTTGCAAAAAATCCGGATGTGATTAGCCGGTATTGAGAATCGAATGATTGCGGATGGATGGCGCCATCGATATGGATTTCGCGTTCCGCATTTGTAATTCGATTTTCTGATTCGAATCCTGAACAGTCATTTTTTTTTGACAAAAATTTTCTCATTTTTTCTCGTCTGTACGCATTCAAGTAGGTCGCTTGGTCGGGCGCTATCTGGAAAAAAAGTGTTTTTCTCGTCTGTACGCATCCAAGTGGTCTGGGCCTAAAAGGCTCGGTACGCATAGTGGTCGCTTGGTCGGGCGCTATCTGGAAAAAAGTGTTTTTCTCGTCTGTACGCATTCAAGTAAGTCGCTTGGTCGGGCGCTATCTGGAAAAAAAGTGTTTTTCTCGTCTGTACGCATTCAAGTAGGTCGCTTGGTTGGGCGCTATCTGGAAAAAAGTGTTTTTCTCGTCTGTACGCATTCAAGTAGGTCGCTTGGTCGGCGTTATCTGGAAAAAAGGTTTTTCTCGTCTGTACGCATTCAAGTAGGGCTTGGCGGGCGCTATTGGAAAAAGGTAAAAAAGTGTTTTTCTCGTCTGTACGCATTCAAGTAAGTCGCTTGGTCGGGCGCTATCTGGAAAAAAAGTGTTTTTCTCGTCTGTACGCATTCAAGTAGGTCGCTTGGTCGGGCGCTATCTGGAAAAAGTGTTTTTCTCGTCTGTACGCATTCAAGTAGGTCGTATATTCTCATAAAATGAGAATGACATATTATATATAGAAATAACATTAATTAGGTATATTCCAATTATAAATTATGAAACATTTTTTTTAAATCATTAAATCGGTTTTTCTATATTATCTATTTTTCCTGTTCATTTCAAGATAACATATATGGAAAATATAAATAAACAACTATATTAATTTGAAGATTTTTATAAAATGAAGTCTTCAAATGAATTTTGCAATAATTATTTACTTGTTGTCTCGTATAATAGGTAGAGATAGGTTACTGCTTTTTATTACAAACTCGGATTAAATCTCGATTTTGAATGTAAGTCCACTGGATTAGTAGGTCGTCGGATTAAATCCCGATTTTGAATATAGGTCACTGGGTTAGTAGGTCATCGGATTAAATCCCGAACACACAATTGTTCGTATTGTAAGTCACAATAATATTCCGGATCGACCGAGGCGTATTCAAAGTTCCAACCTAATTGGCGGATTTGATTCTTCCTACCAGCACGACGAGTTTTAGGCATTATATTAATAAATTGGTTGTCAAATAATTAGGCATTCTCGGATTAACTGTTGCTTCGGTTCATTACGAATTCTGATTAAATCCCGATTTTGAATATAGGTCCACTGAAGTTAGTGGCTCGTCGGATTAAATCCCGATTTTGAATGTAGGTTCACTGGGTTAGTAGATCATCGGATTAAATATCGAATTTGAATATAGGTCACTGGGTTAGTAGGTCATCGGATTAAATCCCGAACACACAATTGTTTGTATTTGTTTCGCGTGGATACAGGAATGGTGGATTGTAAGGTGTAGGTGACGTCGGAATTTCGAGAGAGTTTAAGTCGATAGATGATTAAAGAAAAACTTGATTTCAGAATCCCGATGTTTATTCGGATACAGTTGAGAACTGAATGTTGGTTGTCAAATAATTAGGCATTCTCGAATTAACTGTTGCTTCGGTTATTGCTCGATGTGCGAGTGTACTAACGAGACAGAAACGCTTTTTTCCAGATAGCGCACGACAATGCGACCTACTTGGACATATATTAACGAGAAAGGAACGCTTTTATTCGCGCTCGGGGGTCCTTCTCACTATCGAGAATACTTTCGGCTGTATCTATGAACGATGGTCCTCTCCAAACAGATACCAGAAACAATATATTGTGATGTAATTTTTCAAGTATGCCTTTCTCAATACCTAAATGTATATATGCAGGATGTTATAATCCGCGAGATTATAACGTTATTTTAATATTATATTTTAATATTCTCTAGAACGTTCGCGAACCGCGTAAAAAACCGCCGCCTCAGCGAACCACGCGCGAGTTCGCCGGAAACGCAGAAAATGCTAACGAAGGGTTTCGACTTTGAACCTCCTTCGTTAGCACTTAGACTTGATCGCCGGAAATCCCCATGATCAAATATGGTCATGTCGCTAGGCGATCCCCTCCCCTAAAAAGATGTGTTAAAAACCGTCCACCGCGGATCCGCGTTAATTGAAAATCAACCGATAATTAGTGCGAATCTGGGGCTAACCGCTAATCAAACACCGGAAAAGTATTAAATCTAAGAACTACGTGATTCAGGGAAGGACAACGGTAAAAGGAGAATGCTCAAAGAAACTAAGATAAAATAAGGAATTATATATGTATTTTACAAAGAAATAATAATAATAATAATATTGTTAAATAAACGGCCTTGAGGTATCTGGAGTCTCCCGGCTATCCCCACATTCCCGTGCCGTTCCGGGCAAAACAATGCATCAGGTGGCATATTTACAAAATTTTCTCATTTTATAAAATGAAAATGACATATTATATATAGAAATAACATTAATTAGGTATATTCCAATTATAAATTATAAAACATTTTTCTAAAATCATTAAATCGGTTACATATATGAAAAATATAAATAAACAACTATATTTTAATTTGAAGATTTTTATAAAATGAAGTCTTCAAATGAATTTTGCAATAATTATTTACTTGTTGTGTCGCGTATGAAATTCCTTAAGCTTTTCATTACGAACTCGGATTAAATCCCGATTTTGAATGTAGGTCCACTGGGTTAGTAGGTCGTCGGATTAAATCCCGATTTTGAATGTAGGTCACTGGATTAGTAGGTCGTCAGATTATTATTGGCTTCATTCAAGGATCATCAATGAGCTCGAAATAGCTAATAATGCGCTTAATGTAAAAAATGCAAATTAGGTCATTGTTTGAGAGAGGTGCGCAGTCTTGAGTTAGCGCGGTTATTGCCGGTACATGAGTATCACGATAATCAGACAAGCACGTAACAGGTATGAGGTAAGGTCGAAATGATGTGAGATTGCTTCGTTGATGGCACACAGTAACGTTTACAAATTTATTATAATTTAACAGAGATAGATACATTCACTATCACAGTTTCAATACAATGTTTCGAGCGTGCAATCACGCGAAATCGTGAATTTGTACTTAACGATAGTCGCACGAGAGTAAGCGAGAGAGCACGTTAGACCGCACTATACAACAATAGCGCACGCGAGTGAGCGAGATCGCAAGATGCGGCGGCACTTGAAGACAAGGATGCAAGATTGTCTCCGCAAGCAACATGTCACGCGTAATGGAGAGGGTAACGGAGATGTGTGCGTAAGCGTACGTGTGAATTCGACAGCGAGCTCACGTGGCATGTTGTTGTGATGATTTAAAAGTCTGCACATGGTCAATATTCCATTGAAGAGATATCATAATTAATTGGTTATTATTACAGAGTTGGTTTAAAGGGATTCGGGAAAGTAGATTTCTAGGTAAGTGGGTCAATTAAATATAAGTCAGTGGGTCATTGCATTAAATTCCGAATTTGAATATAGGTCACTGGGTTAGTAGGTCGTCGGATTAAATCCCGAACACACAATTGTTCGTATACTAAGTCACAATAATATTTCGGATCGACTGGGGTGTGTTCAAAGTTCCAACCTAATTGGCGGATTTGATTCTTCCTACCAGCACGACGAGTTTTTGGGCATTGTATTAATAAATGTTGGTTGTCAAATAATTAGGCATTCTCGGATTAACTGTTGCTTCGGTTATTGCTCGATGTAAGAGGGTCCTTCAATTCGGGCGCATTATACATTGAGTAAGTATAATTGCTATAACTTGTTATAGCATAATATATTATAGCAATTATAATCACTCAATATACACATACTTTTTGGATATTTCTAAAACTCATAATATGAGCCTTTGGGAACACCGATTAATCTAATCGAACCTAACCAATCATTAAGCTATTAAATAAAATGTAATACGGTATATAAAATGCAAAAATATATACAATTAATAATATTTACCTATCTTTTATCCATGTTAATTCTGTATATAATGATATAAGATTTTTTTAATCGTTAATCACTATTTTATCCTCCTGTCGACAGATGAACTAAAAGGACTATTGTCAACAAATTGTCACTCATAAGCAGTAAGATGTAAGCAGGTAGAAAATCGACCAATCATGGTCAAGCAGTATTCTAGTTTCATTGGCTGCTTTACTATAATCGTTTCTCTTACTACTTACTAATTTTTATATGGCGCGATTATTATCGCGCGCACTATTTAAATTTATAATATTAGTTGAACGTGCAATATCGTATAATAATACCAAAATAAATGCGAGTAGGAGCTTAAATTTTCAAAATATATAGAAATCGCAATACATATCATTATAAAACAACACCAAAAATCTCTTTCGAAATAAAATAACCGATTATAAATTCAGATATATTATCTTATCATAATATACTCATTTTGATGTCAATATGACATTGAGTTTTATTCATTAATATTATATATATCTTAAACATCTATTTCCACTTTTCCTAAAGTATTTCATCAAATACAATCTCAATCTATACAGGGTGGTTCATTTTAATCGCCCCAGGCAAATATCTCGAAAAATATGAAAAATACAAAAAAATGTTTCAGACAAAAGTTGTATGGTTTCGAGGGGGACATAAGATGATGCTATCAGTTTGACTTTGAAAAGTCACCTGAAGGTCACGTCAAGGTCATCTCCAATTTTTTAAATGGAACACCCTGTATATTTTTGCATATTCTTGTAGCTTATCTCGAGAGCTTTCCAAAACACTATGATATAATGTTTTTTCATTAAGAACTTTTTGAGTTATTAAGGTTTGAAAGTAATAAATCCAATATTTTGACATAAACTATAAAATATCTTACAAAATATCCAATTTTCAATCATCTTACCCTAATACTTTTATGCACAGAATGATGAGACAAATTGACTAGTGTAAAAAAAAATACACAATTGTTTAAAAAAAAATTTGTAATTGTTGCAAATTTATACAGGTGGTTCATTTTAATCATTCCAGGCAAATATCTCGAAAACCAAGCCTGGGAGAGAAAAATATTCTATACAAAAGTTTTATGGCTTCAAGAGGGCATAAGATAGTGCTATCAG
Source organism: Camponotus fellah (assembly GCA_030586385.1). Lineage (NCBI taxonomy): Eukaryota > Metazoa > Arthropoda > Insecta > Hymenoptera > Formicidae > Camponotus > Camponotus fellah. Next base: position 288,258 of record JAPIVC010000305.1, on the reverse strand, counting down.
TTTGACCTTGAAGAGTCACCTGAAGATCACATAAAGGTCACCTCCAATTTTTTTTAATGGAACACCCTATTTTTTTACTGCATATTCTTGTAGCTTATCTCGAGTGCTTTCCAAAACGCTATGATAAAATAATTTTCATTAAATATTTTTTAAGTTATAAAGCTTAAAGGTCACAATATGTGCCGATATTACTCAAGATGTACCGGCAAGATAAAGGCAAGACCCTAGATTGATCCGACTGATGAAGGCAAGACTCGAGAGTGATCCGGCCGATGAAGGCAAGACTCGAGAGTGATCCGGCCGATGAAGGCAAGACTCGAGAGTGATCCGGCCGATGAAGGCAAGACTCGAGAGTGATCCGGCCGATGAAGGCAAGACTCGAGAGTGATCCGGCCGATGAAGGCAAGACTCGAGAGTGATCCGGCCGATAAAGGCAAGACCGATGAATTCCATAAGATCACATCAAAGTCACATTAAGTGTCTATTTTTGGTCTACAGCAAATGCTCAAATGTACCACCATTCTGCTGGATACATAATTGCAACCGTCTTTCAAATGCATTGACTGTTTTTCTGAGAACATCGGCTGATATATTTCTACATGCTTGTCTAATGCGGCCCTTTAGCTCTTCAGCTGTGGTGGGTGCGGTCTGGTAAACAATGTTTTTCAAATAGCCCCATAAGAAAAAATCTGGTGATGTCAGATCTGGTGATCTGGGAGGCCATGCTATATGACCACCTCTTCCAATCCAACGGCGCTGATAAGTTAAATTTAAAAAATTTTTTACAGGGCGTGCGTAATGTGGTGGTGCGCCATCCTGTTGCAACCACATATGTTGAACTGTATTTTCGATCGACAAACTCTAACATCCTTGGCAACACATCTCGTAGCATACGTAAATATGAGTCTCCTGTAACATTGTCATCAAAAAAGTGAGGTCCGATAATATGACCATCTAAAATACCACACCAAACTATCACCTTCCATCGATGCTGATTGTCTACATGCCGAACCCAGTGCGGATTGATATTAGAATAATAATGACTATTATGCCGATTTAGCATGCCATTGCTTTCAAATGCAGCCTCGTCACTAAACATAACGCGAGAAAAAAATGTGGGATCTAACTGAATTTTATCTATAGCCCACCTGCAGAAGTTAACACGAAGAATTTTATCGTTATCAGAAAGCTCTTGATTAAGTGTAATGTGATAAGGGTGAAAGTGATTGGCACGTAAAATTCTACCTACAGTTGTACGAGACACATTTAATTCACGACTAATTTGACGTTGACCAATGTGTGGATTTATTATTACCATTCCTAGTATGGTTACGATAATAGCATCGTCGTTATTTAATGGTTTTTTAGAACGTTTGCGTTTCAACAATCCCGTACGCGCTCTAGTTGTTAAACGCAAAATTGCTTTATGATCAGGATGTCGTCTATCTGGATATCTATCTTGATATTGACGAGCTGCTTCTCTAGCATTATTATTAGCGGCATAAAAAATACCAATTATATCAACAATTTCTGAGGGCGGATAATCTGCCATGTTAATAATGACACAATTCATGAAAGGAAATAACATGAATTTACTGTTGGACAAATCGTAATAAGAGCTAACTCGTATTGATCTTAACTAAAAACAACCCAGATAGCAAAATGACGCAAACTTTGCGCAAAGTTTACGGCAAACTCGAGCATGCGTTTGCAGCAAAATTACGACAAGGTGTGTCCGCAAAAAGCTTATCTTTTGCTGGCAATGCTTGTCGCAATAGCATGACGCATATTTTAGGTAAATAATACGGTAAGCCTTGCCTAGCATAGCATGACAGCAAAATTGCGGCAAAAACAGAGTAAGCCTTGCCGTAACACGATACGACAGCAAAATTACGGCAAGAACAGAGCAAGCCTTGCCGTACACGATATGACAGCAAAATTACAGCAAGAACAGAGCAAACCTTGCCATGCATATAACGTGTGTATATCTGTTATGTGTGCAATGCGCGAAAATACATCGGTCGAACGAGGAGCCAATAATCGATATAATAATGCGTGTTTTTGTAATGTCAAGACAACTCATCTCTCAACTCGTTGGTAGCAACTCTGTTATTTACAGCATCATTTGATGAAAACATTTTGTCATAAATATGCTCGAAATTTTGTGAAAAGATAAAGCAAGACAAATCCTTGCCAGAAAATTGCCGCAAAAATTGAAACAAACCTTGCTGGCAAGATTTTTCAAAACGTGCTTTTAGCATTCGTGGCTATCTGGGAATCAGCTGTATTAGAACTTGATAAAAATGTTTTAAAATGTGTAATAAACAACATTACTGTAATAGACAAATATAAATTTGCAACAATTACAAATTTTTTTTTAAATAATTGTTTATTTTTTTTTACACTAGTCGATTTGTCTCATCATTCTGTGCATAAAAGTATTAGGGTAAGATGATTGAAAATTGGATATTTTGTAAGATATTTTATAGTTTATGTCAAAATATTGGATTTATTACTTTCAAACCTTAATAACTCAAAAAGTTCTTAATGAAAAAACATTATATCATAGTGTTTTGGAAAGCTCTCGAGATAAGCTACAAGAATATGCAAAAATATACAGGGTGTTCCATTTAAAAAATTGGAGATGACCTTGACGTGACCTTCAGGTGACTTTTCAAGGTCAAACTGATAGCATCATCTTATGTCCCCCTCGAAACCATACAACTTTTGTCTGAAACATTTTTTTGTATTTTTCATATTTTTCGAGATATTTGCCTGGGGCGATTAAAATGAACCACCCTGTATATGGTGTCAATTTTTCATCATATTAAACTATTTTTTTGACACCATGACGATAAACAACGATTTGGACGTCATATTAACATCATTTTGACTATACTGTTTTCACTGGGGGGGTGTCTCCTTAAATTTCGCATATACAAATACATTGTTCCACAGGCCCTGCATTGCCCGCTGATCGGTTGATCCTCATTGTACTCAATTTCGCCTAGGAAATAGCCCGACAGAATGTGTTCGATCGGTCGAGGGCCATATCAATTTATAAGCGATTCTACGGAAATATCTGTTTGTCACCTTTGATAATTCTTTTGTTTTCCTTTTTGGTAGCTATAAATATAGAAAGAGAATATACGTATAAATAAATAATGTGGAATAAAAAAATTATATATATACACATAATATATACATAAAATATTCTTATTACATTTGATATTTTGTTAGCAGATTTATTACAAAATAGATTTATATAATTTCGGAGAGTCTAATTTCCAATATATACTTAAATTCCAATAAATGCTTATGCTTATACTTTAAATGCAAATTAAAGACGATAAAGATTACAAATAATGTTTTACTTGGATAAACAGAAAAAATTATTATTGCGTATTAGAGTAGGTATTAAATCTGAACTGATTGTCAGTAAAAAATATCGTATATATATATATATATATATATACTAACCTAAAAATCAATTACACTTTTAATTTATAATTTTTTTTTGCACTATGATGTTTTAGAAAATACGTAACGTATGAGAAGTATACACAATCACAATATTATAAATAATTCTAATAGCAATAAATAATTGTTAATATAATATATACGTACCAAAGTAGATTGCTGGCTCGAACTTGCACAACTAATACGTGCATTATTATTATTACCACTATCCATTATTGCGCTTTTTTGCACCCGTTTATCACAATTAAAAATATAGAACGATTGCTTTTTTATGTTGCTTAAGATCGAGGGATCTTGAGGGGTCTAGATTGGACTGGACTTACTGGGCCAATTCATCTGTAACAAAGGATTTAAAATTTAATTAATTCATCCTGTTTGGGATATTTGAATTTTATCCATATGAACAGTTCGGCTCTGATTTCTGATTCTTTGATATTACTGGGAGGTAATAATTCGAAACTTCAACTTATATTGATCTGCAAGTTTTCCTTTTCGCGGTTCTTTTAATAGGAATACGTATGTTCCTATTTTAAGTTGCTGTGGGTTTAGTTTGCGATTTTCTTTTCTGTTTTTTGGTGTTTCTTTGAATTTAAATGTCTTAATAGATTATATTCCCAACAAAAAGTACGTGAAATCCACGTGGATACGATCAATTTATTCAATATCCACGTGAAGTCTTTATTTTTTTAATCCAATAAATTTTGTGATATTTATTTTAAATTAAACAACTTTATTTTAAACATTATTTGTTTAGAAAGCCAGATTATTCATAAAAATTATGACACACATAACATAAAGGTGCCTTTACATGGCAGCATCAAGCTACTGCGCAGAAAACCATTACTAGACCATTGCGCAGGATTCTGAGTTAGATTCCAGCTTCTTGTGATGAATAACAAACATGTAAGTCACACGAGGTAGAAAGAATTAGATATTCCAATATATAATACTTATTAAAATTAATATTTATCAACATTATACATAATACTACTATTATTAGTAAATTAAATATGTTATAGAACATTACTACATCAATGCATCATGTTTCAAAATGTAATCAAACATTAAAGAATTAATAAAGAATTGGAAAAATTTAGGCAATAAAACCACAAATATAAATGTAATGTGTGAAAAAAATATTAAATTAAGACATAAGATTCGCAAAATAAAATTACAAAAATCACACGCAAACGTTTCGATCTATTCCGGATGCTTATCAATGCTGACGAAAAAAGAAATTAACACGAAAAAAGGTCGCTCGCTCGAAAATACAATCGCAATACAAGGTCGGAGATTAAATTAATGACAACAATCGGCGCACCACAATATAACGGTCAAAAAGGAAAAAAGGAAAATAATTCGGTGTTGATATCGGAATTTATAAATAAGAAAATTAATGAAATGTAGCTCTAATAGACGTAAACGGCTATGGCGATGTTCGCAAGTCGGCATGCTACTCACCAATACCGTACACAAGGATCGCAACTGTGTAGAAAAAAAGAGTGTCGTAGAGAGATGCGTGTATAATGGCAGGAATACAGCAAAAAAACAATCCGCACTCAAACAGAGCAAACAGCAAATCCTTATTTTGCATAAAAGTAATTAGTCCAAAAGCAGGAAGTCAGGATCTGAATAAAATTAAGAAAAGCAGAGCAACACGCATTCTCGCAAACACAACCAAAGCGGGAAAGAAAGAAAAAGATTTAAAGATTAAAATTGGCATGAAATTAGTGGTAATTAATGAACGCAATACGTGAGATAAGAAAGGAGTGAATACGTACAAATAATAGAAAGTAAGCACAGCCAAAAAAACGCAAGGAAAGGCGGAAAGATAGTAACGAAATATAAAAGCGATGTATCATGTGCGAAGCATAGAGATGTACTGAGCCACGTTAACAGCGAAGCGCCAAACAAGCAGATCGTGAGGGGAGGGGAGAGGGGAAAGAAATTCAGGAACGGATAGAATCGCAGGATTTGGTCTAGATTAAACTAAAATTGTGGGAAGTGAGAAATATTTCTAAGGACGGAAAGATTTAATGATAGGGAGATAGACACTATCAAAGTTACTCGTATCATTCTGAACATTTAAGCCGTTGTTCTATCGTGAATCATTTCAGAGATTATTCTTCTAAGAAACGAAGGATCTTGGTCTAAAATAATTTTAACGTCATTCCATGAAAATTCGTATCCCTCTAATCTATGATGGGAAACGACTGATAGAGGTTCAGAGGGTCGACCAATGTTAGATTTATGTTCTCGGACACGAGTCGAGAGCTGTCTGCTCGTCTGTCCCACGTAAGGGCCTGAGCAGAATAAAATAAGGGGCTGACTTATAACCTTAAGACACTGTTTTATGCTCTAAGTCTTTGTCTTAACGCACAATACTGTGTTATGTCTTTTAAGATTATAAGTTAGCCATTCTGCTCAGGCCCTAAGATGCAGAGCAGTTGTCGTAATTAATTTTATATACAACATTCGAATGACTTTCAATCGGTAAAGGATCCTTATGTATTTTGATGAAACGATTCAATTTATTTAACACGACGAAGGCTAAAGATTTATTAAGTTTAGCGGCAATATCCTTAAATTGTTCAGAAACACCTCTAATGTATGGATTCACAAAAAAGGAACGAGTAGGAGACTGAGAAGGAAGGGGAGCAGGAGTGGAAGGAGACGCGAAATTATTGTGAATCAGGGACTTGATTCTGCTTGTGACTGTGGAAAAAATGAAACCAGGATAACCATTGTCAAGGAGTATATCAAAAATGAGATTGAAATTCTTCTCATGAAACCGAGGATGCGATAGTTTAAAAACTTTATCCGTGAGTCCAACAACAACTCCCTTTTTGTGTGCCAAAGGATGATGCGAGTAAAAATTCAAAAATCTTCCCAGAAAAAGTGGGCTTCATGTATCAATCAAATTCAATGTGATTGTTATTAATAATAATAATAATCACATCTAAAAAATTAAGATGGTTGTTGTCGGCAATCTCTATGGTAAATTTCAGTCTTTCATGAAAGGAATTGAACACTGTCACAATGAAATCAAGAAAGGCAGAAGGCGCGATCAGAGCAATATCATCAACATAACGGAAGTAAAAAGGAAGGTGGAAGGGGAAAGGAGGGATCCCATAGGCGTCCCAAATATCTGCTTGTAAATTCTCTCGTTGAATTTGAAAAAGGTGGAATCCAACACTAGTCTGAGGCCGGTTAAAAATTCAAGATACGGAATCTTAATTTTGTTCTTGAGTAAATGCCAATGTTTAGCGACACTGCCTACAATCAAATCTATGGCCGGTATTCATAGTCCGTTCTTATATTTAAGTCTGTCTTAAGTACAGTCTTAAGATGCCCTCTAGATGCATAGTCATGAATTAAGATTTCCTTATGCATAATCTTAAGCCTTACCTTCATGAAGATAATCTTATTCTATTATAATTCATAATAATTTCTTAAGCATGTCTTAAAACTAGTTAGATTCATAATCAAATCAAATGGTCTTATTTGAATCGAATAAGATCGTGTTTATTAGAAAGTTAGGTTATGTTTTCAAGTCAACATCGTACATGACTTAAGATAAGCTTATTTAAAATATATATATCTTCTTCTTCTTCTAATATAATTTAAAATATGGAATTAATAGAGGAAATTGATAATACTCAAGATATTGACGATATTGATCATGATTTTCAAGTAGAACGTGTACGAAAACGATACATTCGTGATGGACAAAACCCTTTTGAATTTTATAATAAATTACAATTTAAAAAACGCTATAGATTTAATAAGGATTCCATTTTATATGGAATATTACCAAAAATTGAAGAAGGATTAGCAAAAATTAACAATCGTGGTCTGCCGATTCCACCAGTAATACAATTGTTAATATGCTTAAGATATTAAGCAACTGCAAGTTTCCAGGTATTTCCAATATAAAGAAAGAGAATATTTATTAGTATTTTAAATTTATTTATTAGTAATAGATTTAACAAAATATAAAATAATTAAATATTTAACATTTTTAGCTTCTTATTGGTGATACAATGATCGTTTCACAACCAACCATATCAAGAATAGTTTTCCGGATCAGTTTATTAATTGCCAGCTTGTTTAAAGAATATATAAAAATGCCAAGGAATGAAGAAATGCGAAATGAAAATCGACAATTATTTAACAATCTTGGAAAAGGGAATGGAGCTATTGGTCTTCCTGGCGTAGATGGGGCTATTGATTGTACGCATATAAAGTTGCTGGATACAAGATTTCAAAATATAAGTGAAATCTATAGAAATAGAAAAGGATATTTTTCACTTAATGTGCAAATATATATTACTAATTTTTATTAAATAATTTTTTTACAAATAATATGTGTATGTATATATATATATATATACAGACTGTCGTTAGGCCCCGAATGGAAATTTTAGACATTGTACCGGAGTGGCCTGGTAGCGCTCATGATAGTTGCATATTTCAAAATTCTTTATTATATATGCGATACATGGAAAATCAGTTAGATGGTATACTTGTTGGCGACAGAGGATATCCATGTTTACCATTTCTGATGACAATCATTAGCAAATCCTGGAACCGATGAAGAAATAAGGTAAACAAATTCTTCCTTTTCTTTGTTAAAAAATATATTTATAAACTTAATATATATTAAGAGTAATTAAATAATCGACCAAACTAGCAAGCATTCAATTTATTGATCTTCACGACGTTTCGACCATGTGATTGTGGTCCTTTTCAAGTAAAAAAAAATAAAATCAATATTTTTTTCACTTGAAAAGGATCACAACTACATAGTCGAAACGTCGTGAACATAATAAATTGAATGCCCTCCTAAATTTGAAATATTTTCTTATAATAATATATATTGTATATATTTATAAATAAATATGTGTGTATCATAAATCTTTATATTATTGTAGGTACAACAATATACAGTCCAGGACAAGGATAATAGTGGAACGAACTTTTGGTGTCTGGAAAAGACGATTTCCTTGTTTGTCACGAGGTCTAACAACAAAACTTATTACATCTACAATTGTTGTAGCATGTGCTGTATTGCATAATATGTCATTAATTTTTAATGATATCTTACCGGACGATGATGAAGAAAATGAGGAAATACCTGTACATGACTCTAATAATGATACGATAGATGGATTCGCTGCTCGCGAAGCAATTATTGCCCGTATGTTTCATTAGTATTATATGTACATTAATTATAATTAATATATATTAAATAAGTTTATATATTAAATTTACATAAGTTTATGTTTATGTCTACACAAGTTTATGTTTACTGAAGTATGTTATATTCATTATAATACATATTAATTATTATTTAAACTAAATAGTTTCGAGAATAGTTTATAGAAAAATAAGATTCATAAGATAATAATAAAACACACAACTGCATTTGATGTAATTTTTATTATAGATAAATAAAATACATTTTGGTTTTTCTAAACATTTTTTTTTTAAATTAACATAATAAGTGTAATACTCTTCTTTTAATTATAATACTTTTCCTATTAACAACGTAATACAGTTATAATATTTTTCTTGTTAATAACATAATAGTTATAATATTGCTCAAGTATCACAACAATAGTATCACAGAACAAAATAAATTTTCTTTGGTAGTACTTCCTTACATATTACTATGTAATAAAAAATTCATATAATATATATATATATTATAGTAATAATATATAAAACAAAAAATTACTTTTTTCATATTACTTACATAGTAATAATACATAACAAAACTAAAAATATTATTTTTATTGTACTTTTAGTACTTGTTAGTAAACTTAAAGAAAGCATTTTATTTATTTTTTTCTTTCAGTAAAAATTCTGATAATTCAGTGGCAGCCATAGCTGCACGAATTTCTAAGGCATACTTTTTCTTTAAATGCTCTATTTCTAGTGTTTGTATCATTTCTTGATGCTGTATTTTTGAATTTGCTAGTTGCTGCTCCTGGTCAATTATGCATTTAATTCGTTTTATTTTTAATGATTTTTCATCAACAGTTTGAACATTTTCACTTTCCAGTTGTCGTTTTTTAATTGAACTTGTTGGTGTAAGTTCACTTTTTTTTTTAATGAACTGTGGGTAAGTCACTTTCAGTGTCTTTTTGAACGTTGATAAGTTCCTTCCAGTGTCTTTTTAATTGAACTTGTTGGTGTAAGTTCACTTTCCAGTTGTCGTTTTTTAATTGAACTTGTTGGTGTAAGTTCACTTTCCAGTTGTCGTTTTTTAATTGAACTTGTTGGTGTAAGTTCACTTTCCAGTTGTCGTTTTTTAATTGAACTTGTTGGTATAAGTTCACTTTCCAGTTGTCGTTTTTTAATTGAACTTGTTGGTGTAAGTACTGTTAAGAAAAGAACTTTTTATTAAAATAATGAACATATAAATATAACAATAAAAATATATTTTCTTATTAATGTCTTTTAGCATTTACACAAACACACAGAGAGAGAGAGAGAATGAGAGGGGGAGGGAAGAAGGGAGGGAGGGAGGGGAGAAAGAGAGAGAGAGAGCGAAAGAGTGTGTATGTCTAAAAATAAATATAAATATATTAATAAAATTTACCTTTAGCATTTTTTAATATTGCATTTACTAGATTATTTTCTTTTTCAGCATCATCAGTCTCATTACTGCTTGAGTCTGTAACATTCAATTGTCATTGTGTCATCAATTCTAAATTCTTATTCATAAACAAATATGTTAATAGAAAATATCAATAAAATTAGTTATTTTACCATTTGTATCAAGTGCGATAATAGAATCATTATTAATTTCCTGGAAATTATCATCAATAAAGGGTATATTATCCATATTTTCAATTAATTCCTCAGGAATACAATCATCATTTAATATTCTTTGTTGTCGTTCTGAAAAATATTCATTTTTTTTTTGCTATTTTTAAAATTTTTATTATAATATAAATAAATAAAATAAAGATGTAATTACCTTCTAGTATTTTATCTATAAATAAATTTGATGATCTATAGATAAATTTGATGAAAATAATGTTGGTGCAGTTGTCATTAAATTTGGTGCTATTGTGGCAATGTCCGGGTCAATCTCTGCAGATTTAGGTTCAGGTCCACCACCTGTTGCTAAACGTGCTTGTTTTTCCTGCGTTAGTGCATCTCTCTGTACTGATTTTAAATTACTCCATAATTATTTAAGTTGTTGAACGCTTCTCTGTAATAATTTATTACACATTAAAATGTTAAAAATTAAATTACTTTTAATATAAAAAGTATTTAAAATCTAGCTTAAAAATGAAACTGTCTTAATCGCAAATATCATATTAGATTTTCCTCAAATATAATTAACATTTTTATTTTATGCATTTAACATATCTAATTAGAAAAAATATGTAGATTTCTTACCTTACTTGTAACAATAGATGATATATTATATGCATCGCAAATTTGATTCCACGCTTCTTCTTTATCTTTCAAAGTTGTAGCATCACTTTTTTTTTTCAATAACATGAGAATATTTTGCTAAAATTTTAAGGAAGAATTTTTTTTCGGTATCTGTATAATGTTTTTTGTTTGACATTTTTTACAAAGAAAAGCTGCTTTTTTACAATACTCAGCCAGCTCAGCCTGCAATAATTTGATACATGAGGTCTTAATAATAAGGTAATAAGAAATGATATAGACATACAACTTGTTAAATTTTTCTATATTCAATCACACATTTCATTGGCTGATACATCAGAAAACTCCCGAAGATTAGATAAAGATTAGATTACGAAAGTAAAATGAGATTATCTTAAGCACTAACTTCAGTAAGAAAATCTTAAGTAAAAAGAAGTGCCTATTTCTTTATGAAGATCGTCTCATTTTAAAACTATGAATACATGAGGTCTTAAGTCGTACTTATACAAACAAGACGACCTTAATCAAGAAAATCTTAAGACGATGTTGAAGCTTGGATTATGAATACCGCCCTATGAGAACATTGGTAAAGAAACGACATCAAGAGAAATGAGTTTCAGATTGTTGTCCACGTAAAGATTATTAATTCTATTCACAAGCTCATAGCTGTTGGAAATGTGACTTCTTGAATGTGGAAGATTCTCATGTAGGCAATTATGGAGAAAAGTCGCGAACTTGTAGAGAGGACTATTAATAGATGACACAATGATTCTCAAAGGGCAGTTGGTCTTGTGGATCTTTGGCAAGCCGTACGCACGTGGCAAAATGCCATCACTAATATAGGGTGTTTCATTTTAATCCGACCAGTCGAATATCTCGAAAACCAAGCCCGGGAGAGAAAAATATTTCCGGCAAAAGTTGTTTGGTTTCGGGGGCCATAAGATGGTATCATTGATTTGACCTTCAAGAGTCATTTGAAAGTCACTTCAATTTTTTTAAATGTAACACCCTTATATATTTTGCACATTCTTGTAGCTTATCTCGGAGCTTTCCAAAACACTATAATTAAGTGCCTTTTCGTTAAGTACTTTTTGAAGTTATGAGGCTTGAAATAATTTCCTATTTTACATAAACCGTAAAATATCTTGTAAAATAATCATTTTTCGATTATCTTACCTTAATACTTTTATGTACAAAATAATGGGAAGAATCAATTGGTGTAAAGAAAAACATAGTTGTTTCGAAGAAGAAATATGTAATTTGCAATTAACAATTCCATATTTTTCTTAGAAACAACTGTATGTTTTCTTTACACCAATTGATTCCTCTCATATTTTGTACATAAAGTATTAAGATAAGATAATCGAAAAATGAATATTTTACAAGATATTTTATGGTTTATGTAAAATTAAAATGATTTCAAGCCTCATAACTCAAAAAGTACTTAACGAAAAGGCACTTAATTATAGTGTTTTGAAACTTCGGATAAGCTACAAGAATGTCAAAAATAAGGTGTTCCATTTAAAAAATTGAAGTGATTTACGTGACCTTCAAATAACTCTTGAAGGTCAAACCAATGATACCATCTTATGGCCCCCTTTAAACCAAATAACTTTTGTCGGAATATTTTTCTCTCCCGGTTTCGAGATTTGATTGGTCGGATTAAATAAACACCTAGAGATCGTTTAGTATGAAGAGAAATATAATTTTTTTCGATTCCACTTCTTCAAAATGTCGTTAAGATCGTTGCAAATTCTTTTAGTAAGATCCCTATCCACAACAAGTGTCAGAATTAGTCAGTAATTTATTCATCTTAGAAATATAAACGCTCCTGTCGAGAACGACAGTGGCATTGCCCTTATCAGATTTTGTGACAATCAATTCCGGATGATCAGCCAAAAAAAATTTGCAAACTCTATTTGATTTTAAAATTCTACGGTCGAAATCGGAGTAACATCTCGAGTTGTCAGCAAGATATTTTTCTAAACATTGAACAGTGTGGTTTCTGATGTATTGAGAAACTTCCAGATCTAGTCTATTAACACCGCATTCAATATATTTAATCATCTCGCAAACTGAACGGAAAGAATTATTTGAGTTCGACTGAGTTAAACTGAACTTATCTACCAATTGTAAAAAACATTGTACCTCAAAAGGAATATTGAGGGAGGATAAATTGAGAAACCATTTATTATTCACAGAATTAAGAAAGGAACTTGGGGGAGGAGGGTTGGATATGACTGGATTGACTGAGATTTTTAATGAGGAAGATGAAGGGACAAGGGAAGTAGAAAAATTGAAATTCGAAGCAACCTTCTTGTGATCAGAAACGGAAGATTGAGATCTTAACTTCCGTTTGTAATGATTCTCCTCCGATCCATGTGTAAAATTACAATAATAAGAGAAAGCACGAGATGCTGTTGTGGCTTTATGTTCTTTGGCGATCATCCATCTGAGTTTGCCATCCTATCTGTATCTCTCACTATGAATGACGTGTCTAAAGAATTTAAACTGTTTACAAAAATAATTATCCAACAAGTACGCTGAAATAGATTCACAAGCTGCCCTAGCGCGCTGCAGCTCCGCTTGACGTAAACGGCGCAAAGATCTGAACGCATCCGCAATTTCAATATTTAATAAACGTAAAGCTGTCCTAAATTTAACACGATCGTACGTGAGAACCGATTTATTACAAAAGAAAATCTCATTGTTGAAAAGGTGTGATAGATGTGGTGGGGGCACATTGAATTTTTTGCAATTTCTTAAAAAATCTGATTCTTTCACGAGTCTGTATAATACGAATGTGAGCACGAAACCATTCTTTTAAAGTATTCCTGGCTTCAAATCCAAACCGAGACTTAATAAAATTATAAAAACCAAATTCTTTGGAATGCATATTTCGCCGGCGTAATATTAAGACAAAAACAAAAGTATTAATCAAAGTTTGAGAGATAACTATCTAATAAAGTAAAATAAATAATATTAAAAGCTCCTCGAAATTAACAAATTAAAATGAATAATAAAAGGCAGTAAAGAGCCAACGCAGTTGTAGGGCGTGAAAATACTTCTTCAAGACCATCAATTTTAAGGATCAATTTTCATTCTTCTTTATTTCAAACGTTTCGGACTCAATTCGAGCCATCTTCAGTGAATTCTAATAAAAACAAGAAACAAAAATATGAGATCGCAACAATAATAAAAAACGCAAGAGAAAAGAAAGCATAGTCACATGCATGCATTGTCTTTAAGAGCGACGCGACTTCGTCAGAGCTGATCCACCCGAGAAACTCCGATGCAAGTAGTCCCTTCGACGATGCAAAACGCGAAGAGCGATGCACTAGCAAAAATAAATATAAATCTAATCGAGTCTTTATAAAAGAAGGTTGATTTACGCTGGTCAAAAATCACTTACTCGGACACGAGAAGACCGGCACAACCGACACGAACACTCAGCACGCTAACAGTCGCCTAGGCCGAAAATTCAAACGGCAACGATAAAATGATGTCAAGCGATTGAACAACAACAAATCATAAACATTGAGGACAAAACCAGTCAAACAGACAACAATTAAATCTTGGGCATGTTTTCAATTATCGACAGACGAAGTATTTAGTTTTAAAGTGTCGCTTTGGAGATTCAACGCATTCTTTTGGCGCTTAATATAAATCATCTCCGATATCAATCTTTTCCCCCAAAAACGCTTCCTCATCCAAAATTTCAACCTCATCAAAATCAAAAGCATAATTAAGCGCTCTATGTTCAGCAATGACAGATGTAAGATTCCTTCTATGTTCTTTAATTCTCGTTCTTAGCGAGCGTCCAGTTTGTCCTACGTAAGAGGCGTCGCAATCAATGCAGTTAATCTTGTATACTATATTATTGCGCGAATGCTTTTGTAAACTATCTTTGCCGACTTTAATAAATTGGCGCAGGTTGTTTATCCCAGTGTAAGAAAGCTTGACATTGAAACCTTTGACACAATGTCGAAAACGTTCGGATATGTTCCTCACATACGGAACATTAAAATATGCAATCCTACCTTCATCTCTGTTAACATCAACCACGCTCTCACCATCAATCAAACCGATATCACGTTTGCTATTAAATCTATGAAATAGAAAGTTGATCGACAATTGTATGAAAAATAAGAGAGAGCGGGTATCCATTGTTTAAAAGAATGTTAACAACAAATTCCAGATTTTCTTTATGAAATTTTGGATGAGAAAGCCAAAAAACCTTGTCTGTCAAACCGATTATCGTGCCCTTTTTCTGACACAGGGGGTGTCGCGACTCGAAGTGGAGGTATCTTCCTGAGAAAGTCGATTTGTGAAACCAATTGAATATAGTGTCCATTTTCTAAAATAATTGTGATGTCCAGAAAATTCAAACGGTTGTCGACACTCTCCTCCATAGTGAACTGTAACCTTGTGTGGAACGAGTTGAAAGTGTTCAAAATATCGTTGAGCATTGAGGAGGGTGCCGCCAACACGATGTCGTCAACATATCTAAAATAAAACGGAAGATCCACCGAAAGAGTCGCGATCGCCCTTGACTCCAAATCCTGAAGCGTGATCTCCGCGATAATTGGGGAAAGAGGAGAGCCCATGGGCGTGCCGAAAGTCTGTTGATAACAAACATCATTGAACATAAAAAAAGTAGAGTTCAAAATGAAGCGAACTGCCATTAGAAATTCATCGCGAGGTATCTGGCAATTTCTTTCAATATAGTCCCATCTATCCGACAAACTATTAATGGCCATATCCAATGGTATGTTGGTGAATAATGATAATTAGATTTATATTTATTTTTGCTAGTGCATCGCTCTTCGCGTTTTGCATCGTCGAAGGGACTACTTGCATCGGAGTTTCTCGGGTGGGATCAGCTCTGACGAAGTCGCGTCGCTCTTAAAGACAATGCATGCATGTGACTATGCTTTCTTTTCTCTTGCGTTTTTTATTATTATTGCGTTTTTGTTGCGATCTCATATTTTTGTTTCTTGTTTTTATTAGAATTCACTGAAGATGGCTCGAATTGAGTCCGAAACGTTTGAAATAAAGAAGAATGAAAATTGATCCTTAAAATTGATGGTCTTGAAGAAGTATTTTCACGCCCTACAACTGCGTTGGCTCTTTACTGCCTTTTATTATTCATTTTTATCTAATAAAGAATTGGAAAAATTTAGGCAATAAAACCACAAGTATAAATGTAATGTGTGAAAAAATATTAAATTAAGACATAAGATTCGCAAAATAAAATTACAAAAATCACACGCAAACGTTTCGATCCATTCCGGATCCTTATCAATGCTGACAAAAAAAGAAATTAACACGAAAAAAGGTCGCTCGCTCGAAAATACAATCGCAGTACAAGGTCGGAGATTAAATTAATGACAACAATATCATACATATGCCAATATCCATACATTGGTTAACTTTAAATTGGTTAAATGATGAAGTGATAAACTTCTATATGAACTTGTTGATCGCCAGAGGCACATCCTCTAATAAATACCCGAAGGTACATGCCATGAACACATTCTTCTATCCGAAATTACTCTCAGGTGGACATTCATCTCTGAGACGATGGACCAGAAAGGTGGATATATTTGCACAGGATCTCGCGGTCGTGCCCATGCATCTCAATATCCACTGGTGTATGTCGATAATAGATTTCCGGGACAAATCAATTCTTTATTATGATAGTATGGGCGATAATCCAAAATGCCTGGATGGCACTAAAGCAGTATCTACAAGATGAAAGTCAGGACAAGAAGAAACAACCGTACGATATGAGCAACTGGACATTACAGTCTGCCAAAAATATTCCTCAACAAATGAATGGCAGTGATTGTGGAATGTTTTCCTGTATGTTCGCCGAGTATGTATGCGCCAACAAGAAGATAACTTTTACACAGGATGATATGCCGTATTTTAGGAACAAAATAGTTTATGAGATACTGAAAGGTAAACTTTTGTAAAGAAAAGGAAGAGATTAATATTAGGAAGCCTATGTGGTAAAACAGATCTGATTCTATAAAGAATTATCCGGAAAAAACCAGTAATAATGCATTAATATATTAATCTTGAAAGGAGAAGACAAGTGAAAGTTCAATTTCTGTACTCTGGACTTCTGGACTCAAACATATTTGTTAGAGATTTTAAAAAAATGAGAATTCCGTTAAATCAATTTCTTTGTATATTTCTGTTTTAAAATGTGTGAATAGAAAAAGAGATGTGCTATATGTTATTTTTGTCATTAAAATGTTTACAATATGGATATTTCATTAATTTTCTTATTTATAAATTCCGATATCAACGCCGAATTATTTTCCTTTTTTCCTTTTTGACCGTTATATTGTGGTGCGCCGATTGTTGTCATTAATTTAATCTCCGACCTTGTATTGCGATTGTATTTTCGAGCGAGCGACCTTTTTTCGTGTTAATTTCTTTTTTTGTCAGCATTGATAAGGATGGATCGAAACGTTTGCGTGTGATTTTTGTAATTTTATTTTGCGAATCTTATGTCTTAATATTTTTTCACACATTACATTTATACTTGTGGTTTTATTGTCTAAATTTTTCCAATTCTTTATTAGATAGTTATCTCTCAAACCACTTTGATTAATACTTTTGTTTTTGTATTAAAGAATTAATTTTCATGAATTTTTCTTGCATGCTTTTTGTAACAAATACAGTCCTATTTTATATATCTCTTATTATATATCTTAAGATATATAATAAGAGATATATAAAATAGAACTGTGTATATTACTGTGTTTATATAAAAAGTATGCAAGAAAAGTTCATGAAAATTAATTCTTTAATGTTTGATTCGATTTTAAAACGCACAGATTAAATTAAAAGAAGAACAGGTCATGGTACTAAAAAAATAGAAGAATCCTATGAAGATTAAACAAAATATGTGAATATTTATTGCTAACTAACCTGCATCAGTTTGAATATTGGCCATATTTTTTGAAACCAATGTTACAGAATTTTCTTAAAATAAAAAAAGAATTTTGATCAATTCATGAATTAAATACAATAAATTTAATAAATATGTATGTCACAATATGTTATCCTTGGTGATGTCCCTTAAAATTGGAATTTCAATTTCTTCACTTTCTTCGCTATTTTCACTTGTATTTTCTTCATTTTCATTTATATCCATAATCTTTCTTTTTTTAAGAAAAGAATTGGCAATATTGGGATCAGAATCTAAATCATAGGTGTAGTCACAGTCTTTTTTTTTTTTTTTAATGTGTTTCATTTTCTGATGTTACATCAGAAGTTTCTTCAGCTTGAGCTGCTTTGTTTCTTGCGACACTCAGATTTTTTAAAATTTTTGTTGTATGGCTATTATTTATAATTATATAGAAAAATTATATTAATTTTTTCAAACAATACCTACCATATAATTCACCAATTAGTCTGGACTGATAAAGATTCCAATCATCAGCAGGTGGAGTGCAATTTTTTATTAAATTCTTTAATTTTAATCCATTATATGGTGGCCAAAAGCATAAATTAATATCCTTGACCCCCCAGGATGCTGGCACCGTTTCTAATGTATCTTCTTTGATAAAGTGCACTACCCTCCAGCTCATTGCCATATATAAGGATAATCAAATTCTTTAAAAAAATAGAAACAAGTTAATAGAAACTTACTGAATAATTAAAATAGTGTTTTACTTACTTTAAAACTAATAATATAATTGTAGTATTTTTTAAAATAGTAATATTATAGATTACATGTGTAGATAAAAATATAAAATTTATAATAAAAATTCTAATGAAGAAGTAGATAAACTATGAAACCATTTGTTTGAGTAAAAGCCACCATCTTATTCTTTATATCTACCATTGTACACTTCGTATACAATATTCACTCAAATTCTTTGCAATACAAATGTTAAAAATACTTGAATCGCAAGGACAGTCGAATAAATTATTAATTTCGAGGAATATTCTTTCATACACAAAAATATCTTTTCTTACTAAAATATTTTCTATTTTCATGATATGCCCACTTGATAAATAACAAAATGAATCAGCAAGCCTTTCAATATTGAAACTAAACTTTTCAAGGGTTAATTTCTTGAACTGGCTATAACTTCGATTAGGAACTAGACCTTCAAAGTGTTCTCGCTCACATAAAACACATTTTTTATTGACTTTTGAGTATTCTATTTCATATTCCAGTTCTTTTAATCGTGCTACAATTTGTTGTAATGGCCTTTCGTGTTTTCTAAGTAAATTTTTTAAATTTTGAAAAAAATTTTCAAATGGAAATGCACTATATTTATTAAAATTTCCAAAAATTTGTATGTCATCATATATATGAACTAAGCCATGTATATTATGTGATATATTTTCTTTTCCATATAATTTACCAAAATTTTGAACAAAACATTTAAGTAATGAATGCGCATACTCTGCATGTTTCTGAATATATTCGTCATTCGGAAAAATTGTCACTGCAATGTGCAAGCAAAGAAAATTTATATATCTGTCATTTTCAATATTTCCTTTTAAAACGATTGACCCTGCATATAATAAAAAGAATCTTAATTCAGTTGCTTTCCATCTCTTAAGTTCATTTAAAGAACGTGGCTTTCGAGCAAATTCATTTGGTGTACATTCAACTATTGATAACAATTGTCTATTAATATTAATAATTTTCTTAGATTTTAATTCATTTGTGGTTTTCCAAAAGTTCACATTGTCAATAATTTTTTCATGACACCTAAACAAATCAGGTGCATATATTCTAATGGCACATGAGAAACCATATCAATTCCTGGAATTCTTTCTGTAATAGAACTACCAGTATGATGTTGAATTTGGTTCTTATTTTTAAAATTCGGACCTGTCCTTTTTTTACAATTAATTTTAGGAAAACAAATTCGACCTTTCAAGTATGTTCCTTTTTGAAAACATTTTGTACAAGAATAAAAGCCTGTATGACCTTTAATATAACAAATAAAAGATTTGGCAGGAGCATCACATATAAATCCTTTAATTTTAAATTGTTTTATACTTCCATTAATATTTATACTATTTATACTGTTAGATCAAGTGCTTTATTAACAAATTGTAATAAAAAACTAGCAGTTAGCATTTGCTGGTTGCTCATAATCATGATATATTCCTAGCAGCTATCTTTGTAGGATTTGAATATAAGCTACATAATATTGGATATATCTGATTACTTGAACTTTTACTCAAAGGTAGCCCATCAATATTTATTAATATTTCGATTGTGTTTGAACCGTCATCTTTATAAAGTTTTCTTATTGCATCAGAGAGACCAAAATGGTAATATATTCCTGGCTCTATTATTTGAATGTCTAAAGTTCTAGGAATAGATAAAAGAGTTCTAGCATCTGAAGGCAAGTCATTTGGATCAATGTCACTTGTTTTTAATAATTTTAAAACATCAGAGAAAGCTAAATGACTAATTTTGTGTTTTAATGCCCATGCTTTTAAATTGCTTTTAAAAGATGAAGTTGAAGCAGTACATTTTTCATTTACTAGTTGCTCATTCTGTGCATCGCTTACATCATTTATAAAATATAAATCATCCTCTAATATCGCTCTGTCCAAAGTTTCTTCAATAACATTATTGTTATCAAATTTTAATGGTAACACAGTTTCAATGTGTGTGTCTTTACTTATTATA
Organism: Camponotus fellah; assembly: GCA_030586385.1. Lineage (NCBI taxonomy): Eukaryota > Metazoa > Arthropoda > Insecta > Hymenoptera > Formicidae > Camponotus > Camponotus fellah. The sequence goes on along the minus strand of JAPIVC010000305.1, from coordinate 267,683 downwards.
TCATTTCTATTTTCATTTATGAAGTCTTGAGAAAGTAATGCTAAATTTTTATTTAGTTCTGTACTTATTTTTTTATAAAAACCAGCTCGAGATCTCTTCGGCATTATCATATTATTAAAGAAAAAATTAATTAATAAAGCTATCCTACTTTTCTCTTAGCGAATACTGCATTATTACTTTATTAATATGAAGTTTTAATTTCTTTCAAATAGCTATATCCATGCCTAAAATATAAATATTAATCGGAACAGATTTTCAGGTTAGAATTTTGGGACATGCATAAATATATTATATATATAAAATTGTACCTATTTTGTAACTATACGAAGAATATTTCAAAAGAAATCACAAATTTTCAAACTTTGTACAATATTACTTCAATTTATTTAAATCAATTAATTTACTTAAATCTTTTGAACACAATCACGATTCGCAATTGTTGCGTACTATTCTTAGAGAATTTCTAAGGATACGGCCACTTATATTTTCCGCGTAACGCGTACCGCGTAACTAATTAGAGGCGTAATTCTGTTATAGCATAACAGGAGCACAACAGAATTACACTTCTAATTGCGGTTACGCGGTACGCATTACGCGGAAAATTTCAGTCCATGTGGCCGTATCCTAACCTTTAACTGCTTCTGCACGAGTGCGATTGTAGCGCCATAGGATATGTTCAGAAAACAACTGTATTCGAATATTCTCTGAATATTTGGGAATCGTCTTGTTAGAATATTCTGAGAACTTAACAAATAATATTCCAAAAATATTCAGAATATTCTTAGAACTATATAAGAATATTATTTCCAATATTCTGAGAATATTGGAAATTGCCTTAGAACGTTCATTGAGAATATTCATTGAAATGTTATTAGAATATTCTGAATAACTTAACAAATAATATTCCAAAAATGTTGAGAACATTCTTAGAATTATATAAGAATATTCTTTCCGAATATTCTCGGAATATATGGAAAGCATCTTGTTAGAATATTCTCCGAACATTCTGTGTTGTCTGGATTATAAGTAATATATTTCTTCCACTAATTTACAATTTTTGTACACTTTTTTTATTTTTCAAGAAGGAAATGATAACGTTACAATTTTTGAAATTTCAAATAACAAAAATTGTTTATATTTAAAACTTCTAAAATTATAACGTTTCTATTTTCTTCTAGGAAAATAAAAAAATGTGAAATTGTAAATTATTGGAAGAAATATATTACTTGCAATAGAAATAAAATATATTAATAATAATAATGTTGATGTTTTCATTTCCTTCCTAAAAATGGAAAGTATATATATTACGTACTTCATTATCTTCTTATATTATTGTTTATTTATTCTTTGAATATATATTTATATTATGTGTGTATGTATTATATGTAGGGAGAGAGAAAAATATGTACTTGTATTTATTTATTTCTATATATTTTTCTATTTTATATTTAATATATAAATATAAAATTTAATTATATAAAAAGAAACAAACATCATTTTATGACATCACATAAATATTACATTTATCCTAACAGCACATGTACATACTGAGAATGTTCGGAGAACATCGCAAAGTATATTGCGTACATTCTCAAAACATTCGATATACGTACTACGATATACTGAGTACATGCTACGAACATTCCTATGTCCCACTTATAATTCGTAGTATATGTTATGATTATATCGCAATATATTCATAAAATATCGTCAACAGATGTATAGTATGTATGTTGTCGGTATATCTATAGAATGTCGTTCAGTATGTTATTAGTACATCATTATCAGTATGTTATTAGTATTAGAACAGGTTATATTAATTTGTACTCTGTGTTTAGTAAATAAATATATTTATTTATTTGTTAATTATAACAAATTTATATATATACTTTAATATATACTTTATATATATTACAAAGTACCAAAATAAATTCATCATAATCATAAATTGACTTGCTGCGCTTCTATCCTTACTCAAAGTCTTCAGAAAGGAGAACCTGTAGTAAAGAATATTACACTGGGATCGACTTTAGGAGCGACTTTATGTTGGCGATGCAGTTTCCAGATATTATTATTTACTCTTACCAGTATTGAGGTGAGGGGAATTTCGCCAGTTTGGTGAATTTCGTCAGTTCTGGAAACAGAAGGAAGTTCCTTCGCTAGGACTGATTCTTTAAGAAAGACCAATAGTGCAAGGAGCACTTCATCCACATGCACTTACGCTCCCAGGATTCTGATAGCTGTTACTCGGGGCGACTTCCTGTCTCTTCACCAATGCTGAATCTAGTAAGTTACATCCAGCTTATGCAAGTATGCACTATCACATCGAGCTTTGCCAGGTCTATCAGCAAGCTCCTCATCTTCCTACGAGCGTCACATCGAAGAATCAGACAAGTAAGGTGAGCGAATAACTTTTATAAATTTGATCTTTGATTTGTTTGCGAACATTCGTGAAATTTTTTAATTCTTAATGTACAGGGTGTTTCAGACCCATTTAAAAACTAGAGAAGTGGTTATTTCAAAAAAGTAAAAACATTTTCCTTATAAATCGGGTGCGCTCTATCGAATGGTGATATTTTCAACTTCTGCTTCCGGCCGGAAATAGGCGATTCAGCCTGACCGAGTGCATTTTTTAATAAATCCCCCTATTTTTCATTACATATTCTTGTAGCTTACCTCAAGAGCTTTCCAAAACACTGTAATAAATTATTTTTCCATGAAGTATTTTTCGAGTTATCAGGCTTGAAATCATTCCTTAATTTTACATAAATCATAAAATATCTTGTAAAATATTCATTTTTCGATTATCTTACCCCAATACCTTTACTTAAAAAAATGAGTGATCAATTGGTGTAAAGAAAACACATAGTTGTTTCTAAAAAATGTATGTAATTTGCATTAACAATTCCATATTTTTCCCTTAAAAAACGACTGTATGTTTTCTTTACACCAATTATTTTGTACATAAAAGTATTAAGGTAAGATAATCGAAAAATGAATACTTTTCAAGATATTTTATGGTTTATGTAAAATTAAGAAATGATTTCAAGCCTCATAACTCGAAAAGTATTTGATAGAAAAATAATTTATTATAATGTTTTGGAAAGTCTCGGAAGGTAAGCTACAGCAATGAAAAATAGAGTTCCATTTAAAAAAATGCACTTCCAATAAAGTGGATCCACTCAATAGACATGGGACATCATCGATCAAGATCACAGATGATAGGTCACAGATTTCACAGCTCTCATCATCTAACCACTTACGCAAGCAGATACGACCGCCATCAATACATGTGTTAAATTAGATGTATCTATCGTAGAGTATTGATGATAATAATCAACTGATTGTGTGATCAGCTCGAGCGATATCAATATCTATACAGCACAGAACCTTGCAGCAACATTGCTATCGTGTTGCAATATTGCAGTATAATGTAGTAAAGATACTACAAAAATATTATTTTACAATATTATTACTTTAGCAATGTTGCAGCAACATTTGAAATAGTGAAAATATATAATAGTGGTACACGTTTCTTTCGAAGTATATTTCTTTTCTTCAATTTAATTTCTAATGAACTGATTTAATTTAAAATAATTTAATAATCTGGATCCCTTGTTGTTCAGAATATTAAACAAATTATTTAAAATTAGACGGATAAATAGGAAATAGTCCATTTATTGCGTGTAAGATTACTATTGCAAAGTGTATGTAAGATAGTTGTATAGATTATCGACATAAAAAATAGATTTTTTAATTAAATGTTTGTTATTAAATTTATTTCGATAATTTATACAACTATCATTAATAGATGTTTTTTTTATATATTTTATAAGCAGTTAATAGACTTTTAAATAAGTGTTTTATAGAGATCTAATTCGAAAGACAAAAATGTCTAATCCACTACATTTTATATATTTTTATAAATTTCCAAGATTTTCATAAATTTTCTATTTTATATATTTTTATAAATTTCCATCTATCAAGAGTAAAAATATTCTGTATGCAATATTATTAGGTTACGATAACATTGCATTTTTTCAACTATATTACATTGCAATATTGCTATTATGTTTCATTGTAATATTACAAAAACAGACATTTTAACGTTGCTACAATTTTACAACCGATTTGCAATATTACAATGTTTCAATGAAATTATTCTGCAACTTTTCTGTGCTGTATGAGAATCATATGTATAAACAAAAGTTAAGTGTTAGTGTTGTAGGTTGCGAAAGTTTCATAGGGTTCAAACAGATTAGATAAAAGTATATAAGTACATATATATAGCGTTAATCAATCTTTTAGGTAAAAAAAATGTATCATTGGTCATTCGTACATAATTTTGCAAGTTTTTGCAATTTTTATAAAAATATTTTATAAAATTATTTTATAAAATTATAATATTTTATAAAATATTTTATAAATAATTTTATACAAATTTTTATAAAATTACATACAAATGATTTGAATAATACATATTTTTATACATATGTATAAAAAAATAAGAGTCATGAATGCCAAAAGTTACTTTTAATAGTTTACGATTCTTGTAAGTTTCGATTCTTTAAATTTAAAACAAAATATTCTAGTATCTCATTTAAGAAATTAAATTGACAAAAATTTTTAAATCAGATTAGCTTTCTGCCAAGAATGCATCTTTATACAATTATTAAAGTAAATATCCTTATTTTGTAATAAGCGAATAACATCGAAAATGGAATTTGAAAATGGCGGGACAGTACATTAAAAATTGAGTAGTTCAATATAAAAAAAAAAAAAAAAAAGAGGAAAAAAAAAAAAAAAAAAAAAAAAACCCCAAAAAAACCCTGTGGGGGGGGTGTTATTTAGGGGGAAAGAAATAAGATAGATATATATTTAAGTCTCGTTTAAGGCCAGGTTTCATGGATGTAATAATGCCTAAGAACCCAGAAGAAAAAAAAAAAGAGAAAAAGAAAAAAAAAAAACCAAAAAACAAACCAAAAAGGGGGGCAGGAAGGAGGGTAAATGAGGAGGAGGAACAAAAGCCAATTGGGCCCGCGCCAGTGGGGAAAAAAAAGGCCGGGGGAGAAGGGGGGGAATATTAAAAAATTCCGGCCTGGTGTCATCCCATTTGTATATAAAATATAAAAATTTTTTTAAATTAAAAAAAAAAAACAATAAAATATTTTAAAAAAATTTTTTTTTTACAGGGAAACGCAAGGTGTCACAAACGTGACGATAGAAGCCAAAGTAACTGGAATCAAGAAAATATTAAAACCGAATAATTTAATTATATTAAAACCAACTGCCGACACGACCCGGTATTTTTATTTTTTAAGAAATTTTATTTCGGAAACGTAAGTATACATATTTTTAATAAAATTTAATATATATGTATATTATTAATATAAATATATAAAATGTATATTATTCCAATAATAAATATTTTACCAAAATGAAAAAAGGATCATACGCAATAATGTTATGTGTAATAATAAATATATATTTTGTAATAATAATAATGTTTGTAAATATATTTCGTAATAATAATGTTTCGTACTTTATTTTGAGATTCACAATAATTAATGAATCTAGTACGAAGATACGATCGTCTTTTGTAGTATACGATTCAAATTTATACAGGATGTTTCTAGTATCTCGTAATAAAATAATATCATTAAATAAAAACGATCAGCGCGAGAAAGGTCGTTCCATTGTAACTAAATATTTTGTAATTTATATCTCGAAATTTTACGTGGTTTTTTTGCAAAATGGTATAGGATTTTTTAGTACAGTTTAGTGAGATCTATTTATGATTTTACTTTGTACCGAGATATTGGAAACATCCTGTATATGCACGTATCTGTGTAAAATAAACACATATAAATATATAATCAATAATACCTATGTATTAAATTTGTAACACAGAAAAGTAATACAATATAATATATAGTATAATATAATATTAAAAATATATATAATATTTATAATATGGATTATATTGTAATATAATATAATAATTTTATACAATATTATACAATACAATATTTTTATACAATGTTATACAATACAATATTTTTAATATTATATTGTGCAATTATAATATTATATTCATTAAATACAATTAAACAATTATTAATTCTTATATGACATTAGTGAATAATTAAGTATATACATTTATAAATATTATTACAATCATTTATGCTGCATTTTTAATTTCTTCATTTTTCTTACAGTTGTCTTAAAGACTTAGTTATTCAATTATTGAATAAATATCGAAAATATTTTGTCTGTTTTTTGATCTCCGACCAGCGTGTTCTTATCTTCCGTTCAACATCAGCAATTGAAATAATTGAACTTTCGAGCTTTCTTTTTACAAATTTCTTTATCTAAAATAGATTATTTTAGTAATTATTATTAATAAATGATTTCGTATTTAATAATTGCACTGTCACAAATACAGAGTATCGTTATGAACCGAATTATCGGAAAATATTATATAAAATATAGAAATTTGATTTATTTAAAATTTACCTTGTCCAAATGTATCTTAGAATACGCATTGTTAATCATAACAATTAATGTTACATTCTCACTGACTTTTCTATAAAAAATAAAACAATACGTTTATAATTAATTCGTACATAATTTTTTACATCTATGTGCAGTATATCTTTATTAAATAATATCGTCACCTGTGTCTTACTATTTTGTAATTAATTAATAATCTTGGAAGCATATATTTAGAATGTCTTTCAATGACAGAAAGAAAAATATTAGCAGTTGAGGCATAAGCTCGCTCTATCGATTGAAGATGAGATACATTATGTTCAGTTTTCAATAAAATATTTGATATTTTTGTGTTTAAATAATGATAGAACCAAATTTCTAAATTTTTACTATAAGCCAAACATTCTAATATTTTATCATTTCCTTTCATGTAATTATTAAAAACTTTAATCCATGTATCACGATCTATCGTTTTTAAACCATAACAATATGTCCATCTCTTCCATACAGGCGAAAGTCTACAGAAGACAGCCCAAAAAAGAAATAAAAATCTTCTAACGAAATTGTATTAATAGTTTCTTTAGTGTTTTATAAATAATTTTTGAAATAAATGATAATTAATTTCTCAAACATATGCAGAATGTAAAAAAATATTTCTATAAAAAAAATAAAATATTATGAACGGAATTACTTGTTTTCTTTAGGATTTGCTAGATGCCATTTCAAATGACGCTCAGACCTTTTTTCACAAGAATGATCATTCATAATACATTTCCACTTTGCGAGTTCTTGTTTTAAACATTTAATATGATCCATGTTGTAACTTTCGTTAAACAGATTCCATTTACTAATTCTATGTTTCTGCATAAAATCAAACTTTAGCATGCTCTAAAATTTAATAACTATCATTATATTTAGTTTATTCATTATTTACAAGAACAGATATAATGTACGCGCATTCAAACGTTTTTACTTAAATAATTTTCTTTCATATTTCTTTAATATTTATGTGACTTCGTAGCATCAATATCATAATAAGTAGATTTAACAATTCCTTATTTATGTGTGAATAATTGTGTATATATTTTATCATTTAAATAGATATGGATTTTATATCATTTAATGAATTTTTAACACATATCGATATATAAAGTGTTTCATAAAATTGTGCTAACGTTCGTGAGTGGGTAACGCAATAAACTGAACAGAAAGATTCTTTACTATTCTACAGTTTTGTTTGTTTCTACAGTGGTAATAATTATTGAAATATTAATTAAAAATGTGAATAAGCGCATGTTTTGCGAGACTATATCGTAGGATATGCGCAATAGGTGTGCCAACGGCGAATGTCGCATAGCAATGAAAAAACAAGAGTCGAGGCATGCGCGATCAAGCTTTACGAGACACTTTGTATATATATTTTAATCTGTGCATATTGATATGTCGATTTTGATATATGATTTTAATTTTTTTAATTATTATTTTCTTAATTTAAATCTGTGGCGTATCAAATATAGATTTTAAGTATTTTAAACTTTAAATATCAATTTCTTTCTGAAACAAGCATTTACAAGTGGATAATTGTATAGATTATATGTGTTGTATAATGTAAAAAAATTTTCTTAATAATAATAAATTATAATGTGTTGTATAATGTAAACAAATTTTCTTAAAATTATATAAGTCAATTTCTCTACAAAATGTTTGTATATTTTTAATCGTAAACATTCGAATACTACGAAAGAAAATTAATATAAGAAAGATAATTGTGTTATATACTGTGTCCTATAATTTTTCAGAATTAATTAAATATTAATTACACAATTGATCAACAATTATCATGTAAATACTAATGTATTATTATTATAGAAGAATAACTCGATGAAATATTCAAAATTTATGTGATTGTATTAAATATAAAGAAAAAATATATAACAAATATGTAACATAAACGTCTTTTGAATTTAAATTTCTGAATTTTGGTATAAAAAAATTAAATATTAATGTATAATTAATTTTTTTGTTTAACTCCTTACATATAACTATTTTTAAAAGAACTTATTATTATGATATGAAATCGTTGTATTATAAAATAGACAATTGGTGTAATGGATAATTTTTTTTATAAAAAAATGTTATTAAATACATATACCTTAAATTCAGGATAAAAATTTAAGAATGGAAAGATGTTCGACAGAAATTCAAATGCTTTGAGCATAGGATACCATGCTATATAATTTGTTTCCTGTCCCAAATAAGAAGCGAGTTCCCAAAATACGGAGAATTCAAGTTTCTTCTCTATCGCAAAATGAAACGCATCATTGATGATTTGCGCTCGATTGAGAACATGTATATTACGATATTTTTCAGAATTTAAATATTGTGCAATTTTTCGCCAGTTCACAATATCATAATTGACGCGATAGTATCCTGTTTTAAAATAAATTACTTTTGTCGATTATTAAATACTTTGAAATGATATACATATATCGATTAAACATATTTCGTGATGTTAAAGATATTTCGATATTAATATATTATTATTATTATTAAAAATATTTGTATCTTCCGTTTTTATTATTTAACATGAAGGTATCAGCAATTCTACAAATAATTACAGCAAGAAATGAAAATTTCAAATATATCGTTAAAATTTCAATATTCTTGCAATATCTTTTGTTATATCGTATACTTTATATATATATATATATATAAAAATAATATATATATGAGTTTTAATACATTTTATGATTATTTTTAATTAAAATTTATCATATATAATATATATGGTATATTTTATACATTTATATTATATATATATATATATATATATATATATATATAATAATTATACAAACATATATATTTATATATTGAAATATATATACTTGAAATTATACAATATTATACAATATTACAATATTATACAATATTACAATATATTTGTAAATTTGTTATCATATAATATAAATGTATAATATAAATTTTATATTCAATATGTAAAGTTAGATGAATTTATTTTTCATTATTTACCAGCTTGTTTTACATTCATAATAATCCACTGATTATTCTGAAGAAAGTAAAATTCATATTTTGAATCCCGTGGTGTTAACCACATTTCCGTCCAAGTTATGGTAAAATTGGGATTTGACTCCGTAGCATAAGTAACTGGTATATAACATTCTGTCTCTAATTTGTTGTAAAATTGTACCGATATAGTTACAAGATAACTAGAATAATTTCGCGTCACCTCCAACGCGAAAGGATATTTCTGCATAATCCACGAATTTATTGCATCTTTTACATTAAATTTATACTTAGGATTCAATTTAATCATCTTAAATCTTATAGCATTCCATAAATGATCTCCAGTTGTTACTTCAGGCTTACTAAGTCTATAAGATTTAATATTATGAAAGTTTAACACTATATTAAAATATTATATAAATAAATAATAAGAAAAAATCAATAATTTACAAAATTTATTAATAATAATTTACAAAATTTATTATCGTATTATAATCTATAATGTAACTCCTACAGAGATAGACATTTATGAACTTTAATATATATAACAAATAATAAAGATATAGGACTCGAAATATAAAATTAACAAATTAGTTTCAATAGCAATACAAGTCGAACGTCGATGTTATGACACATTTATTTATTTATTTTACAATAAAAAGCATGAATTAAAAATAAAAATAAAAATATAAAGAAGAAGGAATAGCGAACGTTTCGATCCTATTTTTGGGACATCTTCAGCGCAAATGTGATGGTGTGGTAAAAATATAACAAAGATGTTACATATCTGAATCGATGAGATAGAATACCGTCCAAAGTAATACTAAATGTCTCGGTATCTCATTATCTTGACGATGCCTATGTAAAATAAAGGTGAAACAAGATAAATGGATAATGTAAACTAATATATAATGAAAAAAATATTAAAATTTAACGTAAAAAGATGCAAAGAATTAACTGACCATTTAAAAAAAATTTTTTAAATAAATATAAACTGAACATAGAGTCAAAAAGAAATAATAATTAAAGAAGTCAGAGGTTAAAACTATGAAATTGAAACATACTTCCAGGCATCGAAGATAATGACGTGTCGAGGAGACAAATGGGAACAAATCAACATCTCCAAAAACAAAGAACGACTAGTCTTTAACAGATAGATGTGACCAATTTATAAACGGTAAAAGTCAAATGATATATAAATGTACACATTTTAATATTTTTTCCATTATATATTAATTGACATTATTCATTTATCTTGTTTCACCTTTATTTTACATAGGCATCATCAAGATAATGAGATACCGAGATTTAGTATTACTTTGGACTGCATCCTATGTCATCGATTCAAATATGTAATATCTTCGTTATATTTTTATCACACCATCACATTTGCGCTGAAGACCCAAAAATAGAGTCGAAATGTTCGCTATTCCTTCTCCTTTTTATTTTTATTTTTATTTTTAATTCATACTTTTTATTTGTAAAATAAATAAATAAATGTGTCACAACATTGACGCTCGATTCGTATTGCTATTGAAACTAATTTGTTAATTTAATATATATATACATACACACAATTATTCGTGTACTGTATACACGATAGAATTGAGAATTTTATATTTTATATATATTTTATTTATATATATTTGTTTAATATATTATTTACTGTAACATATTAATATATATTTATTAACAATTATGTCAATATTGTGTCATCACTGAATAAATAATAATTTTAATTTTTATATTACAAAGATATTTTATATTTTATGTTTGTAAAACTAGATTCTCGAAATTATTTAATTTGAATTGTTTGTTATTTAGAAAATATGAAAACTTCTATTACATATTTATTAAGAAATATTCAAGTTGAAATTCAATCTTGACAAAAATTCATAAATATAAATCTCAGTATAAATTTGAGATTTCAAATATCTATGTCCTGTAAACATTACAACGGGAGGAATATATTATTAAATTTATTATATATTCTTGATTTCCTTTTTCTTTATGATGTATATTATTACATTACACTTACTGATGATCCTTTATGATGTATATTAATACATTATACTTACTTGATGTTCATATATTCGTCCAATCCTTTTATAAATATATCAGGTGGCAATGTTTCTATTAACATGCGCCATATAATGGATCCTGTAATGTTTAAAAAAGAAAAAAATTTAGTATATTTAAAATGCCTTTACTGCAATGCGCAATAAAGGTTTGCGAATATATCCGTAATTAATAAAATTAATATATCATACACAAAATTTGGGCAATTAAATCAAAGTAAACAGCTACAGAAAATTTTTTAAATCATTTTAACATTTAAAAAATTTATAATAATAGATAAATAATAAATGATTAAATGTTCGTAAAAATAATAAATTAGATCATTATAATGAATCGGATAGAGAGAAAGTTTTATGTTTTGTTATCTTTTGGAGTCTTAAACATATACAAGGAAAAATAAATAATATATTAGAATGATATACAGTTGATTATTTTTTATTAATACATTTTACTTATATATTTACATTCTATTCAATAATACGTTATTTATTTTTCCTTAGTAGTACTGAAATAACGCTTTATTTCAACATTCGAACGCTTATGGTGACAAAATAGCTCTATTAAATGATACCGCGGTTAATCTGACTTTTGATTTGCCATATAAACTATTTATTTCCAGAGTTTCTGCAAATTTCACCAAACTTCAAAATTCAATTTCCATCAGAATCACACAGGGTCTTTTGTTTATAAATGATTTTTCCCATTTTCTATGAAATTAACATTCAGGAATTTCTAATTATTTAATTGTTTAATTATGTAATTTTATACGCATACCTTTGATATGAGAAAGAGAAAAGTGAAAATAATTTTCAGGATAATTATTATATTCTATAGTAGAATTTATAACAACATAAGTATTTAGATAGAGTAATTCATGTTGAACTTGAACTACAAACAAATCTACCATCCGGGAATTTGGCAAAACCTAAAATCAATTCGATATAATCATAACTAATGATTAATAATAAAAAATAGTTTTCGGTACATTTTAAAAGTAGCATTATTATGTACTATTGTTAAGAATAAAAATTAATAGTTTGGAATTTGGCTCAAAAATAGAAAATTAAATCAAAATTTGCACATCAGAGACACAGCGCGGTAATTGCGCAGGGATGAAATATCACTTCTCTCTTTTCGAGAAAGGATCAAAAGAAGATTCGCCTATTAATTCTTATTTTTACAAAAGTTATTTAGAGGTTTTCACATTTTGAAAACCGTATATATATATATATATATATATATATATATACATATATATACATATATATATATATATGTATATATATGTATATATATATGTATATGTATATATATATATATATATGTGTGTGTGTATGTATATGTATATATAGTTCTTATTAAATTTCATTTACTGAATTTCTAAAAATTTAAAAGTTTGAGATTTTTATCAATTCTTCTAATTAAGAAAGAAAATAGAATATTTGCATAAATATTTACAATTATGTACATTGCTAAACTGTTAATTATTTGATTGCGTATTTAAATAGTGTTAGTAATAAAATAACCTTATCGATAATGTATGCTTGCCAAAATATATTAAATCCTTCGTTTAACTTATGAGACCATAAGTAAGTTGGTTCGAACAGATTTCCAATATATTTTTGTATCATCCCATGTGCAATTAAGCGTGCAATTATCGTTTTATATATCACAGGATCTAATTCTTCATTATAAGTGATATCTGCTTCTCTAAAAATATTTATAGTTATATGTATAAAATATTTTAGATATTAATATAATCTCTTATGTAAATAGATTATGATAAGTAATTAAAATAGTTAATATATCTGTATACAATTATATATATTACCGATAAAAAATGAAACCAAAAGTCTGTTCGATTGCTTTTCGTAAATCCGGGATTACGACATGATCCACTTTGCTCTCAAATAAAACGGAGGGGTCCTCAGTTGCTGTTTTGTTTCTCAAAATATTCCATTTACGCATATATACACTAGTGGAAATAATAACAATTTTCGCAAATTCTAGATGCGGTTCCGATTGTGGTCTGAACCATATGGACGAACGAATTGTTTCATTTTTCGAAAGAATTCTCTGACGAAAACCGGAAACCAGAAATGCTACACTATCTCTGGAGATCAAAGGAGTTTTGTGAAAAAATGTCCACATCATATTATCGTTTGTCAATTTGGTTTCTCGTACTGGCATATTTGACAAAGCTTCGTATTTTGGATGATGCATTATGGAAATAATAAAAGTAGTTCTTAATTCCGGCTTGTTCAAATATGGAAATATTTGCTGTTGTTTTGTTTGATACTTGTTTCCTCGCTTGATACCTGTTGCAATTAACCACCTACCGTATTTTAATGACATATTTTAGATAATGACTAATTTCAGATAATTGTCAGCGTAAAATGCACAAATGTACAATTTATTTTTGATACTTCATATATTCTTTTACTTACTTTATTTGTTCATCGTCTATGTACGGAGTTCCAAAAGATTCCTTTACGTTATTATTTGAGATTTCATATTCTATATACAGATCGTACATTCCTTGCAGCAAGACATCACCGAAATCGAGCACGTAAATATTGTTTTTAATCAAATTCGTTGAGTTTGTTTCATAAACCGTATTATTTTTCATTAATGTCGATATAATTATATTCGCTGAATATGGTATATACAAATTTATGTATTGTTTTGCATAAGAAATATTTAAAGTGATTATGCATCTGCTACGGAGATAATTATTGTGTAGCATTAACACTATGTTATAATGTATCGGAAATATATAATTTGATATATTATTTGATTTGTTGTTTAATACACTACTCCGCTCGATTTTCAATTGTTCATCGATTTCTTTGATTTTTGATATTTCACCATCTATAGAACTCGCTATAGCTACTATGGCAAGATATATTATACTATTACTTAATAATAGTTTTAAGAATGTCATGTTGAATTTCATTCGGATATCTATAAAAAACATTTCTTCGTTAAAAACAAAAGTATTTACAAAGAGTATACAATAAAATCGATTTTTGTATGAAAAAACGTTTAAGAGAATTTATTGAACGCTTCATAAGTAAATACGATTAATTCAAAAAGAAATTAAAATAATACAATTTAATAAATAAAGGAATGATTAGAAAACATAAATATAAAACTTATTAAGACGACATATAAAATATTTTTTCGGATTTGAACTTTAGGAGACATGAAGGATGTATTTAGATAATTCCATTAGGACAAACACAATAAACATAACTCTTATTTATCTCAATTTAGCTAGCTTTAACATTTCTTCTAGTGCAATTACATATTTCAATATATATATATATATATATATATATAAAATATAAGCATTAAAATGTATGAGAAATGAAGGTATATTCTAAACAACGCGATTTAATACATGATATGGACTATATGTTTACTAACATGTTATTTTCAAAATCAATCTGTTCCTTAAATAAGAAATGTATTAAAAACATATAAACACTGAACGGAAATCAAATATTATCAAATATTTGAAATTTTGATAATGTATATTAAACATTCGAACAAAATTCTAAAAACAATTATGTTAATATGTTTATAACACATCTTTTTGAATAAAATGTTAATTTTTTATTATTTGTTGTTTATTCGTTCATTATACATTCAAATTAACATGTCCTATTGGTCCTAGATATTCATTAAAAAATATTTTACAAACAAAACAGAGGTAATATTATAAGTTTCTAAGATAGATAATTTCATAACTTAGATAATAAGATAATATTTTATATAGCTTACACAATTTTATACGAATAATATAAAATTAATTACGCAATAATTTTATAATGTCAAAAAGAAATTTAGCTTATAATTTTTACACTTTCTATATGTCAAAATTGTCGAAATATGTTATTACAGTACAAACGTAAATATCTTCATTTTTATTTATTGTAATGTATGCAAAAGATAAAAATAATATTTACAATAAAATGAATTAGTCGATTTGAAAATTTAAGAAGAAAATTAAAAAAAAAAATAAAATGTCTTTTATAAAATAAAAGCGTTACCTGTTACTCCACACAATTTTGCATACACATTTAAAGAAAAAAAGATAAATAATATTTTATTATATATTTAATGCCTTATCCTACTAGTTGAATTAATCAGATTTTAAATCAAATTTAAATCACCTAAAGCATTCAATCGCGAACTTTTCACTTCAAGAGACTATCATGAACTGATGGCTCTGTCGGCGTACAGTATATAGAAGCTTATACCTAGTGTTATATAAATACCATCTTGATTATACGTAGCATAGTTTATCGTATATATCGACAGAAATTAATAAATATTAACTTGTTTATGTTTTTTATCCCATTTTCGTATATGAAAAGCTTTTATTTATAAAGACAATTTTTCTAAGAAATTATTCACAAGAGAAAATGAATTGAAGAATTATAATCGTACTTACACTTGCATGTAGTGGCCGATCTTTTTTAATTAATATCTCGAAATTTTACGAGGCGATTTTCAAAATGATATAGGATTTTTTAGTTTAGTTTAGTGCTATTTACTTATGGTTTTATTTTGTAGCGAGATACTGGAAACACCTTATACAGGGTGTAGAAAATAAGTAAATAAATTTTCAATAAATTATAATTTTTTTTTTCGGAAAAAAGTCGGAACTCTAAAATGTTACGAAAAATATGAGTTTCATTAAAAAATGTTTTAGACAAAAGTTGTAGGGTTTTAAAAGGGTCTATTTACTGGCATAATCCTATTGACTTTGAATAGAGTCATCAAGGTGACATTAAGGTGACCATAAATTTTATAAATTGCAAAAAAAATTATAATTTATTGAAAATTTATTTACTTATTTTTTTTTAAACAATTGTGTATTTTCTTTACGCCAGTCAATTTATCTCATTATTCTGTGCATAAAAGTATTAGGGTAAGATTATTGAAAAATGAATATTTTGTAAGATATTTTGTAATTTGTCAAAATATTGGAACTTTCAAACCTTAATAACTCAAAAAGTTTTTAATGAAAAAATACTTTATCATAGTGTTTTGGAAAGCTCTCGAGATAAGCTACAAGAATATGTAAAAATATATAGGGTGTTCCATTTAAAAAAATTGAAGTGACCTTCACGTGACCTTCCAGTGACTCTTCAAGGTCAAAATGATATTGCCAGTAAATAGAACTTTTTAAACCCTACAACTTTTGTCTGAAACATTTTTTGATAAAACTTATATTTTTCGAAATATTCAAGGGTTCCGACCTTTTTTATACACCCTGTATATGTATGTATCTGTGTAAAATAAACACATGTAAATATATAATCAACATCTGTATTAAAGTTACAGAGAATATACAGAAAAGTAATGCAATGTAATATGTAATATATAATATAATATTAAAAATATACATAATATTCATAATATGAATTATATTGTAATGTAATATCCCATACAGCACAAGATATTCTATGAATATCCTAGAATATTTTATGAATATTTGAATATTCTACGAATGTCCTAAAATGTTTATGGAATATCTTATGCTATATGGGATAATAATTTTATACAATATTATACAATATAATAATTTTATACAATATTATACAATATTTTTAATATTATATTGTACAATTAATATTATACTGATAAATACAATTAAACAATTATTAATTCTTATATGACATTAGTGAATAATTAAATATATATATTTATAAATATTATTACAATCATTTATGCTGTATTTTTAATTCCTAAACAGTTAAAGATTTAATTATTCAATTGTTAAATAAAGATCGAAAATAATTTATCTGTTTTTTGATCTTCGGCGTGTTTCTATCTTGTATTTAATATTGGGAATGATTGAATATTTTAACTTCTTTTTTACAAATTTCTTTATCTAAAATAGATTTTTTTAGTAATTATTATCAATAAATGATTTCGTATTTAATAATTGCAGTCACAAATACAGATGAGTATCATTATGAACCGAATTATAGAAAAATATTATATAAGATATAAAAATTTGATTTATTTAAAAAATCTATGTTGTACATTGCTACCTAAAGATATTTTCAAAAAATCGGATAGGTGTTGAAGCAGTCTATGATATGGAAAAAAATTGTGAAAACCTAAAATGTGAATCTCAAAATAAAGTACGAAACATTATTGCGTCTTTTTTTCATTTTGGTAATATTTATTATTGGAGTAATATACATATATATATATTTTATTAAAATACTTTTATTGAAATTATTAAAACATTAAATTTTATGTGAAATAAAATAAGTATTTAATTTTATATATATTATACACGCATATACATAATTACTTCATAATATATGCTAAAGTGAAAAAAAATCACGCGCAGTTAATAATATGTAATAAAAATTAATAAATGTATGATATGTTTCGTACTTTTGAGATCCACAATTATGGATCTAGCACGGACATGAACTATTCGGTCATTTTACCGTGGCAGCGAAAAGTGAATCCGGCCACGTAGTATCGCCGATCGGAAAATGGATCCAGTTAGCGCCACTTTACGGTGGGGAAAAAGCGTTCCCTGAAAAATAGCAACGTGACCTCTCCCAGTCTTCTCTCTGCTATTGGCTGTCAAATAGGAACATTTTTTTACAACTAAAAATCCTCCACTCGATGACCAATCGCGCGACACAATCGCGTTGACGTATTTTTCTGAAGGAAAACTCCCTGCATAAATAAAATTTCGAAAGTTAACGATCTATTCACCTAAAAATCCGTGATCAGAGTCATGGCTCGGAGTCGACACGATCATTCGTGTTTGACGAGTGCAGGGAGTTGCACGATTTCGGCGTCTTTACGGGACGAACGATGCGCCTAAGTGACAGCAATGACCTCGTGGAATCGTGGAATTGACGACGAGTGAACGTGAGCGTTGGAAAATGAGGCAATCGTGCTTCTCGTACCTTTGTATTCAGCGTAAAGGTGGACGATCGTGAATCAGCGCAAACGCGGGGGGGTTCGCATCGACCCGACGTCGCGTGCCATAATTTGACAGGTGGTGCTCTCGCTACACCTGTTATCCGCGTGCTGGCCCCTGACGCGCGGCCCCGACGCGCCAGTCGCACTATGTTCGCTACCTTGAAGAACAAGATACGCGAGGAAATCGGGAGTGACGTGTCCACCGTTATCAGAAATGCCGGGAGTATACGCGCCATAAATTCCAAGCATGCGTCTCAGGTAAATATTCCTTCAGATTTCGCTCGGTCGAATTTTCCTTCAGGAAATTTTCTGATTTTTTCTCGACGACTCAGCTTTGGAAAAATTGTCCTGTCACATTTTTTTTTTCATATTTACGCAAACGTAGTCAAATAAAAGAAATAGTCGTGTATTGAGTTACATTTAACTTGAATATACAGGGTGTCCCAGACATAACCATTCAGCCGTTAATGGTAGATTCCTGAGATTATTTGGAGACGAAAATTCTAATACCAAAATGTTGACCATGTTATATCCTTGAATATAGGAGAACGAAACGCCGATTGGTAATCTTTAATCTTTTATAGCGCCGAAACTATATCTTTCTTAACATTTTGGTATTAAGATTTTCGTCTCCAAATGATTCCAGGAATCTACCATTAACGGCTGATTCATTAAGTCTGGGACACCCTGTATATTTAATAGTCATGTTATGAAATATTAAATTAAATTAAATTACATTTAATTTGGATATATATATTATGTCTGGGACACCCTGTACATTTAATAGTCATGTTATAAAATATTAAATTAAATCATATAAAATTAAATTAAATTACATTTAATTTGAACTGTTTGACTTTATTTCACTGAAGGAGGCTCGAATGGAGTCCGTATGATTGATCTTCAATAAAGCATGGACATTGGAAGTAGTTTTTTATTGCTTCACGCCTTACATCTGCGTTGGCTCGACATTGCCTAATTATTTAGTTAAATTTATATATTTAATTTGGATATATATTATTTTAAGATTCAGAAGTGTCTCCTTGTAAATTATAAAAAAAGGAAAATATAGAAAAAGATATAGAGAAAATACACAAAACTATTATAAACATACAAAAAAGAACTTTTAATTGTAAACAATATAATGTATATTTTTTATTTAATATATTATATTATATTTTTTATTTAATTTATTTGTGAGAATATAAAGCTATTATATAATTTTATTATACAGCTCTTTTAGGATTGTTATATTATTATTGTTACAGACAGGTTCTACAAGTAGTGTTAGTGGTTCTCAGGTATCATTAGATGGATTGAGGGAAGAAAGTGCATCTCCATTGCCATCAATTTCATCTAAAGGAGAGAATAGTCATGAATCTAAGCCTAACGATGGAATACAGTTAACTACAAAAGATATGAAGAAGCTTGAAAATAAAGAAGATGAGTGGCGAAAACGTTTAGCAAAGAAAGAGGCAGAAGTATTGAAGCGAATGGAAAAACAAGAAGAAGAATGGAAAGTTAAGCTTCTTGAAAAGGAGAAAGAATGGAAGAAGATCGTAGAAAAGCAGGAGAAGGAAAAACGGAAATTACAAGAGGAGATAAAAAAGATAGAAATAGCGAAACAATCTTTAGAGCACGCTCTTAAAGATGCGGAAGGTATCTATAGCTTATCAAATTTCTAGGATATTAGTGTTTTCATCTTTTCATGTACATATGCACATATAACACAGAGTGTCTCGTAATAATTACTTAAAAAGTATACCATTATATTCCTAAACTGAAATGGATTAACTTTCTCCTTCTGCAAAAGTTTTGATAATGCTTAGTTGTTACCAATTTTTTAATCAATTAGATTTCATTAATGAAATATAATTGAAATGTACATGTTGGATTTTTAGGGAAGAAGTTATCGCTCAAAAACCTCTGATGAAGGAAGAGCAAAAGAAAATGAAATAAAAGGAAAATGAAACTAAATAAATTTCTTGAAAAAAAAAAACGATAAAAATAAAAAATAAAAATCTTTTTCTTTTGAATAAAAATAAATGAATGAAAATAAAATAATTTTTTTTAAACTAACTTTTATTTTATTTTCATAAAAGAAAAAGATTTTTATTTTTTATTTTTATCAAGAAATTTATTTAGTTTCATTTTCTTTTTATTTCATTTTCTTTTCATGTTTTCCTCTTCCTTCATCAGAGGTTTTTGAGCGATAACTTCTTAAGGAAGCATTTTTCGACCCATATTTATACGAAATTTTTTGTTCAGAATTAAATTTTTTATAAGATCTCAAAGTCTGGTTGGAACGTTCGGAGCTACCTTGTATATGATCAGATATTCTAAAGAGTAAATGTTTGATATAGAGATTTCCTCTTTAATCTTTTCAAATATATGTATATATTTATGTATATTTTTAATAGTAAAAATCGATTCTTCTTGAAAAACTCATTCTCGTTTTATATTTTTGTATAATTTTATTTCAATGTAACTTTATGCAATAATATTATAATAGTAAGCATATACAATAATAATAAAATATACATTACAGATTCTTTATCATCTATTTTATGTATTTTGAGGGAAGATTAACATTGAAAGTGTTCGAAAAAATTATCGCTTTTATTTAATTTCGTTTTTGTATAAAGCAATAAATTTCTTCTTTAAATATTATTAGAGTGCAATATTATTTACAAGGATAGACTAATATTTTATAGTTATTTAGTACGCTTTATAATTGCTTAAGGAAAAATAAAAGATTAACATTTTATGAATGCACTAAAACTGCAATTAATTATTTTTTAACAGCTTCAAAAATATCTATTTTAAAAAAGATTTAACAAGGATTTTTTGTTTGATTCTTTTCATGTTCTCCTTAAAATCATTTAATCCATTTTCCTCTACATCTGATAACATTAATATAAATCAATGTGGTAATTTCAAGTGTCTCATTCTGTACATAATGTTTCGAAATAGAAGACATTAGTTTGGGGATTATGATTATTATCACTCTACACATTTCGAAATATATAAAGTTCTAATAATTATGAATCATTTATTAAGAATGCATTTTTTAAACTGACAATCTTTAGATTTAATGAATTAGACAAAGCAGGTTAGTATAGTCGATCAGATAGTAAGTAAGTAAGATTAGATAGCTGGCTAGTTAAAGCAAACTTATATATGTATAATAAACATATCAAAATTTTTTAAATAATTTTTTCTTAAATATTTTGTTTTTAATCGATGAAACTTTAAAAGAACACATTTTCTTATATTTACTGAACATTTACATTTCTAATCTTATAATTAAAATTTTAAACTTTTTCATATCTTGAAAAGAATGAGGAAACACTTCTTTCTGATGACTTCTATTTCGAGCTTCTATTTATCTTGTGTTTATATGTATGTGTATGTGTGTATGTGTGTGTGCGTGTGTGTGTGTATTATCTTTTCTCATTATGTTTTAGAATATAAAAAGAAGTTGTACAGCTTTCAAGAAGATGCAGAACAGCTGGAAGGTTTTCAAACACAGGAAATGGCAAAAGTTAAACACCTTGTATGTGTTATTAAAATAATAATATATGTAGGAGAGATTGCTTTATGACTTTCTGTTTCTATTCTATATAGAGATGTACATATATTAACAGAATTCTGTATATAAGAAATTGGGACATTAGATATTGCAATATGAACAAATCTTTTAAATAAGTATTTTTATTTTAATTTTTTTACACATTTAGTTATTAGTAAAATGAATCTAATAATGTATGATAAGATCATTAAAATTTGTTAAAATTTAAAAAATGTTAAAGCATTATTAATTTTTAATTTTTGAATTTTATAAAAACAATGAAATTTTTATAAAATATTTATGATTTTATTTTTGCATCTGTTACTTGATTATTATAATTTTTGCAACTTGTATATAATTTTTTAATTCTAATATATTATTGAAACAACGTAGATTAAGTATGTAATAATTTTTTGCAGTTATTAGCAAAAGAACAGGAAGTAGACGAAAAGACGTATCATTTGAAAGCTGCTACAGCGGAAATAGAAAGCTTGAAGACAGAAGTTTCCCGTCTCAGACGATATGAAGATGAATTAAACGATATACAAGTAAGTTGGTTGAATTAAGTTTATAGCTTTTTATATATTTGTTCGAATTTATTAATTTATTTACACACAAGATTTTTTAATTTTTTAAATAATTGTTTATGTCTTGTACATTTTATGATATTTTTAATATTATTTATATTTAATATTTAATTATTTAATTTTTAATTTTTAATTTAATATTTAATTATTTAATTTAATTATTTAAATATAATTATATAGCATTTTTTATGGGATACATTATTTATTATTATATAAATGCAATTATATAATTATTATACAAATATTATACAATTATTATAATTTAATTTATTATAATTTAAATTAAATTTAATTTTTTAATAAGCATAAGTAGCAATTTATTAGTAAATATCATATGCTTTTTGATTTATATAAGTGATATGTTTGATGTTATTTTTTAAAATACGATATGGCAACACTGAGCATTGAAACTATAATTAATTTAGAATTTTGCAAACAAAAAAATTATATGCAATTTGATTAATAATAATTGCAAAGTACAGTATTTCTTATACAAGCGAAAAGAATTTATCAAAGCTCGTAAAATTCTATTTTTCTGATAATACAAAAATTTTTTTAATAAGAAAACAATTTTTTAAAAAACAATTTGCAAATTTTGATTGTGCGTAAATTATATTGTTACAAATAGAAAACTTGAAGAATAACATCGAGAACAATATTTTAAACATGGAAAAAACAAGGCTTTAAATATATCTCATCAACGATTGAAAAATATAAAAAATGTTTTTAATGTGAAGCATCCATAAATTTTTTCTATTACGTGACATGATTAACAAACGAGCTTTCATTTATCTCACAATTATTCGCCTTATTGAGCGGATTAAATTATATTGAATCTTGTGTTGGCAAAATTCTTAAATTTAAATTTAGCTGCTCTTGAAGAGAAAATGTTCAATTGGCACTGAAAGATTATTTATTATTTTTATGAGAAATTGTTTATAATTTTATATACATGCGAGTGCACACTACACACACATAGTCATAAATTTGGAGTCGTTAAATACTTGTAGCAATAACAGCTCTGATTTGTGTGACACACACACACGCACACTCGTGTCAAACAAAAATCAGATTTGTCACTTTATGAAGTTTGTTCATAGTATTAGTATTTAATCATTCTAAACCTGTGACTCTCTATCTGTGTGTTTTCTGTTTGTCACATATGTATGTATCCAGAGATAAATATAGTTGTAAAATTTTCTCAGGATACATGCTAGATCGATCAGTATTCCACAAATAGTAATTTAAAAAATTGTTTAACATCAACAAGATTTTAAGCAAAAAATTTGAAAACTTTTTTCAATATGGTTTTCGACAAGAAAATTATTTATATTAAAAATGCGAATTTTATTAAAAACTTTTAAGAGATGATCTTTATACAGGGTGTCCCATTTTAAAAGTTCCACCCTCGTAACTTTTTTAATTTTGATTGTAGAAAAAAATGTTTCAGACAAAAGTTATATGGCTCGAAGGGAGACATAAGATGGTGTCATTAGTTTGACATTGAAGAGTCACCTGAAGGTCATGTGAAGGTCACATCCAACTTTTTAAATGGGATACCCTATATGCTTTTGCATGTTCTTATAGTTCATCTCGAGAGCTTTACAAAACACTATAATTAAGTTAGTTTTCATTAAGTACTTTCCGAGTTATGAGGCTTGAAATCATTCCTTAATTTTACATAAACCGTAATATATCTAGTAAAATATTCATTTTTCGATTATCTTGCCTTTTATGTACAAAATGATGAGAGGAATCAATTGGTGTAAAAAAAACACATAGTTATTTTTAAGAAAAAAATATGTAATTAACAATTACATATTTTTTCTTCCGTATATCTTCTCAAGAAGTTAATTATTATCACTACATGTTTCTTTTCAAACTATTGTCTAAAACTGTTATCTAAAATATTTTGTTTTAATAATGCTTTATATTATGTTAAATTTTTTCGTCTGAATCGATTAAATAAATTATTTAAATACATACACTTTACGTGTGTGGGGGGACTGCATCTCTTTAATTAGCACTTCTCTTATGCCGTGCGTGCGTGCTGGCCTTATATTTGACCACATAATAATGCAAATTAGGATATTTATAGAGAGAGAAGATCTATTCTTAATTTAAGAAATTTTGTCTTAAATAAAATCTGAAAATGTGGATGTGTAATTTTAAAGTGACCTTACTTAAGAAGCCATACTTGAGATAATCTTAAATATATTAACGGACTATGCCAAGGCTTAAACATGCCCAATTAAGAAATTATTACATCATCATAATTACAATATAAGCTCCGCACGATTGGACGACTTAGAGTTGAATAGACTGATTGACAATTTAGAATTAGATAATATATGTATGCATATTTGATGAAAGTTACTCAATTTTTTTTTTAATTTAGTGAAAACATTAGGAAACGCAAATAATTAAAAAAACTTATTTTAGAAAATTGCGTCAAAAATCTTTATAAATATTCTCTTTCCTTGAAATTTTCAACAAAGATATCTGGAAGATCAAGGAATTTTTTTTTACAAGATTTGAGAAGAATATTCTCATTTGGTGCATTTTTCTAATATCACCATTTTTACAGAAAAACTGACTTAAGCAATGAAATATATCACATATTAAAATATATAAGAAGCAATTCTTTATATTTCTTTGTACTATTGTGTATTTTTTTTGGACTGGCATATAAAAATATCAATTAAAAATGTAGAGATTAAAAAATGTACATGAGAGTAATTCCTTGTAAAATCGTTCATTTTAACGAGCGCATATATTTTATATATATATATTTTTCTAAAGCGATTATATACTATTATATTTTGAGGCAATTTAGAAAATGTTTCTTTTAAATGATTTCGCACAAAAAAATAAGCAATGTTTACTAAGAGTATTAATTTAAAATGTAATTCTCTCTTTTTAATTTTTCCACAATTAATCAAATCAAATAATATTTATTATGCGATGGTGCAAACTGAATAAAATATATAAGTAAAATATAATTTTTATAATAAAGTAATATAAGTGGTTGTTGATAGCTTAGAGTTGGCGCATTTTTTTAAGCACGCTTGTTTGTGAGAAGGGATTTTTTTATATTCGGAATAAGAGAGAAATAAGGGATTTTATATATTTATATATATCACGTATTTTTATATCTATATTTTGTATTTGTATTAATGTTTTTGAGTATTATCTCGCTTTTTGTTTCGTCACAGTTGCTCTAGTTTTTTCTGCACCTTTTTATTATTGACATGCCGCTCAAACATGAACTCATAACATACATATTACATGTGACTCTTGCTGTAGTAAAAACAAAAAAAAAACATTTAAATTACGTGAGTTCCATAACTCTTAGATGTAATATCGCATGACAACTTTATTATCTCTTAGTATTTTATCTCTCTCTCTCTCTCTCTCTCTCTCTTAATAATTTTTTTATGTATATACATATACAAGGTGTTTCAGACCTCGTATCACCCATTTAAAAACTAGAGAAGTGATTATTTCAAGAAAATAAAAATTTCGCACCAAAATTTTCTTTATAAATCGGGTGCGTTCTATCGAATGATGATATTTTCAACTTTTGATTCCGGCCGGAAATGGGCGATTCAGACAGGAAGTGCATTTTTTTAAATGGAATTTAAAATTTTTTATTGCATATTCTTGTAGCTTACCTCAAGAGCTTTCCAAAACACTATAATAAATTATTTTTCTATAAAGTACTTTTCGAGTTATGAGGCTTGAAATCATTTCTTAATTTTACATAAACCATAAAATATCTCGTAAAATATTCATTTTTCGATTATCTTACCTTAATACTTTTATGTACAAAATAATGAGAGAAATCAATTGATGTAAAGAAAACTTCTGGTTCCGGCCGGAAATAGGCGATTCAGACCAGAAGTGCATTTTTTTAAATGGAACCCCCTATTTTTCATTGCATATTTTTGTAGCTTACCTCGAGAGCTTTCCAAAACACTATAATAAATTATTTTTCTATAAAGTACTTTTCGAGTTATGAGGCTTGAAATCATTTCTTAATTTTACATAAACCATAAAATATCTCGTAAAATATTCATTTTTCGATTATCTTACCTTAATACTTTTATGTACAAAATAATGAGAGAAATCAATTGATGTAAAGAAAACTTCTGGTTCCGGCCGGAAATAGGCGATTCAGACCAGAAGTGCATTTTTTTAAATGGAACCCCCTATTTTTCATTGCATATTCTTGTAGCTTACTTGAGAGCTTTCCAAAACACTATAATAAATTATTTTTCTATAAAGTACTTTTCGAGTTATGAGGCTTGAAATCATTTCTTAATTTTACATATACCATAAAATATCTTGTAAAATATTTATTTTTCGATTATCTTACCTTAATACTTTTACGTACAAAATAATGAGAGAAATCAATTGATGTAAAGAAAACTTTTAGCTCCGGCGAATAGATTCAGACCAGAAGTGCATTTTTTTAAATGGAACCCCCTATTCATTGCATATTTGTAGTTACCTCGAGAGCTTTCCAAAACATTATAATAAATTATTTTTTCTATAAAGTACTTTTCGAGTTATGAGGCTTGGAAATCATTTCTAATTTACATATACCATAAAATATCTTGTAAAATATTATTTTTCGATTATCTTACTTAATACTTTTATGTAAAAAATAATGAGAGGAATCAATTGGTGCAAGGACAACATACAGTTGTTTTTAAGAAAAAATAAGGAATTGTTAAATTCAACTTATCATATTTTTTCTTCAAAACAACTATGTGTTTTCTTTACACCAATTGATTCCTCTCATTATTTTGTACATAAAAGTATTAAGGTAAGATAATCGAAAAATGAATATTTTACAAGATATTTTATGATATGTAAATTATGTAAATTATTAAAAAATGATTTCAAGCTTCATAACTTGAAAAATACTTGATGTAAAAATAATTTATTATAGTCTTTTGGAAAGCTCTCGAGATAAGCTACAAGAATATGCAATGAAAAATAGGGGGTTCCATTTAAAAAAATGCACTTCCGGTCTGAATCGCCTATTTCCGGCCGGAAGCAGAAATTGAAAATATCACCATTCGATAGAGCGCACCTGATTTATAAAGAAAATGTTTTTACTATTTTAAAATAACCACTTCTCTAGTTTTTAAATGGGTGGTATGGCTGATCTGAAACACCCTGTATTTTGCTTTCCGCTGTCCTCTCAATCTCTTAATTGGAAAACTTTCAGACTAATTTATTACAGTATTACTGGTGTGTTCGAGAGAAAAAGGATATATTTGTAAATTATTAAGAAGCGATATTGATTGTCCTGTTTGGTAAATTATGAAGAAGTGATATTAATTGTCCTGTTTGGTAAAAAATAATTGATGTTCTTGCATGAATATAATCGGTCTCATTTTTGAGATTTATGGATATATATGTATATATATTTTCCATAAATATATAATATATACATTCGCCGGATAAAATCCAATGGGAGGAGGCAATTTCTTTGAGTTATGGAACAGTAGCGTTGTTAAAAGTGACATGAAAAAGTTCTGTGAATACAACGCACGCATGAAGATTGGAAAACTTTGGTAAACGAGAGCATCGAAGATCAGAGTTAGGCGGTTATTTCCGCTAATTCGTTGCTGCTATCGCTGATGCTAGAGGTACGTTTTCAAGGCTTCGCCGCTATTCTGTTCGTTTTACGCTAGAATGATCATGCAACAGCCTCTTTGCTTATGCCTGCTTCAACATATTCGGAATAAATATATATAAAAAATAAAAATTTCATTAATATTCAATAAAAAAGGCTCAAACGAACTCTACCTGACAATAATGCATGCATTACACACTTAAGTGCGGCATCATTTCAGATACAAAGTTGTTTCGTCTTCCTCTTCTCTTTTATTATTTTGTATTTTTATGAAATTTTTTTTTACAAAAGTTACATTAACATCAATTAATTTACATCAATTAATTTTTTGTGGAAAAGAATTATATTTTTATTATATTATATCGTTATAATATTAATTAAAAATAATTAAAGATATTAATATTAATATTTTTAATATATTATTTTTAGAATTATATTTTTATTATATTAATATATTATTTTTAGAATTATATTTTTATTATATTATATCGTTATAATATTAATTAAAAATAATTAAAGATATTAATATTAAATATTAATTAAAATATTAATATTAATATTTTTAATATATTATTTTTAATGTATAATTGATATTTTAATTTTAATTTCTTTTTTCATATAAAAAATTATAACTCAATTAATCTTTTACGAAAAGAATTATATTTTTAATATATTCTATCATTATAATATTAATTAAAAATATTAATATTAATATTTTTAATATATTATATTTTTAATGTATAATTGATATTTTAATTTTAATTTCTTTTACCATACAAAAAGTTATATTTACTCAATTAATTTTTTGCAGAAAAGAATTATATTTTTAATATATTCTATCATTATAATATTAATTAAAAATATTAATATTACTATTTTTAATATATTATATTTTTAATGTATAATTGATATTTTAATTTTAATTTCTTTTACCATACAAAAAGTTACATTAACTCAATTAATTTTTTGCGGAAAAGAATGATATTTTTAATGTATTATATAATTATAATATTAATTAAAAATATTAATATTTTTAATATATTATATTTTTAATGTATAATTGATATTTTAATTTTAAAAAATCGAGAAATATTGACGAACGTCAGATCTCACTATACTGCTCTTCGTTTGCCTTTTCGTATTTTTGCTGTTTCTGATGGAATGATATATATTATCTCTTATTTCTGATTTGGCGAAATTTAATTCGCATATTGTCGCTTTGATGAGACTTGCCGGGGAGGCTTTATATGAAAAAAAAAATAATAAAGTTAAATATATTCTAGTGAAAAGCCCAGAGAACAGGATAATAATTATTTGTTGAATTTCAGGACGAGATGGAGAAGATGCGTCATTCCACGCAGCGAGAGAGATCTCAGCTATCTTGTCAACTGGCACAGACGGAGGAGGAGGTGCGTCATCTGAAGGACAAGGTGTTCGTGCTGGAGCAGAGGATCGCTCTGGAGACGAACGACCAGGTGACGGTTGACGAGAGAATAGCCGATCTAATGCGCGAGAGGACACTGTTGGAGAGGAAGCTGGAGGAGGCGCATCTTCATCTCTCCGACATAAAGACCAGTTGGTCGGGCAAGATCTCTAGTCTGGAGACGCAGGTCGGCAGACTCAGCAGGAAAGTGGGCGAGGAGGGCCTGGAGCGCAGGCAGATCGAGCAGGAGAAAGAGAAGCTTAAGCAGAAAATCAAACAGCTAGAGGCCGAGATAGAGGTGAACAATATTGTTATTGCGACAAAAGACGCTAAGCTTTTGCGCATGACAGAGGACATTGACGAGATGGCTACGGAACTGAAAGAGCTCCGGGCCAACGTCGATGACGAGGTGGAAGAATTTAAACGCCAAATTGTGAGTTACCGCGACATGTAGTGACAAAAGTGCATGGACTTAGATTGTCTCTCTCAAACCTTTTGTCCAAATTCCGATGTAAAATCATTTCTGGTAGGTTTCGTTACAAATGATCACTCGGCTGAATTATTTGTAACCATACAAAATTCGTCGTTGCTCAGATTAAGCTTCTTTTTACTAGTATTATTGCGAATGCAATCATTTTAATGTAATATATTACTTTGTTTTTGTCGAAGATAAAGACTATATTGCATTTTTTTTTTTTTAAAGAGACTTTTTGTCCGATATCTGTCTTGATATATTGTAAGAACATTCTTATTATCTACAGAGTGTTCCATTTTAACTTGGACAGTAAAATATCTCAAAAACTAAGCCCAGCAAACAAAAATGTTTCAGACAAAAATTGTATGGTTTCGAGGGGCACATTAGATGGTACCATTGGTTTGACCTTGAAGAGTTATTTGAAGATCACATGAAGGTTAACTTCAATTTCTCAAATGGAATCTACATTTTTTCATTACATATTCTTGTAGCTTATCTCGAGAGCTTTCCAAAACACTATAATAAATTATTTTTCCAAAGTAGAGTTGAAAGTACTTTTCGAGTTATGAGGCTTGAAATCATTTTTTAATAATTTACATAAATCATAAAATATCTTGTAAAATATTCATTTTTCGATTATCTTACCTCAATACTTTTATGTACAAAATAATGAGAGGAATCAATTGGTGTAAAGAAAATACATAGTTGTTTCTAAGAAAAAATATGTAATTTGCAATTAACAATTCCATATTTTTTCTTAAAAACAACTGTATGTTTTCTTTGAATATTTTACAAGATATTTTATGGTTTATGTAAAATTAAGAAATGATTTCAAGCCTCATAACTCAAAAAGTACTTAACGAAAAGGTACTTAATTATAGTGTTTTGGAAAGCTCTCGAGATAAGCTACAAGAATATATAATAAGAAAATGTAGGTTTCATTTAAGAAATTGGAAGTGACCTTTATGTGACCTTCAAATAACTCTTCAAGATTAAACCAATGGTACTTATCACACACATCACACTACATCTTATGTCCCCCTCAAAACCATATAATTTTTGTCTGAAACATTTTTGTTTGCTGGGCTTAGTTTTTGAGATATTTTACTGTCCAAGTTAAAATGGCACATCCTGTATATTTTTTAAACACGTTTGTTGACGATAAATTTTGGAAGCTTTGATGATTTTCGATTTTTGTTAAATTTTTTGGTACATTTAACTTTCGCACTTTTATTTTGGAATGTACGACCAATTGTCACGATTATTAAATTTTACAAGACTGATAAGATCTATTTTCCAAATAGGAGATATACATTTGCATAACTTTTGCAACATATCAATCATTAAATATGATATATTTAAAATTTTCTGTTCCCCATCCTTTCAAAATCTTATACAGATCTTATAGTGAAGATTAGGTGATTAGTAATAATTGTTCTTGAATATTTTATATATTTGTAATGTTTGTGTGCAATTACATATGAAATTATATAAAAAAATATCTCATATTTCGATATAAAAGCTACATACAATTTTAACAAATATAATTTTTATAATACAAAATATATATAGAGTGGTCCCGAAATTCACGAATCAAAATATAGCAGAAAACTTGTCGAAAAATGAAGCAATAAAAGTATTTAGAATTTTTCAAGTTTTGCGATATAAAAATTTAAGCGAGTTTGTAGTACTTTGATTCGTTAATTTCCGGTTGCTCTGTATATATGCGCGCGTACGCGCATGTTAATCGATAATATTGTTCATGTTATTGTTGCATGTTGTTCAGAAGCTTGATGCTTCTTGCTTGATGCACATTTTATTTTTTTTTATCTCTTAACGTGCACGTGCCCTTATCAGAAATTCTTTATTACTTTTAACGATATAGTTGTTATTATTCAAAGCATGTTAAGTGAGTTATTCGAGCGTTTTGAGAGGATCTATATCAAAGAAATATATAAACATAATTAAAACAGATTCACTTGTATTGAAAATAGTATACCCTCCTTTGTACATTAATGTTAGTATGCTAAAATGATACACACACATTTTTATGTATGACTGCACTTTCTGTATATTTTATTTGTGAAATAAAGAAGGAAAAACAAGTATACACAATCTTTTGCTTTTTACCTATTTTTAATTTTTTTTTCAACCAATTTTTATTCCCAAATGATTTGTCGATACCTCATTACAATTGCACTATGGAATTCAGAAAATTCATTTCAGAATTATTCCTATGTATGCTATTGAAATAAAATTTTAAAATAAACTTTTCAGACAAAATTATTCATAAATATAGATTTAGCTTTTTTTCTGCCATTATTATTATTTACATAGCTTTATATTTTTGTGCTAGAATCATTGAAAAAATTACTTTTTACTTATAAGTTAGCAGAGAGAGAAGAGAATTACTTTTAAATTAAAAATATCTATGTATTATATATTATTCATAGATATTTTTAATTTTAAAGTAATTCTCTTCTCTATACAATTATAAAATATTAGAGAGAGAATTAAATAAATATATTTTATATATTTATTTAATTCTTAATACTTATTTTTTATATTTTATATATTTATTTAATTGTGCTGTTAAAAATATAATATTTTATAAATGAGTTTATTATTTAAAGTGCAAAAATTTTTTTATAACAATATAAGGAAAATCTTTATTTTACTTATATTTATTTTGTTCTTTAATGACTTTTAGCTTTTAAGAATAATTATTTACTTTACAATTTTTTTATCCTTAATGATTTTTTCTTATTGTATTTTCTGAATCGTATAAAATTGCCTAAAAAACAGTCATTAAATAATTATTAAAATAAAGATTTTTTTTAAGATTGAAACTACTATTTCAACTATTTAATCAAAAAAGACTTCATATAAGCTTCAATTTTTTCAAGTAAAATTTAGATAAATATACAATTGTTAAGTGTTTTCTCATATCGTGAGAACATTTACTCGTTTTATCACTAAAGAATATTACAAATAAACATCACCATGTCGTCAATTAGGTATGAATGCAAATTGTTAGAAAGATTATACAGGGTGTCCCATTTTAAATTACGCACCTAGATATCTCTCTCATTTTTTATTTTAGAGAAAAATGATTCAGACATGTTTTGTATGGTTTCGAGGGGGCCATAAGATGGTATTATTGGTTTGACCTTGAAGAGTCATTTGAAGGTCACATGAAGGCCACCTCAATTTTTTTAAATGGCACCCCTTATTTTTTATTACATATTCTTGTAGCTGACCTCAAGAGCTTTCCAAAACACTATAATTAAATGTTTTTCCATTAAATGTAATTTGCAATTAACAATTACATATTTCTTCTTCGAATCAACTATGTTTTTTCTTTACACCAATTGATTCCTCCCATTATTTTGTATATAAAAGTATTAAGATAGAATAATCGAAAAATGAATATTTTACTAGATATTTTATCGTTTATGTAAAATTAAGATATTATTTCAAGCCTCATAACTCGAAAAGTACTTAATGAAAAAACATTT
The DNA here is from genome assembly GCA_030586385.1 of Camponotus fellah. Classification (NCBI taxonomy): domain Eukaryota; kingdom Metazoa; phylum Arthropoda; class Insecta; order Hymenoptera; family Formicidae; genus Camponotus; species Camponotus fellah. The sequence goes on along the minus strand of JAPIVC010000305.1, from coordinate 233,892 downwards.
AATTATAGTGTTCTGGAAAGCTCTCGAGGTCAGCTACAAGAATATGTAATAAAAAATAGGGGAGTCATTTAAAAAAATTGAGGTGGCCTTCACGTGACTTTCAAATGACTCTTCAAGGTCAAACCAATGATACCATCTTATGGCCCCCTCGAAACCATACAAAACATGTCCGAACCATTTTTCTCTAAAATAAAAAATGAGAGATATTTAGGTGCGTAATTTAAAATGGGACATCCTGTATGTTTAAATGTCGATTTATATGAATTTATATTTGTGTTTTTTTAGGAATCTTCCTCGAAACAGATCACTCAACTGAAGTCAGACCTCGAGAATACGACGAGCAAGCTTAGTGCTGTCACTAACGAGTTAGCAAATCTTCGATTGTCTTTGGAAAAGGAGCAATCGAGTAATTCCTCCTTACGTGTGGAACTGACGTGTCTGCAAGAAATTCTCGAATCCGAACGATCAACTGCAGCGGAACTGCAAATTTCCTTCGAGAGGGAAAAGGACGAGAAGGATGCTGCTTTGCTGAGGAACGCCCAGGTATCTCAGGACATAGAAATTGTGAAGCAGGAGAATCGGCAGCAGGAGATCGAGAACATGGAGTTGCAGAGTAGAGTGGAGAATTTGGAGGACCATCTAGTCGGTAAAGCGAAGGAAGCGGAGCAAGCAGCGGTTACATTGAAACAATTCGAGCAGAAAGTTGCAAAATTGGAAGAAGCGGAACGTAACAGGGAGAAGATGGAGAGAAACGAGAGAATACTCAAGAGCAATTTGTTAGATCTGGAAGAGCAATTAAGCGAGAAAAATAAGGTAGAGGAAGATTTCGGTTTGATTTGAGCAGAATATGTGCGATACAATTATTGAGCGATTATTTTCAAAATAATTATACATATTAATAATTAAATACAAAAGACTTAAATCTTTTGTAGCATCGAAACTACATCTTCCTCAACATTTTGCTAGATTTTTCGTCTCCAAATGATCTTAGGAATCTGCTATTAACGGCTGATTCATTAAGTTTAGGACACCCTATATACAGGTTTCAAACCACTCGTATCACCCATTTAAAAACTAGAGAAGTAGTTATTTCGAAAAAATAAAAACATTTTCTTTATAAATCGGTTGCGCTCTATCGAATGGTAATATTTTCAACTTCTGGTTCCGGCCGGAAATAGGCGATTCAGACCGGAAGTGCATTTTTTTAAATGGAACCCCCTATTTTTCATTACACATTCTTGTAGCTTTTCTCAAGAGCTTTTCAAAACACTATAATAAATTATTTTTCCATGAAGCACTTTTCGAGTTATGAGGCTTGAAATCATTTCTTAATTTTACATAAATCATAAAATATCTTGTAAAATATTCATTTTTTGATTATCTTACCTTATACTTTTATGTACAAAATAATGAGAGAAATCAATTGGTGTAAAGAAAACATACAGTTGTTTTTAAGAAAAAATATGAAATTGTTAATTGCAAATTACATATTTTTTCTTAGAAACAACTATGTGTTTTCTTTATACCAATTGATTCCTCTCATTATTTTGTACATAAAAGTATTAAGGTAAGATAATCGAAAAATGAATATTTTACAAGATATTATACGGTTTATGTAAAATTAAGAAATGATTTCAAGCCTCATAACTCGAAAAGTACTTCGATAGAAAAATAATTTATTATAGTGTTTTGAAAGCTCTCGAAATAAGCTACAAGAATATGTAATAGAAAGTAAGGAGTTTTATTTAAAAAGTTGAAGTTGATCTTTACGTGCCCTTGAAGCAACTATTTAAAGTCAAACTAATGACATCATCTTATGTCTCCCTTGAAACCATACAACTTTTGTCTGAAACATCTTTTTCTAAAATTAAAAATAAGAAAGTTATTTGCGGTGAGACATTCAAATGGGACACCCTATATATATGGTACATGCATAAGCACATACCTAAAATCACTCTATCAACTATCTAAATAAATCATACAATTTAATTATAAATTTTTTTCCTCATTTTTAGACAATCAAAGTTTTGCAGCAACGGTTAGCCGATATGAAAAAAACACTTCAACGCGAGTTGAAAATTCCGTCCTCGTCGTTGGATAGTGATGCTGAAGCTTCTGCCGCCATTCTCAACCCGAGTTCATCTAAAACCGTCACTGCCAAGCATAATAATTCGAGAGAAGATGACGTTAATTTTAAATATCTCAAGCATGTTCTCATCAAATTCCTCACTAGTAGAGAATACGAGGTGCACATTTATTTTGATTTAAATTTACATTCCATTTGCGATAATAAATAAACAATGTAATATTAACTTTTTAAGGCTCTCCATTTAACGAGGGCGGTGGCGACGTTATTGCACTTTTCGCCGGAAGAGGAACGTCTACTTCAGGAGACTTTAGAATGGAAAATGTCATGGTTCGGTACCAGGCCTAACTTAGGATTCGGACAAACTGCCAAAGCGATACCACCCAGCTGATAATTACAAGATGTTTCGTACCTGACGAAACGTATACTAGAGCAAAAGTAAATTCTTGTTCGAAATGATCAACACGTAAATCGCTTGAATTCGAAGTGATTTACATGCTAAAGCGACCGCGACTAATTTAAAGGATATAAAAAAAAATTAGAAGAATAATATAAAGTCATAATGCGATTTTACAAAGTTTAATAAGCACGTTTAATATTAGTGCAAGTATAATAAACAAACTACAATAAATGGCTATGTGTACGGAACTACGTTGTGGTAAAAAAAAAGGTGGCTTTGTGAAGATTTGATAAGATTTTATGAATACATCATTGATTATTGATTTCTGTCATACACCTGTCATCATGTGTAATACTGAAGTGCAATTTTGATTGTTGAAAACTGGACTATCACGTGTGATGGATTGTGATACTTTGTGCATGTATAAATTTATAAATCGTGATGCAAATGCAGTTCTGATATAAATTGATTTGTAACATATATATTTTGTTCAAGTGAAATTTGTTTTGCGATAATGGTTACAATGGCACTGTGCAAAACATTTCTCATTTTTATATGGCTTTTGCACACACTATCGACGAAAAATAGCGAAACATATCCCAAATTAAGACTCCAGAACAGAATTAGAATTTAGTTGCAACAAAATTTGTCGAGCATAATTTCAGTTGATTCTCTCTTTCTCTCTTCTTTTCTCGTTTCCGTTATATTAGCAACAAGTTTTTAAAAATGATAATACAATAGTACAAAATTTTTTATCTTTTATTGAAATGTCTGACTTTTGGCATTCCAGTTGTATCTTAATTACAATAATTATGCGCGTATTTCTTTTCTACTTCTTTAAATAATTGATTATCTTATCATTATCGATTATTTAATCAACTATTATTTTAATATATATTGTAAAAATAAATAGGTGATTTGATAATTCGATATGAATGCAATGACGAGACGTTAAAGACTTTAAATATATAAAAGTAAAATTTTTACATGAATTTTTATATATATATATAAAATTAAATTATATATAAAATTTATATTATATATAAAATATATATATATATATATATAATTTTATAAAAATATATATATATATATATATATAATTTTATAAAATTATTATAATATATATAATAATATAATTTTATAAAATTATTTTATTATAATATAATTTTATATAATTTTATATATAATATAAATTTTATAAAATTATATATTATATATATATATATATATATAAAATTTGTGTTGTAATAATCTAAGAATTTTTGTAAATCATACTTTTTATATATTTAAATTATATATATTAATTTATATTAAATTTAATTTCTTACATTATATATATAATATAAGGATAAATAATTTTATTTTTTAGTAAAACCAGATATTAACATGGAAAAGATATTGATAAACTGAGTTTAAAGTTGCAATTAATAACATTTTTTGAAGTAAATTTTCCCCAAGAATAATCGAACTCAATTTGGCATGTACGAATATTTGATTAAAAATAGATTTTGAATTCTAATTAATATAAATATGAGATAAATCCTATTTGATTTTAAAATTTTAAATTTATTTTGATTCTAAAATACGAAGTTCTTGCAATCCCTAATTTAAAGTTTTAATCCCATTTTTTTAAAAAAATCTCAGATTTTCTCATATTTCTTATTTTTGATCGCACTTTAATTAACTTATTTCATATTTGAAAGTGTCATAAATCGAGGATAGAGGAATGAAAAATTTCAGATATATTTTTCAGAAAATGTGATTGAGCCTCAAACCTATAAATTTGCGAATTTGCTATCAATTTCGTTCTGTTTACGTCCAAGGTGCGATCTAAAATTTACTCCTTAAAATAGAGTGACTTTCGATCGACCAATCAGGATAAAGGAAAAAAATTCTTTCTCCTTTGATTGGTCAATCGAACGATACTCTAGTCTAGGGAGTTTTGGAACGTAACCCAGGCTATTTCAGGGTTTTAGGATTATCAAGTTTGTAAGATTGATGCTGATAAACAAATGCATGTGGCAAAGAAACAAAAACACAGGACGAACTTACAGAAAATACATGCCAAACGAATCTTTCTTTTTCTTACATAATTAATTTACCAACTGCTATGAAATATAATAACAATTATGAAAGTTATTTTTATTTCCTTGCGTGGTTCTGTGCCATTTCTTATTCTGCATACGAGTTTTATTTATCGAATAACTGTAAGACAAAAAGTCTAATTAATGTAATTTTATAATCCTATTTTATTATATTTTTAATTATATTTTTATTATATTTTATTATAATTTATTATATTTTTAATTATATTTTTCTTATATTTTTCTTATATTTTATTATAATTTATTATATTTTTAATTATATTTTTCTTTTATTTTTCTTATATTTTATTATAATTTATTATATTTTTATTATATTTTATTATATTTTTATTATATTTTATTATATTTTTATTATATTTTTATTATAATTTTATATTTTATTATATTTGTATTATATTTTATTATATTTTTAATTATATTTTAAAAATATTAAATTTTCACGCAACTTGTATTTTCAGATTTTGATGATTATTATGATGCATACAATGATTTCGACAGAGGCTGGAGCTGGATTGGAAGAAAACGAGATACCGCTGATCAAGAGTGGTATGTCTGGCTTGCCTTGATAAACAAACTAATACCATGCATTTTCGTCCATCATTTCTTCAGCCAGATTATTAAAGTCAATAGTAACGTCATGGTAATGCATTTATACTTCCAAGGTAACTTGTTGAAAAAAATTATACCCGATTTAGGGAAATGACGTTTGGAAATTTTGCAGATTTTGTGTTCTTGGTATATCTTGTCGTCTACAGCTTTTCTGTATTATTATATGGGTTCGTTAAGTGCCCTGTGTATACTATTGCAATCTAGTTTCTTACACATAATAACGTATAAATGCAGTAAGCAAGCCGCATGGTTGATACACGTCTCCTTCCTGTTTGTGATACATATATTAAAAATACCAAATGGTACTTTTCAAAGTTGGCTGGGCCTCGACGATGAGCAGCATTATATTTTGACGCTCACAATGTGTTGGATACACTTAAGAAGCATCAGTCACAATATGGATAGCATTGACAAGGAAGTTCTCCACTCAAATAGCTTTATCCAGAAGCTAGCATATTGTTTATACTTGCCCACATTATTTTCAGGGCCACTTATTTTGTATCGAGAGTTTGTTGAATCTGTATGTATGATTTTTACAGTATTTAACTGTAAAATAATGAATATCATAGAAAGTAATGTTGACAACAAGTTTATAAAAAAATAAATTTTTAGATTAATCAACCGCATCGATATTGGAATTGCCAAAAACTACAAGCCTTTGTGCTAAATTTAATTAGATACACATTCTGGCTATATTTCACTGAATTTTTGCTACACTTTATTTATGTAAATGCTGTACAATACCATCCTCAGGTAATAATTTATTCATGCTTAAATATGTATATACAAGGTCCCATTTTAAAGGACCCACTCAAATATCTTAGAAACACTGCATTAAATCGAAAAATGTTTCAAACAAAAGTTGTGTGACTTCAAGGGAGCCCTAAGATGATGGCAAAAATTTGACTTTGGATAGTCATTTGAAGGTCACATAAAGGTCACCTTCAATTTCTTAAATGGAAGCTACTATTTTTCATTGCATATTCTTATAGCTTATCTCGAGAGCTTTCCAAAACACTATAATAAAGTATCTTTTCGTCAAGTACTTTTCGAGTTATGAGGCTTGAAATCATTTCTTAATTTTACATAAACCATAAAATATCTTGTAAAATATTCATTTTTCGATTATCTTAACTAAATACTTTTATGTACAAAATAATGAGAGGAATCAATTGGTGTAAAGAAAATATACAGTTGTTTTTAAGAAAAAATTACAATTAACAATTCCATATTTTTTTTTAAAAACAACTGTATGTTTTCTTTACACCAATTGATTCCTCTTTTTTTATTATTATTATTGTACATAAAAGTTTATATATGTATTATTGTACATAAAGATTATTTTGTACATAAAAGTATTAAGATAAGATAATCGAAAAATGAATATTTTACAAGATATTTTATTTTTTATGTAAAATTAAGAAATGATTTCAAGCCGCATAACTCGAAAACTTGATGAAAAAACATTTTATTATAGTGTTTTGGGAAGCTCTCGAGATAAGCTATAAGAATATGCAATGAAAAATAGTAGATTCTATTTAAGAAATTGAAGGTGACCTTTATGTGACCTTCAAATGACTAGCCAAGGTCAAATTTTTGCCACTATCTTATGGTCCCCTTGAAGCCATACAACTTTTGTTTGACATTTTCGATTTAACGTAGTGTTTCTGAGATATTTGAATGGATCCTTTAAAATGGGACATCCTGTATTATATTTGCGCAAGTGTATGCTTTATATGTTTCTCTTACAGGTTGTACAAAATTTAAATCCTTGGGCATTGTATGGATTAGGATATTGCATGGGGCAATTTTTTCTGAACAAATATGTTGTAATCTATGGGATTTCCAAAACTTTATGTAATTTAGATGATGTAAAAGCACCACTGCCACCTAAATGTATAGCCAGGATTCATTTATATTCCGACATGTGGAAATATTTTGATAGGGGACTATACAAATTTCTTACAAAGTAAATATGTAATTAAGATCTTATGTCTCAACTTATTTGTCAGACGAACTTTATTTTATTAATTATTTATACTTATTAATATTAACATAATTTCTATCTTATATGTCTATTTTATAAGAGTTTTTAATTATTATTATAATAAAATGATCTTTTATTTCTTTCAGATATATTTATATCCCTTTACAAAAGTCAAATAGGTGCTTTGGAAAATTGTTTGCATCATTTTTATGTTTTGCTTTTGTTCTTTTATGGCATGGAATACAAATAAGTATTTTTATTTGGTCATTATTAAATTTTATTGGAATAACGATCGAAAGTATAGGAATATCAATTGGCAAAAACAAACAATATCAGAAAATAGAGAATACGTATTTATCCTCAAAAAATATTAAAAGATTTCATTGTATATTAGCAAGCCCTCTTTTAGCAATATCAGCAATATCTAACTTTTATTTTTTTGGAGGCCAATCAATTGGTAATATTTTTACATATAATCTACTGCATGGTAAGTTTTTTTCATATATTTTTAATTTTAACACTTTACATTCTATATATTTGATCATGTTTAATATGTAGAAAAAAAGATTTATCATAACATTTTCTATAAATATGCTAATATTTATTTGTTCAAATATAAATATTTTTTATCTTATTAGCAGTTTAATAATTTGATGAATAGTTTAATGTTAATAAAAGCATTAAGAAATAATAATATTAAATTTCTGCTTACAGGATCCTGGAAAACTTTATCTATTCTGTTTTTCTTTCTTTATTGCTGTTGTCAAGTTTCTGTAGATGTCAAAAATTTGGGAATTTAAAGATGGAAATTTGACTTGACTAAATTAGGATTAAAATGCTTTATTTACCAAAATATTTGGTCATCCAGGAATTTTGTAGACATACATCTTGTATAATTTTATTAAAATTTAAGCGCAGTCGAAATTTATATTAAGCGCAGATTTTTCGGAATTATTTATTTATTTACTTCTCGTATTTCATTTAGCTTATCCTCTAAGTTCAATGAATGGACAAAGCTAGGACCACATATGACACTATAATACCAAACATCTATATAAAAATATAAAAATATTATAATATCAAATATCTATATAAAAATATATAAATATTAAAAGTAGATATATAAAAACATTGGATAATATTACATTATTCGAAAATTGATATTCAAACTATATTTCAAAAAATCGATATTGAAGAAATTAATTTTCGATTTAACCATATTATTTAAGTAAACGAATAATTTGAATAAATTGATTATAAAATTTGATTTAACAAACTTAATCTTTCCATTTGATAATTTCCTCAATTTTATTTGAAGATTTAAATGATGTTTGGATATTGTATTATTAAAAATCAAATTTAATTATACACAAAACAATGTAACAATAATAAACAGATAAAAATAATTTGTTGTAAAAACAAAAAAAATACATTAAATAAAATAAAACAATTATTTTTATTGAATCAATTTCTGCTCGATAGATTCAATTTTTTAATTTTGATAAAATTAAAAAGTTTTAAAATAATTAAAAATCATTTTTCTAGTTCTGGTTGAGCCTTTAAATAATCGAAATTTGATTTCTCAATTTTTTGTAAAATATGAATTGCCATAATTATAATAATCTTAATATATTTATATAAGTTTAATAATTAATAGTTTGAAAAAATATCAATTACCGAGAATGCAAGACTGTTATCTAAATTAAATAAATCACAGACTCTAATGCGTAACGGATACATTCGAATACGTATTCCCAAATCAATTCTTTCCTAAAAACAAAAAAATATTGCGAAAATGTACACATGTTTATAATATTTTATATTAAACAAAATATTAATTATATATTATAATTTTATATTAAATAAAATATTAATAACCCTTTTAAAAACAATTTATCTTTTACACAGTAAAGGCGATTTGAGAGAGAGAGATGCATTAAAATAATTACTCACACTTGAAAATTCGGTTTGTTTGAATGCAGGAGTTTTCGTTAAAAATATCGTGTCGGCCAACGCGTTTGCCTAAAATATTTTATTAAAATTGGTATTATATATTTTATTAAAACAATCATTTCGCACGTCAAAGAGAATATCAAATATACCTGATCGCATGTTACTTGACAAATGCGACAAATAGCGATAAGTTGAAGTATAAAATATAACAATATAGTACATTGGACGCAAATCATGATAATATTTGTTTCATATAAAACAAGGAAAATATACGTTATGATGTCCATTTCCATGCAAACGATCCAAAAAAATAGCTGCAGACTATAATAAGAATTCAAATGATGTACCGCATCGATCAAACAGCTATGCAATTGTTGAAGATTCGAGATTGTAAGACGATTAATGTGCATTGCAGATGCGATATCGACGCCGAAACCCATTCCTATGTGAAAAAAGTTCAACACATTATTAAAATTATATTCCAAGAATAATATTACGGTAGACGATTCCATCTTTTTCTTCCTCGTTTTTTTAAATATTTCCGTCACATTTAGCTAAAAATATATGCATATTGGTATATAATTTATACTTATCAGAAGTTGAACTATTATTTTTTCGGATAATATTTTAATTAATTAATCAATTAATAATTCTTAATTTTAAACACAAATAAAACTAGAGAACTGAAAATTTAAAGAAACATAATTTATCGTATTATATAATTTATTGAAAATTTTTTAAAATTTATTATTGAAAAAAATTTTGATTATTAATATATTGAAAAAGGAAAAAGGTAAATATGGAAAATATTATTAAAAATATTTTTATTATAAAAAAATTTATTTAATTTGCTTTTTTTTAGAGATGAGGGCAGATCCCTTTTCCCGCCTATGCATATGTAAACAAAACATGTGAACACACAAATAGGATATAATGAAATAGGATATAATGAAAATAAGTATGAAATTTCAAAATTACATATTTCACGAACGGAAATAAAGCCACAAAATATAATAGAGTATTATTTAGGAATATATAATAATAAAAATTATATAAACTGTGTAACTTAAAATAAAAATTAAAATAAACATTTATTGCGATTTATCCTGCTTAGACCATTTTGAATTTATAATATTTATCTTCAGATTTCCAGCTATCCAAAAAATTAGCAAAAGCTTCATTTAAACAAAAATAATTTTTATAAACAGATTTTATTAAACAGTTTACTGTTTTATTAATTCAGTCATTTAAAAGAAAAATCAAAATTTGAATTTAAATAGTAACCAAAAAAACTGAAATTTAACTTGAGCAGAAATAAAAAGGTTCATAAATAATCTGCTATATTAACTGTTATTTAAAATTTTTGAAGATTGATTTCAAATTCGTAATTAGCGACTCGAAAAACATGCAAATACAAATTTTAATAAAAATTCTTTTAATAAACAGAAATGGCTCCACAAGAAGTTAAAGAATCCATTCTATGTAGATATTATATTAGCTTTTAAACATTCATTAATTTTACATGAATAATTATTATAAAATCAATATTTGATCATCGTAATCAATATTTTAAGATTGATCCCACGAAAAACAGTTAAATTTGATTTAAATATGATTCATATTGCTTATTTATATTATTTATATTAAATTAAACTCAAATAAAAATCAAATGTCAAATTTAAAAGTAACTAACTTTAAATATGTTTTTAATATGCATCGAAATTAAATTTGAATACGTTCTTGCTATCAGATTTAACTTGTCCAGGCATATATATCATATTAATATTTAATAATATTTAAACAATATTTAATAATAATATTTAAATAATATTTAATAATAATATTTAAATAATATTTAATAATAACATTTAAATAATATTTAATAATAATATTTAAATATTTAATAATAATATTTAAATAATATTTAATAATAATATTTAAATAATATTTAATAATAATATTTAAATATTTAATAATAATACTTAATAATCTAACCAACCTGAATTTCTAATTTAATTTATATTTGGAACAAATAAGATTTTAATTAACACAATTATCAGTATTAATTTAAATTCAATTAAATTCAAATAAAGATTTTATTAACGTCTATATTAAGTTCATATTTAACTGTTTTTCGCAGGAAATAATTCAATAATCTAGTTCATTGATCGATTGACGATTTGATACCAGTCAGTTTGCGACACAGTCCATTGATGCGGCAAAATCTGCGATGCAACGCATCGTACAGGAAATAAAATTTCGCAACCTCCATCGAGAATGTAATTCGCATTATGATTTGTGACATAAACGTGCGCACGGGTACGTGCATCATAAGTACAACTATTATGGTAACGAATATCCAAGAGACGAAAATCCCTGATATAATCAGCCATTGCATACGGTAATTCGTTCGTTTATTATCGAAGCACCAATTATTATAATGTCGTATTAAATCATCGAATTTGCGAGCGACAACCACGGCTCGTTCGAATTCCGCGTGTCGGATGCACGACAGCAACGTCGATAGGATCATGTAAAGGCATCGGTTGTACCGATTTATCAGCTGCTGAGCACAACCCACTACGTTATCCTCCTCGCAATATTTGGTGTTGCCCTTCGCATAATACATCCCGACACAATATACACCGCACGCGATTAGCGAATATGCTAATAATAGACGAGATCTGAGGGGTGCGCGAGATCGCTCGTCGATCGTGTGCGGATGACACCCGTAAAAACGCGACGCGTACAGCAACCATCGACAATTTTCCAGCATGGTTTCATATAAAAATCGTGACCGTCACCACAGTACGCTACTGTATTGCCTTCGCTTGGATAAAATAAAAGAGTCCCTTTATAAATGAAATAGACAAAGTAATAATAACGATTTATTTTATCGCGTGTAGATCTTTTACAAATAGTGATTGAGATCTGTCGCTGTGAAATTTCTTACAATTACATTGACAATTATTTTTTCTTCAAGAGATTTTTTTAGTTTATGGGAAGAAAAGAGATGATAAAAATAATTTGTTTAATAATTTTTTCCTTATTTATTATTTGATATTTAACCTCGTCTATTTTAATAAATATTTGTATTTAATATGTTAATGTGCATACGCGTAATATTTATCATGTACACCATGATACATTTGTATTTATTAATCAAATAATGTCGGAAATAATGTCATGCAATTGATTGAAGGTGAAGATTTATAATGGATCTTGCAATGAAATTATTATTTTTATCATTATCGTTATCTAATAAAATTGTCAGTATTACAGGAATAATTGTACAAGCTCGCGTATTAATTATACAGGGTGGCCCCGAACGTTCTAGTCAAACTTTGAGATTTTATAGGAAATTTAATTCTGAACAAAAAATTTCTTATAAACATTGATTAAAAAATGCTTTCTTAAAAAGTTATCGCTCAAAAACTTCTGATGAAGGGAGAGCAAAAAGTGAAAAGAAAATGAAATAAAAAGAAAATGGAACTAAATAAATTTCTTGAAAAAAACGATAAAAATAAAAAATAAGAATCTTTTTCTTTTATAAAAATAAAATAATTTTTTTTTTTTTAACTAACTTTTATTTTTTGTGTGGATGACACCCGTAAAAACGCGACGCGTACAGCATGGTTTCATATAAAAATCGTGACCATCACCACAGTACACTACTGTATCGCCTTCGCTTGGATAAAATAAAAAAGTCCCTTTATAAATGGAATAAACAAAGTAATAATAACGATTTATTTTATCGCGTGTAGATCTTTTACAAATAGTGGTTGAGGTCTGTCGCTGTGAAATTTCTTACAATTGCGTTGACAAATTATTTTTTTTTTAGATTTCTTCAGCAATTTATGCGAAAAAACCCACACGGAACTTGACATCCAATGGACGTCCATACAACCTCCATAACTCCATACAACATCTATGTCCATGATGGATATTGAATAGATTTCTAATGGAAGTCCATATTACCTCCATGGTAGATGTCATCTACAAATCCATCAGGGATGTCTAATGGACATCTGTTATGGATATATGATAGATTTTTACATCCATATATCTCTGATAGAAATCCATATTACCTCTATGGTAGATATTATCTACAAATCCATCATGGATGTCTTGGATGTCGTTGGACATCTGTTATGGATATATGAGATTATGGATATATGAAGTTTTTACATACAACTATATCTCTAATAGAACTCCATATTATCTCCATGGTAGATAAAATATTCATATAGTTCCACAAGCTTCACGTCTCGCCGCTAGATGGCGAAAAGGAAAACGCCTAACTCGTAAGTGAAATTCATCTAAGACAGTAATATAAGGCCGCGGCATATGGCCATTATGGCCACAAATCACGGCTTATCAGTCAAAGAGAGCAGACTATTATAGTCGCATCTCCTCTAGCTTTTGCAAGGAGCTCCAGGGCTCCATATAATTAACCGCAGATAGTTAATTTTTTTTAATTCTATCATATATATATCTATATACAGAACATGAGAACAGATTAAATCGATCAAGTTTTTGAGAAATGACAAAAATAAAAATTTAGTAGTTAATGGACATGACATTAAATTGACTGAAAATTCCATTTATAATCGCCATTTATAACGTATATCTGACATTTATAACGTATATCTGACATCCATAAGAACTCCACAAATTATCTATAATTGCTCCATATAACGTACATATGACATCTATGAATACGTCTAATGGATGTCGAATGGAGGTATGAAATGCGGAACTGTGGATGTCTAGTAGACGTTTATGGGACGTTGCATGGATCTAATGAAGGTTTCGAATCTCCATGGTAGATGTTCTATGGCCATCCATTAGAGATTTTTGTTTCGTGTGGGAAGATACCCAGCAAACCCCAAATAACAGTTATATAATTATTATTAGTTAGTTATAATTTCCCACTCAACAATATAACTGTTACATAACATGTAATAGTTGTATTACATGTTATGTAACAGTTACATAACATTTCGCACTCGATAATATAACACTCAATAATTTAACTTTATGTCGTGATAAGTGTTTGTTTTTATACATGTGCACTGAGGGAAAAATTTTCTTAAATCAAATAAATTTGTTTTCTTGAAACTTTTGCTTTAAATGCAAGGAATTGTTTATTTCATTTAAGCAAAAGTATTTAATTTTAATTTAAATATGCATGTTATATTAAGTACATTATTTTCATTTATATATTTTTTATATTTAAATACTATTTTTATATTTAAATACTATTTTCGTAAAATATATACTATAATTTATTAAATTAAATATATTATTTTTTTTAATTAAAAAATTTTTCGGAATAAAAAATGCATTTTAATAAATATTTTGTAAAATTAAAATAAAAATATTTCATTAAAAACTATATTTTTTTAAGCACATATATTTTTTTAAACATATAAATAAATATTTAAATAAATATTTAACTTAAGCAAACAGACGTTTTGAATACAAGTAAGTACATGATTAGTATCCACCGAATAAATAGCTTTCTTGAGTTAACTAAAATTTTTTTTATTTCAAGATAATTTTTTCCTTAGTGTGAAAACATTAATGGGTGCATACGCGTAATATTTATCATATACAGCATAATATTTGTATTTGTTAATCAGATAATGTTAGAATGCACGCAATTGATACCTCATAAAAGCTTATAATGGACTTTGCAAACGGGTTATTTGTACTTTTATCATCATCATTATCCGTAATAATATTTCCTTGTCTTTCTATCTCTATTTTATTATTATTGTTATCATTTTCGATTAAACTATTCTAATGTAAGAATAAATTCAATTTTGATGTTATTATTATTGACATGCACAACTTTTTTTTGATCTTGATAATTAACTATTTTTTTTATCTTGAATCTTTAAATATTAAATATTTATTTCTTGATTATTTCTTGAGGATAATATTGAAACATTATTTTTACATGTATATGTATACTGATAGAACAAATTTTTAAAACAGCTTTTTGCCGGGAAAATATCGTAATTTTTAGAACTTGAGTTGAATTTTTCGAGAAACATTTTTCTTATCAAGCTGCAGTGAAGTTTATTAAAAATAGAGATAATTTATTAAAAATAGATAATTTTAAAGATATTTTGTATGTACAATCCCAGCAAAAAATAGCTGAAAATCAATATTGACGAATATATCCACTTTTGGTGTATTTTGAGTAAGAAATTATGTGGAATATTACAATTCGATCTTAGCTACAGTGTAGAGATGTATTTTTTAATGTTTATTGCGTTTTTACTGAAATATTCCGAATTTTGTTAATCGAAATGATTAACTTTTGGCAGAGAATTTCGCCCTGTGATAGATACATGGCTGACTTCATTGAATTATATTTAATATCTTTGACTATATATCTCTGGACTGCTAATGTCTCACGTTTCCCATTGTTTCCCATTGAAGCAATGCGATCCAAGATCTACAGCGCACCCAGGTACCAAATGGCCAAAAGAAGAAATTAATCATAAACGCAATTGATAAACAAATATAACTTTTTATTATAATTTCCAATTATTGCCCTTTAAATAATATTGTTTTCGTAAAATTGTTTCTAACATAATTTAAATGCGATTTTCTATATATATTTCAATTATATATATATATATATATATATATATATATATATATACAGGGTGGGCCAGATAAAGTGTTACAGTTTAATATCTTTGAAACGACTAGATGGATCTTAATGTTCTTGAATTCGATTTTCTCGATTTGATGTGCTTTTTCACGTGGACTTATTTTCATTTTCCGCAATCGGCCCTTCGTGGGGTGGGGGGCACCAAGCTCCGTTTTTTTAAATGGCACCTTCCCAAAAAATTAATATTAATGGATTCTATGTTGAAAAAGAAGTAACTTTTATTCGAAAAAATTTTTTTACAATCATTAATTTCCGAGCTACAATTATTCAAAATTTTTCGGAGCACCGAACTTCACACTTATGTGAAACAGTATTTATACAATCTTAGTCTATAGTAGGATTTTATGTTGAAAAAAAGTAACTTTTATTTTAATAAGTGTTCAAAAAAGCATACCATGTACTTCCAAGCACTTAAGTAATCTTTCGATATATTTAATATAATAATATTTCTGCGAACACTGAATAGCATAGCTGGTGTAATTGATGCGCAAGCAGTCCGAATTCGTTCCTTCAATTCTTCTCTCGTAGTAGGAACTGTGCTAAATGCTTTTTCCTTTATGTATCCCCATAAAAAGAAATCTAAAGGTGTTAGATCACAACTGCCTAAGGTTGAGAGTATAAACACTGTTTCACATAAGTGTGAAGTTCGGCGCTCCGAAAAATTTTGAATAATTGTAGCTCGAAAATTAATGATTGTAAAAAAAATTTTTTCGAATAAAAGTTATTTCTTTTTCAACATAGAATCCATTAATATTAATTTTTTGGGAAGGTGCCATTTAAAAAAACGGAGCTTGGTGCCCCCCACCCCACGAAGGGCCGATTGCGGAAAATGAAAATAAGTCCACGTGAAAAAGCACATTAAATCGAGAAAATCGAATTCAAGAACATTAAGATCCATCTAGTCGTTTCAAAGATATTAAACTGTAACACTTCATCTGGCCCACCCTGTATATATATATATATATATATATATATATATATATATAAAATTGAATATATTATATATATATATACACATATATATATATATATATATATATATTTATATTCAATATTATTACAATTAATATTAACACAAATAAACATACATGTTGACAGAGATTTTCAAGTAATCCTGAAATTCGAAAGAAATGGGTGCAAGCTTTAATTACTTTTGGTCAGGAAAACACAAATTTATCAAAAACAGCAATGATATGTGCGAAACATTTTGAGGAAAATTGTTTAGAGAAGATTGGCTTATCTTCTCTCTCTCTTAAAGTTTTTAATAATTTTAATATGCATTTAATGAATAATGACTTAATGGACAATCACAAGTATAATTAATAAAAACAATTATAGAATTGTATTTAAAAATAAAATTTTATTATTTCGGGAAAGAATTTACTAGAAAATCGCAAGATGGCTGCCCATTAGCAGTCCAGAGGTATATAGTCAAAGTTTAATATCTTTTTAACCAGTTAGTATTTGTATAATATTATTTGACCAAATATTTCCTCTGGATCTAAACTTTTGCAAATTTTAAACAAATTCTGAATATTATTTCCATGTGTTTTTGTCATTTGAATCGACGGTTATACGTTTCCCATAAGAACACCTGTTAATTCGGTGCAAATTAAAATCCTTATAATTTGTGAACGCTTTAGTGAATCGATTTAAAAATTGTACTGAAGATTATAAATATATGTAAGGACATTCATACAATTTTCATTAAATTCTCAATATTTTGAAAATAGGTAAAAACATCTTTAAAGAACAAAACAATGTTCTTTTTTAAAGCACAGAACAAGGAAAATAAAAAATCTTTAAAAAATCACCGATTGCGCGTTAAAGTTGAAACTTCAATCTTCAAAATGCTTTTTTAATTTCTTGTCTACGATGATTTTTCGACGAGTTTCAGCGGTTTAAAAATAGCCCAATTTTTAGGGTACAAAAAGCGTTCTCTAGTTTTTTTTTTTAGTAGTGTATTTCCGAATTGGCTGCAGCAATTTTATTCAAATTGGATGCAATTGAAAGCTAATTATATCCCATACAGTACAGATAATTGTGATAACATTGCAGCAATATTGCGGCAATATTAAAATGTTGCTGAAATATTACTGGGAAGTATTGTTATATTTTTGATTATGGCTTTAATTCCTGATATATTTTAATTGAAAGTTTATTTGACGTTTAAATTTCGGGTAAGCTACTTGAAAGCGTTTCGAAGACATATCGAAAGCAGTGATTTTCAAGTTGGATTCAGTTCTTTTCTTTTATATACAGAGTGTTTTAGACCACCCATTTAAAAACTAGAGAAATTGATTATTTCAAAAAAGTATAAACATTTTCTTTATAAATCGGGTGCGCTCTTTCGAATGGTGATATTTTCAACTTCTGGTTCTGGCCGGAAATAGGCGATTCAGACCGGAAGTGCATTTTTTTAAATGGAACCCCTATTTTCATTGCATATTCTTGTAGCTTATCTTGAGAGCTTTCCAAAACACTATAATAAATTATTTTTTCATGAAGTACTTTTCGAGTTATAAAGCTTGAAATCATTTCTTAATTTTACATAAACCATAAAATATCTTATAAAATATTCATTTTTCAATTATCTTACCTTAATACTTTTATGTACAAAATAATGAGAGGAATCAATTGGTGTAAAGAAAAAATAGTTGTTTTAAAAAAAAATATGCAATTTGCAAATAACAATTTCATATTTTTTCTTAAAAACAACTGTATATTTTCTTTACATCAATTGATTCCTCTCATTATTTTGTACGTAAAAGTATTAAGGTAAGAGATAATCGAAAAATGAATATTTTACAAGATATTTTATGGTTTATATAAAATTAAGAAATGATTTCAAGCCTCATAACTCAAAAAGTACTTGAAGGAAAAATAATTTATTATAGTGTTTTGGAAAGCTCTCGAGGTAAGCTATAAGAATATGCAATAGAAAGTAAGAGGTTTCATTTAAAAAATTGAAGGTGACCTTTATGTCCTTGAAGCAACTATTCAAGATCAAACTAATGACACTACCTTATGTGTCCCCCTTGAAACCATACAACTTTTGTCTGAAACATCTTTTTCTAAAATTAAAAATAAGAAAGTTATTTGGGGTGGGACATTAAAATGGGACACCCTGTATATGATACATGCACAAACACACACACACACAAAATACCATTCGATAGAGCGCACCCTATTTATAAAGAAAAATGTTTTTACCTTTTTGAAATAACCACTTCTCTAGTTTTTAAAAATGAATGGTATGGGTGATCTAAAACACCCTGTATTTAACGTCGATAAAAACATTTATCGTATTTAATTAGCTGACAATTTTTTGCAATTAAAGCTCATTGCCAAGTAACAAATTTGAACGCATAAAATACAATCGATATAAATCGAAATATCGATATATCTATCGAACATATCGATAATAATCTAACCTGTAGTATCGAAGGTCTAATGTATAGGGTGACAAAATATAAAAGTATGTATGACAATACAATAGCTGTGAATTATCATTATTCACTTGTCAATCGTCGTTATTAGTTGTCATCATGGAAAAGTGGGTGAAGGAGAAATTGTCCGAATTATTGGACTTTCAGATTCAGGATGACTTTGTTCAGTAAGTGCCCAAGGAAATTATCCTAGATAATATACACATATATAAAAATTCTCCTCTCTGTATTTTATTTATTTGTCATGTCACGTGCGTTATGTCAATTTCAGATTCGTTATGAAAATAGAAAATGAGAGAGACTTGGAAAGCTATTTTGCAACTTTATTGGACAGCGGGAATCCAAAGCACAGACAATTTGTCGTAGACTTCAAGAAGCAGCGTGGTGAGCAGATGAGTGGATGAATCTCAAGAAAATTAATGCATAATTTTTTTTTCACCTTTTCTTCAAAATTTTTCATTAAAATTAAAAATATCAGCTTTTGAAGGAAAAATTTTGAAAAAGAAAATTAGGCGTTAATTTTGCCCAGGAGAATATTTTTGACAGATAGACAAGAGAGGTTTACATCACATTACGTAATTTCCAGCGTCTTATACCAATCAAACGGGTTATAAGAAAACGAATAATAGCGACAATGTGTCCAACAAACAGAATGAAAGGAAGAAGGGAAAAGCGAGGGGAAAAGAAAATGCACAGGTATACTTTGTACTTTTCCAAAATTGCTCAACGAGTTACTGTTAGAAAATTATAAAGACCTTCCGCTGTTTTCTTGCACAGATGCAAGAGGCTGCAAAAGTTGAAACGAAGCCTGAGAAGACTGAAAAGAAGAAAACTAAATACGTTAATTTATTATCTCATGGAGATGTCCTTCTGAAAGGTATTTATAAAATAATCTGTATAATGTGTATACAAAGTACTCATTTATATAAATTATATAATTTAAATAAATATAATTTAATTTAAATAATTTAATTTAAATAAATATAATGTAAATAATTTAAATAAATTTATATAATTTATATAAATGATACACTTTTGTATTTTTGTGACAATATCTAGGGAGACACAAGTGTAACTGTGAAGCAAAAAGACATGCGTTAATCAACAATTGCCTCAACTGCGGAAGAATAGTCTGTGTGCAAGAAGGTGCAGGACCGTGCTTCTTTTGCGGAGAACTTGTTTGTTCTCCGAATCAACAAGTGGTACTTCAGAGCAAGACTAAACAGGCCGATAACTTGTACAACAAATTGATGGAACAAAAGCCAAACAAAAATTTTGAAGACTCCCTCAAACAAAGGGACAAGCTTCTTGAATTTGATCGCAACAGGTATGTATGTTTTGCATCTCTCAAAATCATTTATATTTATTTATATTCAATTAATAATTTATTTATATTTATTTATATTTAATTAATAATTATATTTATTTATATTTATTTATATTTATTTACATTTATTAATAATTATATTTATTTATATTTATTTATATTTAATTAATAATTATATTTATTTATATTCATTTATATTTAATTAATAATTATATTTATTTATATTTATTTATATTTATTTATATTTATTTATATTTAATTAATAATTATATTTATTTATATTTAATTAATAATTATATTTATTTAAATTTATATTTATTTATATATAATTAATCAATAATTATAAAAAATAGTGCCCGCCGCACCAAGGTGATTGATGACGAGTCGGATTATTATCAGTCAAATAATATTTGGCTTTCTGCTGAGGATCGTGAGAAGTTACGGAAGCAAGAATCGGAGGCACAAGCTCGCAAGCATGCCTCGCGTTTGGATAAAAGAGTCGCTATAGATTTTATGGGAAGAGTAGTCGATGATGAACAATTCAGTGATTTACAATTGGAAGATCTTGGTGAAGCAATATCGTACGACGACTCTGAAAATCCGAATATCTGTCCAACGATAGAATTTGACCGTCCAACAGTAAGATCGCGAATGTTTTATAATTAATAACAGTAAATTAGAAGTCCACTTCTGATTAATTTTCAACAATGAGCAATTTTCTGTTGTATATTTTTCATTAGGGACAGGGTGTCCCTAAAGTCCCGGACCAGTCGAATATTTCATAAACTATGCACTTTAGAAAGAAATGTTTCAGACAAAAGTTGTATAGCTTGAAGAGGACCATAAGATGGTGTCATTAATTTGATCTTAAAGAGTCACCTAAAGGTCACGTGAAAGTCACTTCCAACTTTTTTAAATGGGATACTCTATATGCTTTTACATATTCTTATAGCTCATCTGGAGAGTTCAAAACACTATAATTAAGTTAGTTTTCATTAAGTACTTTCCGAGTTATGAAGCTTGAAATCATTTCTTAATTTTATATAAACCGTAAATATCTTGTAAAATATTCATTTTTTGATTATCTTATCTTAATACCTTTATGTACAAAATAATGAGAGGAATCAATTGATGTAAAGAAAACACATAATTGTTTCGAAAAAAAAATATAATTGTTAATTGCAAATTCATTTTTTTTTTTTTGAAATAATTGATTGCTCTCATTATTTTGTACATAAAGGTATTAAGGTAAGATAATCGAAAAATGAATATTTTACAAGACATTTTACAGTTTGTGTAAAATTAAGAAATGATTTCAAGCCTCATAACTTGGAAAGTACTTAATAAAAACTAACTTAATTATAGTGTTTTGGAAAGCTCTCGAGATGAGCTACAAGAATATGCAAAAGTATATAGGGTGTCTCATTTAAAAAATTGGAAGTGACTTTCACGTGACCTTCAGGTGACTCTTCAAGGTCAAACTAATGACATCACCTTACGGCCCCCTTCAAGCCATTCAACTTTTCTCTGAAACATTTCTTTCTAAAGTGAAATATTCGATTGGTCCGGGATTTTTGGGACACCCTGTATATCAATTATTATATTATAATCAATATCAATTATTATATAATTATTACATATAATATTATATATAATTAATATCAATTATTATATAATTATTATATATATGTTATGCCAAGTTTATCGACATGGGAATGTTTGGAACAAATAAAAGAAATGATACATGGAATACAGAAAGCAGAATTCAAGATAAGGAATATTTAGAAATGTCTGATCAGGGCCTATGTTTGAGCATGCATCAGCCTTACGCGTCGTTGCTGGTGGCAGGAATAAAAACGTGAGTTCATGGCAATTAAAAAAAATAATTTGCACAGTCAGAATATCTGATACGAGTCTATTGTTATCAGCCACGAGGGTAGAACTTGGTATTCTTCGCACAGAGGAAGATTATGGATAGCATCAGCTGCAAAAGTACCTTCCCCCGAGGACATATCCAATACACAGCATCTCTACAACATATTAAAAGATAGTAGTTAGTAAAAAATATTTATCTTAAAAAATTTTTTCTCAATTATATTTTTACCTTAATTATATTTTTAATATCCTTAAATTATTTATATTTTTATTTATTTTATATTTTACCTTAATTATATTTTTAATATCCTTATCTTAATTATATTTTTATTTATTTTATATTTTACCTTAATTATATTTTTAATATCCTTACCTTATTTATATTTTTATTTATTTTACATTTTACCTTAGTTATATTTTTAATATAATTAATTTAATTAAATATTTTTAATATTAATTTTATAAATCCATCTTGTTATATCCTTCTAGGAACAATTAAGTTTCCTGAGACTTACCCCACAAGCTGCTTGTTAGGCTGTGTAACAGTGACAGATGTTCTGCCTCAGGAAGAATACAGAAAACTATATCCAGAAGGAGAAAGTGATAGTCCATATGTTTTCATATGCGAAAATCCTTACATGTTACCAATAAATTTCCCCATCAAAGGAAAACATAAAATATGTAAATAATCATAATATATATTTCCATTTTTTTAATATTTTCGGTTGCAACATGTAAATTTCTATTAATTATGATTAATGTAATATTGTCTTTTTTTATGTTGTAGATAAAATGGATAAGAAAATTCATCAAACTGCTTCCAAATATTTAGATAAAGTCATGCGAATGGCCAGTAATTGATATTCTCATACTAGTTTTTTTCTTATACTTGGTTTCTGTTAAATTAAATAGAAGAAAAAATATTTTGCAGAGGTATATGTTTATTTGTATTAATAATTTAAAAATGTTACATGCATTCTATTAAAAATAATCATCTGCGTTTTGTACAAAAGTGTGAGTTCTCTCATACAATGCGTCTAATAAAAATTTTATCTAAATATATGCATACTTTACATTCAATTTCTTATTTGTATACAACAGATCATTATACAATTTACATAAACTTCACAAGATGTTACACTGTAACTGTTCATGCATGTTTTAATATATCGTCTACCTATATTTTATTTATCATTCTCTCTCATATATTTTGTCCATGAAAAAATATTACCGATATTCTATTATTGGTTGTAAAGTCAGACTTTTTATAAACGGTATTAAAAAATTATTTGTATCGAAATAGAGTGTGTGCTTGAGACGCAAACACATCATCATCCAAGAAAAGCACGAAGATCATATTGCATATTTCAATGTTGCCTATAATCAAGCACAATGTAACTATAAATATTGCAAGTCATTTCTCTTATTATCTTCAACATATTGAATTAGGCTAAGTCAGTACAGTCGCAATAAAAATTTTACACATTTGTAAATTAAAGTACATTAGCTCAAGCATCGCTATAGAGCTCTCTGTTGAGCAAAGTTCCATTATCCCTCAAAACATTTCAATCAGCTAATTGGCTATGTGTATACGTACATAATATTCAGTGTTTGCTGATTTTTTATCTAGATGAAAATTATCTAGATAATCATCTAGATAAAAAAAGGGATCTTTATTTAAGATAAAGATACTTTGTATTTCTTCATTTAGTTAAAGATGATCCATTTTTTCATCTAGATGATTATCTAGATAATTTTATCTAGATAATCATCTAGATAAAAAACCAGCAAACATAATATTTTATGCAACATTGATAAATTGTGGGAAACACGGCATTTTGCATATATATCTTACATATATAAAATTACATATATCTTCAACAATAGTATATATCTCTAAAATCAAGCTTAAATAAAGGGCAAAACGTGTGTTGCAGAGATATGTTAACAAAAGTAGAACGCGTTTAATATTTTTTTTTTTAATGATTCTCAATGAATAAGGAATGTATGAATAAATATTTGTATAACTGTTTCTAAATAAATAGCTGTCTCTACGCAATTTTAATACAGATGTAGATATTATAAATTTTACTGATTACAGTAAGATTTCACACATCTTCTTCTCATCATGTTTTATATCCTTGTTACATTTTTAATTTTCTCTTGTAATAATAGAGCGCAACATTTGTTATTATAATGATTATAACAACAATCCGCAACTAATAATGCAATCATTTTAGATATATTCTGGGAAAAAGGGGGAAAGAGCGAAGGGTTTAACATTTTGCGTTGTATCTTATCAAATTCGTTTTCAAAGTTTTACTGTAAAAAAAAAAATTCTTTAATCTTAACATTGTATAAACTACCATTTGTAAATCGAAACCGAGTTCTCTTTTTTTTTTCTAAGCGTGACAGATTTCAAGTAATTTAATGTTATATAAAATTTATTATTTAGTAACAGTATTTTTTTCCTTTTAATTACAGCGTTCTTTTATAAAAATTAATTATATTAAATTGATTTGTTTGTAAAAACCAAAATTTGCTCCATGTATGACGATTTCATTTAAAATGTAAATTGCACAAAAGTTATATACAGGATGTTTCAGACCACCCATTTAAAAACTAGAGAAGTGATTATTTCAAAAAAGTAAAAATAATTTCTTTATAAATCGAGTGCGCATTTTTTTAAATGGAACCCCCTATTTTTCATTGCATATTCTTGTAGCTTACCAAAACATTGTAAGTTTATAAATTATAAATTATTTTTCCATGAAATACTTTTCGAGTTACGAGGCTTGAAGTTTTTTCTTAATTTTACATAAACCATAAAATATCTAATAAAATATTCATTTTTCCATTATCTTACTTTAATGCTTTTATATACAAAATAATGAGAGGACTCAATTGGTGCAAAGAAAATACACAGTTGTTCTTAAGAAAAAATATAGAATTGTTAATTACAAATTACATATTTTTTCTTAGAAACAACTATGTGTTTTCTTTACACCAATTAATTCCTTTCATTATTGTGTACATAAAAGTATTAAGGTAAGATAATCGAAAAATGAATATTTTACAAGATATTTTACAGTTTATGTAAAATTAAAAAATGATTTCAAGCCTCATAACTCGAAAAGTACTTGATGAAAAAATACTTTATTATAGTGTTTTGGAAAGCTCTCAAGATAAGCTACAAGAATATGCAATGAAAAATAGGGGGGTTCCGTTAAAAAATATGCACTTCCGGTCTGAATCTTCTATTTCCGGCCGGAACCAGAAGTTGAAAATATCACCATTCGATAGAGCGTACCCGATAAAGAAAATGTTTTTACTTTTTGTAAATAATCACTTCTCTAGTTTTTAAATGGGTGATCTGAAACACCGTGTATACAAGAAGAATAAACATGATTAAATATTTGTTGAATAAGTAACGTTCCAGCGTTTCACGCATCTCTCAATGAATCTCGTGACATTGTTTTATAAACCTCGGTCTAATATCCGCGATTAAATTTTAATTTTTAATTATAAACCTCGCGTCGAATGCTATAGTCAATACTAATAACAGTGATGCATGCGAAGTCGGTGCCTACTCGATACTCATTTAATAGGCCACGCAACGTAACAATATCAATAAACGCTAAGAAAGTTTCTTATGTTACAAGCTCCCTTTATTCTGCGCGAGATAAATTTTAAATAAATAGCTCTCTCTTCTTGATATACTTGATAAATTCATGTATACGCTATTAATATATAATTTTATGCCTTCAACTTTTCTGTATATTCATGTTTCTCATCTTAGGTCGTTGGACAAGATTCTTCGTCCTTCGAGGATCCCATATCTTGCACGCGAAAAATATCTTTTTGTGCGAACCTTCGTGAAAAATGTGCGAAAGCTCCCTTCCTCCTTCGTCACGAGCAGTGTTTGCTGGTATCTTATCTAGATAATTATCTAGATAAAATTATCTATATAATTATGTAGCTAAAGAAATGGATCATCTTTATCTTTATCTAGCTAATTGTGTTTTATCTAGATAATTGTCTAGATAAAATTATCTAGATAATTATCTAGATAATTATGTAGATAATTATGTAGATAAAGAATAAAATTATCTAGATAATTATAAAGATAAAGAAATGGATCATCTTTATCTTTATCTAGCTAGTTAAAGATAAAGATGATCCATTTCTTTATCTACATAATTTTCTAGATAATTTTATTCTTTATCTACATAATTATCTACATAATTATCTAGATAAAATTATCTAGATAATTATCTAGATAATTTTATCTAGACAATTATCTAGATAAAATTTTATCTAGACAATTATCTAGATAAAATTATCTAGATAATTATATAGATAAAGAAATAGATAAATAAAATTATCTAGATAATTATCTAGATAAAATTATCTATATTATGTATATATTGACATGAATTATGTAGATAAAGAAATGGATCTTTATCTTTAACTAGCTAGATAAAGATAAAGATGATCCATTTCTTTATCTTCATAATTATCTAGATAATTTTATCTAGGTAATTTTATTTAGATAATTATCTAGATAAGATACCAGCAAACACTGGCCAGGAGAGTCGCCTCTCTCCCTCTCTCAGTCTGTTCATATGTACGTCGGGGAATCCTTCAGACTCGTATGGCAAGCATCACAGATAGAGACGTTTTTCTCGTTCACCAGCGTGCATTTCGGACATTCCTTGCCACCGCTGGCGAGCGGTTTGTCCTCGTTTCCCTTGCACCTCGACTTGGCGCACATCTCGCAGATGTCTCGATCAGCCGCATTCAGATACGTGCACGTGGCGCAATTCCACTTCTTCTTCGGGAGGCTCGCCGCCTCCTCCTCCTCCCTCTCGCCCCTGCTCAGTCGCGCAACATCGAGATTCCTGAGCGAGTCCGCGATCTTCGCGATCTGATCCGAGGATTTGTGCGTTCGCGGAATCGGCAGAGTTTGGCTGTTGTGCTTTTTCTCCCTGTTACACGTCTCGGTGCTGTACCTGTTCGAATCCGACAAGTCGAAGGACGAGGACTTCTTCTTGAAGGGCAGCATGTCCTGATGACCCTTACCGTTCACCTCGACCGAGTCCACGTCGGTCCTGCTGCCGGTTCTCCTTTTCTCCAATCGGTGCCCGCTGTACTTGTCCTCGTTCTCCGTTTGCCTGAGCGTCTTGTGCTTGAGCGCGCGCACGGGATCCAGCTCCTTCTTGTGCAACACGTCGTCCCGAACGTCCAGGTCCTTGTAGTAGCCTAAGCTCTCGAGATTTCTGTACACAAAGTCCCAGGAGCCGTCGTTATCGTAGCCGTCCTTGCCAACGCTAGAGTTCAACTTGGTGACCACCTGCCTCTTGTCGTTTTTACCGTATTCGTGATGGTCCCCCTCGCTCGAGGTCTGCCGTCTGTAGAAGTCCACCTCGTCCAGGTCCGATATTCGATGGGTTTGCGTAGGCTTGCGAGGAGCATGAATTTTATCCGCGTAATTCGCAACCGACCCAGGTACGTCGAGCTCGATCAGCCGGCCAGTAGGCACTCGGGCCGCGTACGCTGGTAAAGTGGCGCAGTACGGATGCGGTTGGCCAACGTTGCCGTAAAATTTGTTCCCGTGGGACGCCAGGCAGCCGTAGCTATTGCAACAATTGACGAAACCGTGATCGATAGGCTGGTAGAATCGATAACTGGTTGGTACCGCCACGTTTGTCGCGTCCTCGATGCACCGATAGTCCGCCGTTTGACAAACCGATGGCATCGTCGCGTTGTAACTGGCGTGCACGACTGGGTGATGATAGGGCAGAGGCAACGGCACGGTCTCCACGCTCGTTTGCTGCGGGTAGTAGATATCTTTGTAGCTGTCGACCTTAGCGCACCGGTTCTGATGCATCTTCTCGAGGAAGCGATAGTTGAGAGCTCGTATGGCCTGCTCGGGTGTACCGACGTGGCTCTCGCGAAATTCCAGGACCTCCAGCCAGGAGATGGTGTAGTTCTGCGACACGCTTTCCCATATTTGCTTCAAAATCTGAAATTTAAAGGTAGATTGGTGTATGTTGTATATACAGGAATAGGGAAAAGTCTGGATATCCCTTAGTATTTTGAAAAATACGCATTTTGAAAAAAAATGTTTCATACAAAAGTTGTAGGGTTTTATGTGGCGCATTACACAGCAACGTTATTATGACCTCGAATAGCGTTGTCAAGGTTATGTGAAGGTCAGCTTCAATTTTTTAAATGGAACCTCCTACTTTTCATTGCGCATTCTTGTAGCTTATCTCGAGAGCTTTCCAAAATACTATAATAAATTATTTTTCCCTCAAGTACTTTTTGAGTTATGAGGCTTGAAATCATTTCTTAATTTTACATAAACCATAAAATATCTTGTAAAATATTCATTTTTCGATTATCTTACCTTCATACTTTTATGTACAAAATAATGAGAGGAATCAATTGGTGTAAAGAAAACACATAGTTGTTTCTAAGAAAAAATATGTAATTTGCAATTAACAACTGGATGGAAAAATAATTTATTATAGTGTTTTGGAAAGCTCTCGAGGTAAGCTACAAGAATACGCAATGAAAAATAGGGAGTTCTATTTAAAAAATTCAAGCTGACCTTCACATAATCTTGACAACGCTATTCTAGGTCATAATAATGTTGCTGTGTAATGCGCCACATAAAACCCTATAACTTTTTTGTATGAAACATTTTTTTTTAAAATGCATATTTTTCGAAATATTAAGGGATATCCAGACTTTTTTCGAACCTTGTACTTGCAGTTGATTACTGATCATCATCATTACCTGACACTCCACAAAGGCTACAATAGCATCCCTGCTGACATTTGAGACCTTGTCCGGATCAATTGGTCCGTCCAAGGTCAACACACCTAGACCAGTGTGCTTGTACCCCATTTGCTCAAACATTAATTCTGCACCTATGAGATTCGCCTCTACTTCATGCTTGTAATAACCACTGTATGTCTGTAAAATTTAATCAAATATGCATACGTAAGATTCGAATATGTTAAATTATGTTATTTCCAAACATGGAGTAATGACAGAATATTTCTCAGCTAATCACCCTCACTGTCCTATATTCTTTTCGCCAAGGCTGTGCCAAGAGATTAGCCGCATACAGGGAAATTGCGCTCCAAGCAGTAGCTGCTCTGTATCCGCTGAAATCCGTCACTGTAGCTGCTGATCTGTGCAAAATATCTGCTGTCTCTTGAAACACATATTTATTCTCATTGGGTACCAGGCAAAGGTAATCCTTTATAAAGCCTGAAATTTATATCATAGTCATTAATATATATATATAGGGTGGACCATTAACTCTGTCCACTTGAAATATCTCCGTTATTTTTAGAGATACAAAAATTTTTGTACTTATAAAAGTTGTACAGTACCAAGAGGGTCGTAACATGCTGCTAATTATTTTTTTGTAGGTGGAGGTGCTTTAGAGATTTCAAAGTCATCTCCATTTTTTTAAATGGAACCCCCCATTTTTTATTACCTATTCTTATAGCTTATCTCGAGATCTTTCCAAAACACTATAATAAATTATTTTTCCATGAAGTACTTTTCGAGTTATGAGGCTTGAAGTTATTTCTTAATTTTACATAAACCATAAAATATCTAATAAAATATTCATTTTTCGATTATCTTACCTTAATGCTTCATGTACAAAATAATGAGAGGAATCAATTGATTTAAAGAAAATATACAGTTGTTTTTAAGAAAAAAATATGAAATTGTTAATTGCAAATTACATATTTTTTTTTTTTAAACAACTATTTTTTCTTTACATCAATTGATTTTTCTCATTATTTTGTATATAAAAGTATTAAGGTACGATAATCAAAAAATGAATATTTTACTAGATATTTTATGGTTTACGTAAAATTAAGAAATTATTTCAAGCCTCATAACTCGAAAAGTATTCAATGAAGAAATATTTTCTTATAGTGTTTTGGAAAGCTCTCGAGATAAGTTATAAAAATAGGTAATAAAAAATGCGGGGCTCCATTTAAAAAAATGGAGATGACCTTGAAATCTCTGAAGCGCCTCCACCTACAAAAAAATTATTAGTAGCATATTACGGCCCTCTTGGTACCGTACAACTTTTATACATACAAAATTTTTGTATCTCTAAAAATAACGGAGATATTCCAGGTGGACAGTTATTGGTCCACCCTGTATACAGGGTGTATCTGAAATGATGCACTAAACTTTAGGAATATTCTAGAGGTCAAAATAAGACTTTTTTTTCCTATAAACATTGGTTTGCAAATGAACCCCCTCCGAGCTAGAGGCCCCTAAAGTTTGGGGAAAAAATTAAAAATTTGCTGTATTTCAGAAAAAAAGAAAGTTTTGATGTTATCTATCATCCTCTCTTGAGAGATGAATAAATTTACGTTGCGTGTGTTTGGTCAATCTCACATATTTTCGAATTTTAGCTCTAGAATACGCTCCTAAAGTTTAGTGCACCATTTCAGATACCCTGTATATGTTATATATTAATTACATTATTTTAACTTATTTATTAGTTATATTATTATTATTACATTATTATAATATAACTCATATATTAGTTACATTATTATTACACCTTATAAATTACTTATAACATTATTATAACGTATTAATTATATCATAGCTCTCGATATCAAAACATATATAAAATACACAAACAAGAAGGCAAAGTCCGACACACATTACCTTCCAATTTGTGTCGTTGTTGCAGCTTCAATGGACTGTCATCCGTTTGCAAGTACACCAAATGACTCTGCTCCAATTTCATGCTAATCTCTTGTAGCCTGTCTTTGCCCCTGATTATTACATCATTTGCCATTTTTGCCCCTGCAATTACAACAATAAATTAATATACGTAACGACATTTTCGAGGCATAAATTGCCCTTTAACTTTCACGCATCCATAGGACTAGAGGAAAGATACGAAGAGTATCATTGCGCAAGGTTCCAAAACTTGACTGAGAAACTTGTATGAGGACTTGTATGATATATTGGAGAGAAATACACGTCGACACGAGGTTGTTGCGTTCGAAAGCAAGGGGGATCCGGTAGACCTGGTGTCTTGCGAGCACGTTACCTCCTAGAAATCTGATTTTGGGGCAGATTCCCGATTCAAAGCACGGCCAGCTCCAACCTAAAAATAAATCCTATATTTAGTAACGGAATCGCATCGGGGCTCCTGTAAAACGCGATGACAACTTCGCGATTACTTGGCGCGGATTTTCCATGTCAGGTCGCACGATCCACCGGGTAGATGCGACAAATCGAAATAATTGCCTGCCCGTTACATCTCTTTTTCTTTCTCTCTCTCTCTCTCTCGTTCCGTCCGTAAACTGTAAATATTTTTCGCCAGTTTTTTTTCTGCCCCTTGGTTATGTCGCGTTACATCATGCATGAAGTACGAAGCGGACGCGAGATGCATTTGACGTTGGCGCCGAGTCGTCTCTTCGAGACGCAGCGCCACCAAGTGGAAATTACGCGAAACTTTTGGAAACTGGCAAACTTCAAACTTCAAACTTAAATTGAGGATGTAGAAATTTGAAAAAAAAAATGTACAGAAAAATATCATATCTAGGGTAAACAAAGTTGTAAAATTATCTTTTATCTGATATAATATTATTTTGATTTTATATCGATATACAGGGTGTTTCAGACCACCCGTATCACTTATTTAAAAAACTAGAGAAGTGGTTATTTCCAAAAAGTGAAAACGTTTTCTTTATAAATCGGGTGCGCTCTATCGAATAATGATATTTTCAACTTCTCGTTCCGGCCGGAAATAGGCGATTCAGACCGGAAGTGCAGTTTTTTTTAATGGAACCCCCTATTTTTCATTGCATATTCTTGTAGCTTACCTCGAGAGCTTTCCAAAACACTGTAATAAATTATTTTTCCATGAAGTATTTTTCGAGTCATGAGGCTTGAAATCATTTTTTAATAATTTACATAAACCATAAAATATATTGTAAAATATTCATTTCTCGATTATCTTTCCTTAATACTTTTATGTATAAAATAATGAGAGGAATCAATTGGTGTAAAGAAAACACATAGTTGTTTCTAAGAAAAAATATATAATTTGCAATTAACAATTCCATATTTTTTTCTTCAAAAACAACTGCATGTTTTCTTTACACCAATTGATTCCTCTCATTATTTTGTACATAAAAGTATTAAGGAAAGATAATCGAAAAATGAATATTTTACAAGATATTTTATGGTTTATATAAAATTAAGAAATGACTTCAAGCCTCATAACTCGAAAAGTACTTCATGGAAAAATAATTTATTATAGTGTTTTGGAAAGCTCTCGAGGTAAGCTTCAAGAATATGAATTGAAAAATAGGGGGTTCCATTTAAAAAAATGCACTTCCGGCCTGAATCGCCTATTTCCGGCTGGAAACAGAAGTTGAAAATATCACCATTCGATAGAGCGCATCCGATTTATAAAGAAAATATTTTTACTTTTTTGAAATAACCACTTCTCTAGTTTTTAAATGAGTGGTACGGGTGGTTTGAAACACCCTGTATAACAGGAAAAATTTATTCATATGATAATACTATTTATTTGTTTTCAGAAATTATATTAAATGAGTAAATAATATACAGGGTGTTCTAGACTTAACGAATCAGCTGTTAATGGTAGATTCCTCAGACGAAAATTCTAATACTAAAAATGCTGAGGAAGACTTCATAAAAATGTCCAAACTATTGACTACTGTCGCATGGAAAATTACAGTCGCGTTCACTGCAGAATCCTATTTTTTATTTTATATTGATCCCTCTATCAATATTGATATTATGCATTATATTCTTGAGTGCAGGAGAACGTAACGCGCCGATTGGTAATCTTTAATCTTTTATAGCGCTGAAACTACATCTTCCTCAACATTTTGGTATTAAGATTTTCGTTTCCAAATGATCTCAGGAATCTACCATTAATGGCTGATTCGTTAAGTCTGAGACACCCTGTATATATGTACATAAAAAAATGTGGAGAGAAAGATATCGCACTTGGGATTTAAACAAAGTCATAAATCGTGAAATTATCTTTTAAGCACTGATATGAAATCACTTTGATTTATATCGATGTATGACACAGGCAAAAGTTATTATATGATAATAATATTTGTTTGTTTTCAGAAATTATATCGAATAATAAATAATATTTGTATATATAATCTGCAAAAAATATATAATTACGATTCAAGTTTTAATTATTTATAGAGATTTAAGAGTCAGAAATACTTAAGAGAAAATTCAAATTTTTATTTTTATTATTATTTAATAATTAATAATGTGGAATTTTGTTTTATTTTGCATATATTTATTTAGTATTTTTTGTAAAACAGATTCACACAAATTTATTTTATTTCATAACAAGATAAATGCTTTCTTAGCTTCTGCTCCAAATAATAACTTGAAATAATAATAATCTATTTTGTTGCACATATATCGTCTATCCTAAATTTCGCTTTTTTTCTCGATAATAAATAATTTCTATAAAGAAAAAAAATATACAAACATCAATATACAGCAATGATTGCTTCACTTAAAATTGCTGCACGATAATGAATGACAATTCAAATATCTAATATGATTGTACATGATTGAGATGTGAACGCGATTAAAAATAAATCACAATAAAAACATGTAATATATATATATATGTATCATTTTGTGATATTTTGTACACATCTACATTTATAAATAAAATCCATATCAAAAAAATGTATATGTGTAAATTTCTTAAAAAAGATTATCGAAAATGATACATTCTTTACTTTCAATTCCATAAATTTAATCAATAAAATAGTTTCATACTATAAACACATTTCTGCGAATAATTGATACAGATCATATATAAATGTCGATTATTTAAGAATATTATATACATATATATATATATATATATATATACATATATATATATATATATATATATATATATATGGATGTATGTATGTATGAAAAATGTGCAACGTATCTTAAAGACTGTTATTCAAATCGAGACGCGGCCTTTTACTGCGCACTGTCGATGCATCATCCTGAGCGTCACCATTGGTGGACAAGAATTCTCTTTTCCTGTCTATGCTCTAAAAAAAAGTTTATATTCAATTAAAAATATAATTAAATTATTTGATAAAAATAATTAGTAATAACATATATAATAATTAATAACATATTATTATTAAGTAATATATCATGTAACTTTAAATATAATAAATATATTATATTTAATAATATATTTATTATAAATATATTATATTTAATAATTATATTTAATAATTTTTAATAATTATATATAATAAATAATTTTAATAATTATATTTAATTAAATATATTTAAATATAATATATATATATATATATATATATATTTATTATATTTAATTAATTATATCACAAATTACTATTGTAATTTGTGATATAATATAATTATAATATAATTTAATAATGTAATTATAATTATATTATTAAACATAATGATAAGACTTTACTAAGTCTCTGTAAATATTTTTATATCTTTATGTAGCAAAATATTACTTTAAAATTGATATGTAAAACTGATATCCTCCTTTTTAAACACACATATAAATTTTTATTTCAGCAATATTCATATAGCTTATCAATTTATCTATCATATAATTTCTATTATAATTTATCTATATATAATTCTTTTTACCTTCTTATCCCACTGTTGATGCAGATACCTCAAGAGAATAGTGGTTTTTTCAGTGACTATAACTGGGCAAAAATATAAAATAATTTTATTACATGAATGCATAATATATTAGTCTGTATAATTTACACATACTTTGCTCCGAAGGATAATCCTTAGTCGGAAGATAAACCGATGGTCTCTTGACACACGTTCGATTGCCATTATCCGTATGAAAGTTTGCAAAGTTGTTTTCATCGTGCGATGGGAGCCCCTTCAAAAACTCAGCAACAGACTGCGAACAGGTTTTAATACAAAATTGATATAGACAGATATTTTATTCGATACCATATAATACATCTCAATAGAAGTTATTATGAAAAAGAAACTTAAAATCGAGAGAAATCCTCAAAATATTTATAAAGTTCAGAAATACTATACATGTAAAATATATGCTACTTGGATGTAAACATTGTCCCCTCAAGTGTCCAGTGTGATATATAAAATCTGAAATCATCAAGGAAAAAATCAAACCAACGATCTTTACAATTCTTACCATTATGAACGAATTATCTGTTGACTAGAGGATCCAAGAATCGTCCACTTGGAAAAAAAAGAGGCCTTTTAGGCGACTAAATTGACATGAAAGAGGCTGTCGTTGCTTCGGTCCGAGAAATAAGCATAGAATATCTTGTGAAAGGAGAGGGCACTCGCGACATTTTGCGACTCTTGCAAATCAGATTCGGGTATCTGGACCCGAATAAACAATCGATCAATTTTCCTCGCCCGTCTTTTTCAGAAAAAAACAGATAGGACATAATTTATAATTAGTAATTATTTAATATAAATTTAACGTAAATTCATTTTTTCCCTTTTTATTTATCATCAGCCAATTAGATTCTGCATTATTTATCGTTGGTAAAAACGAGAACTGACAGATCGATAGAACTGACAGCTGATAATTCAGATACAACTGTCATCGTTTTCCATGAAATTATCAAATTATTTCTTGTAGAAGAAAGAAAGAATTATATCATGTATGAGTATTATTATATTTTTATATTATTATATTTTATATTATTATATTTTGTATTTTATCTATTTCTTGTATTTATACTATTTTTTTTACTATGCATTTATATATTTTTTTACTATGTATTTATACTATTTTTCTATCTATTTTGGGCATAATTTATATATAATTATTTAATATAAATTTAACATAAATTCATTTTTTCCCTTTTTATTTATCATCAGCCAATTAGATTCTGCATTATTTATCGTTGGTAAAAATGAGAACTGACAGATCGACAGCTGATAATTCATGATAAAACTACTATCGTTTTGCGTGAAATTGTCAAATTATTTCTTGTAGAAGAAAGAAAGAATTATATCATGTGTTTCATTATATTTTTATAATATTATAATTTGTATTATTATATTTTATATTTTATCTATTTCTTGTATTTATATCATTTATTTGCTATGCATTTATATATTTTTTTACTATGTATTTATACTATTTTTCTATTTTGGGCATAATTTATACATAATTAATAATTATTTAATATAAATTTAATGTAAATTCCATTTTTTTCTTATTTTATTTATTATCAGCTAGATATTTTCTGCATTATTTATCGTTGGTAACAACGAGAACTGACAGATCGACAATACAACTGTCATCGTTTTGACGTGACGCGTTGCATGAAATTGTCAAAATATTTCTTGTAGAAGAAAGAATAAATTATATCATGTGTGAGTTTTATTATATTTTTATGTTATTATAATTTATGTTATTATATTTTATAATTCATCTATTTCTTATATTTTTTACTATTTTTTGCTATGCATTTATATATTTTTTTACTATGTATTTGTACTATTTTTTTGCTATGTATTTATACTATTTTCCTATCAATTTTGATATTTTCCAGCACGACTGGGAAGAGCAACATATAATGATGATGCTGGAACAAAGGAAGAATCTCTGGGAAAATTATATTGAACAATTATATCAAATAATTCTATCTATAATTACCTTCTACAATGCATAGCGGTTGGAATAAGTTGATTAAGAGCAATGATAGTTTCAGATACGAGCCTAGAGCCAGTGTCGAGAAACGATATTGCACAGCCAGGCTCGCTTTCACGCAAATGTCCTTTGACTACGACGAGGAATACCTGATCGCAGTGGACACCAAAGGCTACCTGCATTGCGTCGAATTGTCAGATGAAACTCCATGCTACAAAGTATTCGGGAAAATCGGACGATCCACATTTCTGGCATTCAATCCTATATCCGAGGGAGAAATATTGATAGGACTCGACACAGGCGATATAAAGATCTGGAAGCTCCATACGGACGTCAACGAGTTCTGTCTGTTATCTGGTCATAGATTACCAGCCACACACGTTTCCTTTTACAGGAATTATTGCCTAACCGGCTCCAGGAACGAGGTGATAATATGGGACCTGCGATCTTACAGCAAAGCTCATCAGTTAAAGGTGGATGTAAAGAACGCTGTGATCAAGAAAGCCGCCTTTTCCAACGCGGGTCACATTGTTGTGCTGTATCTCAACGATACCATGCAGGCCTGGACGCTTGAACAATTACACAGAGACATCAAGATCGACACGAGCACATTCGGAGTGCGTTACATCAAGGATTTTGTCTTCACCAGAGACGCAAGAGCCATGATAATGGCTGGCGCAGGAAGCATAAGCGTTTTGAATACGTATGACTGGAGCTTGCTGAAGAAGCTACAGCTACCTAAGAATTTTGCCAGACAACTATCAGTTGTCCCGTGTCCATTGGATGGTGGAGCGAACAAAATTGTCGCGTTTCTATCTTCCAAGTGCACTCTTCAGTTTTGCGATATAAATGCATCGAATTTTCTCCAGACATCTACCTCCATCGATAGAGTCAAAAAATTTGCCATTTCGTCTGTCGGCAGATATGTAGCCCACATAGACCAGGAGGGGTGTTTAAATATAACGTATGTGGATAGAATAATTTCGAGCAGATTATTTTCTCACCAACCGAGAAAATTATTGGAGCCACGTAGACTCCAGGCGCACAAGATAAGCGATCATTTGGAGTGCGTTAGAGAGAGAATGAAACGAGAGTTGGATACGGAACGATTAATGTCTATTTTGAAGGAATTTGGGGAATTTCCAAGTAAATATCGTACCCTAATTTGGTCCACTATTTTGAAACTACCGGCCAACAAAAATGCATACGTGGCCTTGGCAAGTAAGGTGACTCGTGGAAAATTTACGTCAAGTACTCTGAAAGATCATCCCTTGGCGAACAAAAGCAGGGCGTCATTGCTGGCCATGACGATGGATTGCTTGTTGCAATGGTATCCATTGCTAATGCAAAGTCCGTTTCTCCCTAACTTGATTTTCCCATTTCTAGTCGTATTTCAGGTATTACTTTATTTATTCTATTATTGTTATATTATTATTTATTTATTCTATTATTATTATTATTATATTATTATTTTATTTATTCTATTATTTATTTTATTTTTTATATTTATTCTATTATTTATTTTATTTATTATATTTATTCTATTATTTATTTTATTATATTTATTCTACAGGGTGGCTGATTTATCTGAAGACATTGAAATATCTCGAAAACCAAGCCCGAGAGAGAAAAATGTTTCAGACAAAAGTTATATGGTTTCGAGGGGGCCATAAGAAAGTACCATTGGTTTGACCTCGAAGAGTTATTTGAAGGTCATGCGAAGGTTACTTCAATTTTTTTAAATGGGACATCCTATATATTTTTGCACATTCTTGTAGCTCATCTCGAGAGCTTTCCAAAATACTATAATTAAGTTAGTTTCCATGAAGTACTTTTCGAGTTATGAGGCTTGAAGTAATTTCTTAATTTTACATAAACCATAAAATATCTTGTAAAATATTTATTTTTCGATTATCTTACCTTAATACTTTTAGGTACAAAATAATGAGAGGAATCAATTGGTGTAAAGAAAACATACAGTTGTTTTTAAGAAAAAAATAAGAAATTGTTAAATGCAACTTACATATTTTTTCTTAGAAACAACTATGTGTTTTCTTTACAATTGATTCCTCATTATTTTGTACAAAAACTGTTAAGGTAAGATAATTAAAAAAGAATATTTTACTAGATATTTATGGTTTATGTAAAATTAAGAAATTATTTCAAGAAATTATTTCATTATTTCTCATAACTCGAAAAGTGCTCGATGAAGAAATACTTTATTATATGTTTTGGAAAGCTCTCGAGATGAGCTACAAGAATGTGCAAAAATATATAGGGTTCCATTTAAAAAAATTGAAGTAACCTTCGCATGTCCTTCAAATGACTCTTCAAGATCAAACCAATGATACCCTCTTATGGCCCTCTCGAAATCATACAACTTTTGTCTGAAACATTTTTCTCTCTCGGGCTTGGTTTTCGAGATATTTCAATGTCTTCAGATAAATCGGTCACCCTGTATTATTATTTTATTTATTCTATTATTTATTTTATTTATTATATTTATTCTATTATTATTTTATTTATTTTATTATTTATTTTATTTTGAATGAGTATTTTTTATCAACATGAACCAAGATATTTAATT
The DNA here is from genome assembly GCA_030586385.1 of Camponotus fellah. Taxonomy (NCBI): domain Eukaryota; kingdom Metazoa; phylum Arthropoda; class Insecta; order Hymenoptera; family Formicidae; genus Camponotus; species Camponotus fellah. Next base: position 194,089 of record JAPIVC010000305.1, on the reverse strand, counting down.
TTGTTTCAGAAAGACCCGCTACTTGCCTTTGAGCTGATTTTAAGCATATTACTAAACTACTGCCAAAAGTGGTTTGAATACCATCCATTGCCACCATTGAACGTCCTGGGAATTATTGAAAATATTCTCTTGGAGGCAGACCCTGCGCTACTAAATGTCTTCTGTGAACATGGAATAACGACCAGCGAATATGCGTGGCCATTACTGCAGACTGCCATGAGCGAGGTGTTATCGGGAGATGAATGGTTAATTCTGTGGGATTATTTAATATCTCTTCAGAAGCCCTCCCTCCTATTGATGTGTGTCGTTGCTTATAATATTTATTCGAGAGAAAATATAATTTCCTTGATAAAGTCACGTTCTGGAGATATCGAGAGCTTTTATAGCACACAGAGTCACGTTAGAGCCAAGGATTTGTTGAAGATTGCGAGGAGATTAGATCAAGAGATACCGGAGCGAGTACATCCTAATCGTTATCTAAGGTATTATTGGCATGGTGTACGCAACAATCACATATTTATTAACATTGGAAATTTATTTCAGGGATAAACTGTTGCAATTAAATCATATTGGGCCTTATCCTTCGTTTATAAAGAAGGAATATCCAAAATTCCTCGCTGAGAATCTCAGCATCGCGGATTTGAGAAAATTGAAAATACAAGAACAACATCTGCAAGAGTGTAATCGTAAGATTGTAGAACGTGCCGAAAGAAAGAGATTACGTGCAGAGACCAAAGCTTTTGCGAGACAAATTCATGAAACAAGATTAAATGGTATACGATATATTTTTCATATATTTGTCTCTTTATATTTTCTCTTTATATTTTCTCTTTATATTTTCCTCTTCATATCTTTCTCTTATATATTTTTCTCTTTATATTTTTCTCGCCTTAATCTTGATAGCATATATTTAATTACAATTCATATAACATTTAGTTTTTATTATTTTAGTAATATAATTATAAATTATAATTATATTTTAGTAATATAAATTATAATTATATTTTAGTAATATAAATTATAATTATATTTTAGTAATATAAATTATAATTATATTTTAGTTATATAAATTATAATTATATTTTAATAATATAATTATAAAGTATTATTTTAATAATATAATTATAATTATTATAGTAATACAATTATAAATATGCAAGAAAATTTCATTAATCAATGGTTTTTATTTCAGAGGTACAAAAATGCTTTCAAGAATATATCAATAATTTAGATTGGAATTTTGATAAATTTACACCAAATGCGAGAGTAGAAAACTCTTACTGTCATTTGTATAAAAATAATGACTTGGAAAAAATACAAGAATGTAATAAATGCAAGATTGAAGACGATGGCATCTCAAATTCTGAAGACGGCAAATTAAAGAATCATGAAAAATTGCAACAAGATGTAACAAAACTCGAATATGAAGTACAAAGTTTTCTAGATTCATTGAGATCATGCAGATCGGAAGTTAGGTAGAACTGATTTTTTTAATGGAAAAGTTAATCTCGTCAAGTTTAAGTAAAATAAAATATTTTAATATAATCATTGATATATATAAATAATTACATTTTAACAAATTAAATAAATAAAGAATTACATTTTAGTTGTATATATGTATTTTAAAAAATTATATATACAATTTTACTTATATATACAAATTTATTTTTTTACATTGTATATAAAATATAAAAATCATTTATTTATGTATACAAATATAAAAGAGTATTCATTTTTTCTTATCTATTTTTGGAAATGTTATATGGCAGGAATGCAATAGGTAATACATGTTACTGTATTACGTTATTATGCGCAATTGTCCATGCTTTGTACTTATCAATTTTTTAAAAAAATTATCTATTAATCATCGTATTTTAAAAAAGAATGTACAGGTACTTCAACCTTGTCTCGACCTTTTAACGAAGTCAATTCTATTATCACCAAGCATTCAACCACATCAGCTGCTACAGATTTTAGCAATTGAACAGCAGCAGACATTGAACCTTCAAATATATATTTCATTCATTCTTAACATTTATATATTCTAACTAACATAAACATATAAAATTAAAAACTAAAACTAAAATTAAAATTAAAAAACTAAAACTAAAATTAAAATTAAAAAACTAAAACTAAAATTAAAATTAAAAACTAAAATTAAAATTAAAATTAAAAACTAAAACTAAAATTAAAATTGAAAACTAAAATTAAAATTAAAATTAAAATTAAAAACTATTTCGCACTTTACCTCCAGTTGCTAGCAAATCGTCAACAATAAGCACTCTAGTTCCATTGGTAATAAAGTCTGATTGCAATTCAAATGTGGCCTGTAGAATAAAATTAATTTATAAATTAAATATAAAAAAATGTTTTCAACAGTCAACATTGTGTACAATTTTTAAACTTACTTCGCCATATTCTAGGACATATTTTTGTTGAACGACTTTGCCTGGAAGTTTCCCTTTTTTTCTAATAGGTAAAAACGGCTTGCCTAATTCCATGCAAATCATAGGGCCAAAAAGAAAGCCACGCGAGTCTAATCCTACAATCAGGTCTACTTCGAGGAATAAAATATGCTCCACAATTAAATCCTTCATCGCTCTCAGCGCTGTGATGTTTTGAAATACACCAAATATATCTCTGAAAATGAATGACTTAATAAATGTAAAAAACGAAAGAATTGATATTAATTTAATTTAAAAAATAGTAATTATAATAATGATAAAATATATTAATAATTAAAATATATTAATATACTTAATTTATTTAATATATTAAAATAAAATATAAAATATATTAATATATATATTAATCATACAAAATATATTAATAATTAAAATATATTAATAACAATAATAAATATATAATAATAATTATATAATTAAAATATTTTTCTATCTCTCTCGTGTAATCCTTTTAAGAATTTCCTCGCCTTTTTTTTTCAAGATTGACTTACCGAAAAGTGACTCCAGGTTCAGGAAAATTGGGATAAGTTTTTATAGCATTCTTCAATATTTGCAATTTATCGTTCTTGTCCATCTTGTGATGTGTATAATTGTACTTTAACAATAAAGCTAACGACTATGAAATGGAATGTCGAAATAATTGACAATGTCGATCTTCTCTAAAATTTACACTAAAATTTCGAGTTTATTAGTTACACTTATATATCCCGGATTTTTGGCCTATCAGCTCGTGAATTATCAGTTTGATAAAATATTTGTTTTGTCTAAATTGGATTTAAAATATAAGGTTATCTCGGAATTATTTTGAGATTATTCAAAGTATAATGACTAATGACTAATAACTAACGACTCGACCTTGGCCGCTCATTTTCCAATTTATGGGCCACGAAATTACAGTTCCTGTTCCTGAAACGGGTGGATTACAAAAGTGGGGAGATACATAACAATTTCATTTGTCAAAATTTAGTAAATCTCATTTTCACAATTTTTATCTCGTTTTAAAAACCGTAAGGCCTCTTAAAAAAAAAAAAAAAAAAAAAAAACTTAAAAACTATCACGTGACTAAAAATAAAGGCAGATAAAAGATCTGTTGAGCGATGCGCACGACATGTGATTCATTCCATTTTACTCCACGCACATGCGCGGAGATCGCTCCTCCCATCATTAACAGCGCATGCGCGAAGGCAGAAGACAGATTGTTTCAAAGTTCGTGTTAGGTATTTTAATTTCATCGATTCTTCATCATAATATATATCTATCAAAGAAGTTTTCATGCGCGAAGGCAGAAAACAAATTGTTTCAAAGTTCGCGTCAAATTGGGAGAATTTGTTGTTCTAGAATTCGTAAATGGCCTCGAGAAAGTAAATTTGTATTAAGGGGTTATACCTAGTCAGCAAGTCGAAAAAAAACGTATTTTTGGGGAATTTAAAAAAAAAACTGTTAGGTATTTTAATTTCATCGATTCTTTATCATAATATATATCTATCAAAGAAGTTTTCATGCGCGAAGGCAGAAAACAAACTGTTTCAAAGTTCGCGTCAAATTGGGAGAATTTATTGTTCTAGAATTCGTAAATGGCCTCGAGAAAGTAAATTTGTATTAAGGGGTTATACCTAGTCAACAAGGAGAAAAAAAAACGTATTTTTGGGGAATTTAAAAAAAAACTGTTAGGTATTTTAATTTCATCGATTTTTTATCATAATATATATCTATCAAAGAAGTTTTCATGCGCGAAGGCAGAAAACAAACTGTTTCAAAGTTCGCGTCAAATTGGGAGAATTTATTGTTCTAGAATTCGTAAATGGCCTCGAGAAAGTAAATTTGTATTAAGAGGTTATACCTAGTCAACAAGGAGAAAAAAACATATTTTTGGGGAATTTAAAAAAAACTGTTAGGTATTTTAATTTCATCGATTTTTATCATAATATATATCTATCAAAGAAATTTTCATGCGCGAAGGCAGAAAACAAACTGTTTCAAAATTCGCGTCAAATTGGGAGAATTTATTGTTCTAGAATTCGTAAATGGCCTCGAGAAAGTAAATTTGTATTAAGAGGTTATACCTAGTCAACAAGGAGAAAAAAACGTATTTTTGGGAATTTAAAAAAAACTGTTAGGTATTTTAATTTCATCGATTCTTTATCATAATATATATCTATCAAAGAAGTTTTCATGCGCGAAGGCAGAAAACAAACTGTTTCAAAGTTCGCGTCAAATTGGGAGAATTTGTTGTTCTAGAATTCGTAAATGGCCTCGAGAAAGTAAATTTGTATTAAGGGGTTATACCTAGTCAGCAAGTAGAAAAAAACGTATTTTTGGGGAATTTAAAAAAAAACTGTTAGGTATTTTAATTTCATCGATTCTTTATCATAATATATATCTATCAAAGAAGTTTTCATGCGCGAAGGCAGAAAACAAACTGTTTCAAAGTTCGCGTCAAATTGGGAGAATTTGTTGTTCTAGAATTCGTAAATGGCCTCGAGAAAGTAAATTTGTATTAAGGGGTTATACCTAGTCAGCAAGTAGAAAAAAACGTATTTTTGGGGAATTTAAAAAAAAACTGTTAGGTATTTTAATTTCATCGATTCTTTATCATAATATATATCTATCAAAGAAGTTTTCATGCGCGAAGGCAGAAAACAAACTGTTTCAAAGTTCGCGTCAAATTGGGAGAATTTGTTGTTCTAGAATTCGTAAATGGCCTCGAGAAAGTAAATTTGTATTAAGGGGTTATACCTAGTCAGCAAGTAGAAAAAAACGTATTTTTGGGGAATTTAAAAAAAAAACTGTTAGGTATTTTAATTTCATCGATTCTTTATCATAATATATATCTATCAAAGAAGTTTTCATGCGCAAAGGCAGAAAACAAACTGTTTCAAAGTTCGCGTCAAATGGGGAGAATTTTGTTGTTCTAGAATTCGTAAATGGCCTCGAGAAAGTAAATTTGTATTAAGGGGTTATACCTAGTCAGCAAGTCGAAAAAAAACGTATTTTTGGGGAATTTAAAAAAAACTGTTAGGTATTTTAATTTCATCGATTCTTTATCCAAAGAAGTTTTCATGCGCGAAGGCAGAAAACAAACTGTTTCAAAGTTCGCGTCAAAGGCCTCGAGAAAGCAAATTTGTATTAATGATAAATAATGAAAATAATACGAAACTAAATAATAATAACACTAATACTGCTCATGTGTTGCAAAAATTTAGGGCCAATAATACGAGCTAATAATTAAGTCTAAATAATATTAATAAGTTCATTTAATTCAATAATCACAAACGTTTCGACTTTACTTCTTCAGTCTTCTTCAGTATGAAAAATAACAAAATCAACATATTAAAATCATCTGTATTCCTTTAACATATTATTCGTATGTCGCAGAAAAGTAAGTATAAATTTAGTCAAAATGTAAAAAAAGAAAGATTCATTGTTAAAGCGCTATAGGATAAAATAAACAGGGTTGGGAAAGTTACTTTATAAAAGTAATTAGTTACAGTTACAGTTTCTTTACTGAAAAATGTAACTATAGTTACAGTTACAGTTTCTTTACTGAAAAATGTAACTATAGTTACAGTTACAGTTTCTTTACTGAAAAATGTAACTAGTTACAGTTACAAGTTGCTGATCCTAAAAAGTAACGCGTTACAGTTATAGTACTCAAAAAGTAACGAGTCGTTACTTTTTTGTAATGGAAATAAAAATATTAAATCTGCGCGCAATAGTAAAAATTTAATGACAGTCCTATAAGGTATTAATTTAATTTTCTGGCAAAGTATTTTTTGGCAAATTCTTGAATAGATTTTACTTTAAGAAAGAAATATATATTTTATTTTATCAAAAATCATCAAATAAAATACAATTTTTATTTAATGTGAAAGGAAACTTATAAAAAATATAATTTTATTGCAACTGTATCGCTCTTATAATTTTATTATTTGAAGGATTACATTGAATTGTAAAGTATCGAGCGTTTAAGTGCACGTGCAAACCGACTTAACACGAGTTACAGAGATTTAGGCCCGGTCCAACAGTGGCCAGTTAGCTTAACTAGTTAAATAATAATGCCAACTACTGAAACAAAATTCGGTAAGCTATTTACCATACAAGGTTAGATTTTGACAAATTGCATTTTCGCAAAATATATATATATATATATTGCACATATATATATTTTGCGAAAATGCAATTTGTCAAAATCTAACCTTGTAAATAGCTTACCGAATTTTGTTTCAGTGGTTGGCATCACTACTTAACTACTAGTTAAGCTAACTGGCCACTGTTGGACCGGGCCTTAAAAATATATAAAGTAACTATAAAGTAACTTAAAATAACTGTTAAATTATTACTAATTACTGAAAATATGTAACTAAGTTAAGTTACAATTACAAATTGAAAAAAAGGACCGAGTTAAGTTAAAGTTACCGAAAAAAGTAACTGTGTAACTGTAACTTCGTTACAAGTAACGAGTTACTTTCCAACCTTAAAAATAAACAATAAAAAGCCCACATATATTCATACAAAACCAAATGCTTCGACAGTAATGAAAATAATAATTTATGATGCCGACAGTGCTGTATAACAAGACACTTATGTATATAAATTGATAGTAAATAAATTATTCAATTGCGAAAGATACTGTAATCTTTCAATGTAATGTTCAAGGATAAAATAAATATTTTTTTATATTTATTGTCGTATTTATATATTTTTATTTACAAAACGCAAAATGCCTGCTATGGAATAAAAACATTTTTAACCGTATTTCTATAAATTTTAATTAGCAGTAAACTGAGTTGTGATATTTATTAATAATTTTTTTTAATTATTTAAAAATTTAATTATTAATACACGTATAGAATTTGTCAATTAATCACTGATTCTTTTGAAGTTTTTATAATTAAGTTTCGAAAAATATAGATGTTGCAAAATATTTTAAATATTTCTTCTTTTATATAAAATATAAAGAATTTATATGTTCCATTTTAATGTAGCCAACATTATTTATATATTTTTATTATAATTTTTATACCAGCATAATATTTTTATGCTTAATACTTTATACGTATAATACAGTGTACTAAATTATAAAATTTAATATAATTACAAAATAATATTACTATTAATAAAAATAGGTTGTATGCATACTATCTTTTAATTTTTAATTTTTCCCAATCATTATGCATTTCTATCCAATATATTCTCTTCTTTGAATTTTATTATGATTTATTGTATTCCTTTGTGTTAACATCATAAAGATTACTATCACTTGTCATTCTTAGTTCTTCCTATTATGGAGTTTATCGGAACTACTTTCTTTGTTCTCAGATATAGATATTTAAATCACTTTAGTTGCCTTTTTTTGTTTTTTCGATTATTGTCTCTTTTTATACATATATAAAATATATAAACATATAAAATATATATACATATAAATATATAAAATATATATACATGGAACAATTTATTACACGAAAATGTTCAAAATATACATATAATATATAAAATTTACTAAAAATTTTTACATAGTCTAGACGAGATTAATTAGCGAAGATTAATTACGCGACATTTATTATTAATAATAGATATGCTATAATAGAATTTAATAAATTTTATATAATGTAAATAATCGTGATCAAAAGAGTCATTAATAAAAGTATTATCGTTTCTCCGATTGTAAAAGAAAATTTTTGCATTACTGGTGTATTTTGTGTAAATTATCAAAGGATATTCAAAATGAAAAGATAGACTAAACTTCGAAATCAACAATTAAATTACTAAATAAATCGCAATTTAAAATTCCCGAGAAAACGCGACGAATAAATAAATCAACAAATCGGAATATTCGATTGCGAAATACGCATAATTTTTATAATATGATAATCTAAACCATCAATAGACACGCGCGCGATATAATTATTATCATACAAATGATGACAGACAAAGATATTTTGACAAACATTTGTGATCCAAATTGTTTATGAATATAAAATTCACTGTCCGATTTATTTGCGATTAATACGCGACTTTATACGAATTTCATTGATTGAGAATAAAATACATATCCTATTTCGCGAATGATTAGTTGACTAAGATGAAATGAGCTCTATAAGCTTTAAAATATAATTAAAAATCGCGTTGTGGCGACGTTTAGAAAATAACGGAACGAATAATTTTCAAAGTCTCTCTAATAATCGATATAATAGTAGAGTTTAATAAGATTTAAATAATGTAAAGAATCATGATTAAAACAATCATTAATAAAGTTATCGAACTATTAAATATTTGCACTACCAACATTTTGCACGAACTATTAAAAACAATATTCAAAGACGTGGAAAGATAAACAAAGCTTCAATAAGTCAACGATTAAATTATAAGATAAATTGCGATTTAAAATTCGCGATAAAAGCGACGAATAAATAAATCGACAATAATCGGAATATTCGATTGCGAGATATGCATAATTTTTATAATTTGATAATCGAAACTATCGATAGGCATGTGTGCGATATAATTATTATCACACAAATGATTAAATTATAAGATAAATCGTGATTTAAAATTCGCAATAAAACGCGACAAATATTATAAATAAATCGATAATATTCAAAATATTCAACTGCAGATACGCGAATAATATCTCGATAAAAGAGGAGTGATCTTAAAAAAGAAAGAACGATTAACATCTTGTTTCTTTCAGATTTTGCAAGATCAATCTGCGAAGAAAAGTTAAGTGATCCATTGAACGTCGGGAACTTTACTGTAGAAAGGAACGAATTCTAGATTATTCCCGATAGCAATGATTTCAGTAATAAATCAACGACAATTATCCCTCGTCATTATCTTTAATTCACGAAATTGATATGCATATCAGAAAACATGTTCTTCTATTATTAAGAAATATTTCTTTATTGAAAATTAAATGAATATAACCTTTTTATTGAAATGTGATTACAAACGATTATATTTATAAATAATAAAATCCATGCATCATTGGAGTTTGTATTAAATGTGCGTACATATACATATAATAATTTTTCGGGTATCGTTCGCGCGCACGAGACGAATCGAATCCCATATCAACAAGATTTAAAAAAAATTCAATTAGAATAGTGTGCAAAATAAAATCAAATAATTTCAAATAATTAATTCTAGATTAAGTCTCTAGATTCTTATTCTTATAACGTTGAAAATAATAATTTCTTTTTTTTAATCAATATCTTACTGATATAGAGGTACCCATTCGATTTGTCTCGAAATTTTCTCGAAAGTACTCGCACATTTTATGTAACATTCATGTATAATTTCCCATATATATAATATATAACATTAATAAAAATTATAAAAAATATTTTGATTACGTGAATTTGTGCATGTATTTTTTTACTATATAAAATGGTATATATCTAAAAACTAATATTTCAAAATGATGATGGATGTCCCTGCAAATAGTTTCTTAAAAAAAATAAAATTAATATTAATATCCCCAGTACTTAGAAATAATTTTTCAAAAGAGACAAATTATATTAATTAAAAATATATTCGTTCGTAATTATTTTTTAAAAAAAATGTATACAAATTACAATATGAAATTACTTAAAAAATAAAAATTTATACACAACGCTATATTCATATTATTTAATTCACCATTAAATCTTTCTTCCTAGACAATAATAATACCGATCCTAATAATGATAGAACATTTTTAATGAAGAAAAGACATTTCTTTCATCTAAATATATATTATTTTTTAATTAATTCGACGTTAAAGAAGCATATGGCATTCGTCATTGAATTACTATCGAAATCATTGTTTTAGAAATTGTCAAGAAAATCTGGGATTAGTTCCAATCTCACAATAAAAATTTCTAATTTATTTTAACAGGACACCGAACTAAACGTCGCAAATGGATCTCACAAGAACCGGTGAGAAATAATTCTCTATGATGAAAATCGTTTCGATTTCTTGGTGGTACGAGTCACTTTCATTAATGTTTATTTAACGGAAGGAACAACAATAACTCTTTTATTAAAACGACAATCTCATTTAAGAAGGTGAAAAAAACGCGAAAAAATACGGTATTTTTGCAACGGTAATTTTATTAATTTATTTATAAATATTTAATTTTTTATTAATTTATTTATGAATATTTTCCGATACAAAAATAAATTCGTAAATACAAATATAACTGAAAAAACAAATTATTAAATTCATAATATTATAATTAACTCGCGATATCGAAGATTGATTAAGTTAAATTTTGTGAAGCTAATATTTAATCGTTGACTTATCACATCGAATCTTCACTCTCTTATTCGACATTTCTTTATATTTAATTAGCAATATTTAGAAATATTATCTGATGAGAGAGAGAGAGAGCGATAAAATTCTTTTGTTAAAAATTCTTTTGGTAATCTTGTATAAGGACACGAAGAGAACGCGGAAAGAACATGGTATTTTCTCAATCATAATTTAATAATTTATTTTAAGAATATGCAGTTTCGCACGATATGGAATATTCATAATAAATTCATAATAAAGCTAACGGAAAGCATATCATTAAATTTATAATAATTGACTCGCGATTCTGTAACGAAAACGTCCGACAAATTTTATAATGCTTATATTTAATCGTTAATTTAGCATCAAATTTTTACATTTTATATAAAAATTTTTCGAATTTATTAATGACTCTTTGACATGAAAATACAACAAACAGTTACTTTTTATGAATATTCCGAAAATATATACTGCAGAAACAAATATTTTAATTTAATGAATAACTATTATGTTAATTACTATTATGTAATACTATTATGTAATCATTATACGTATACTTTCGATAATTTTTCATGTAATTTACATAAGAATTTACAATCGTAAATACAATCTCATATAATATAATTATAGTCATAATTGTATTTTACAATTAAAATATCAATATTAGATTATAATTAAAATACAATTATAACTATTTATAATTTACAATTTACAATTTACAAATTTAAGATGCTATCAATATCAAATAATAATATTCGATTTATTCAAATAATATCGATATGATAATTTGATATTGATAACATTAACATTTGGATTTAATATTATATTTGATTTAATACACATATATTTTTAAGTTTTAAAATAAAATATAACATGTTAAGATTTCTTAAACATTAATAATTGTAATTTCTTTAATATTTCTGAAGATAATTTTGATAATTTAAATTTCACTTTTGAAATATTTTTATTTTTAAAACATGTTATATTTATTTTCACGTTTTTAAAAATAAATTCAACTTAATAAAAATAATTTTAATTTATCCCTAGAATTATTGGAATATTAAAAGAAAGAATGAATCTTTCTTAATAGTCCTAACATCCCTACTATTAAAAAATTCTAATAATTATAATAGCTCTAACAATCTTACTATTACAAAATTCTAATGATCTTAAGAGCCCTAACAACTCTAATATTAATAGAAGAATTCTAATGATTTTTCTTGATAGCCTTAACAACCTTACTTCCTAATTAATTAAAATTATTCGAGATTTAAAGAATTTATCTCTAATCATCATCTCACTTGATTATATGTATTATATGTAACTTGATTATGTATATATTTTAGTTGCGTGCCCTAACCGCGTACCCTAACCGCGTATCCTAATCTTCAGGCCAATTGAACCTACCTTTCGTTGATCTTGACCACTTTTTTTCTCAATCTCTAATCAGAAATCGAAGAAGAAGAAAATTACTCCTTCTTTTGCTGGATAATTATCAAAAGAAAAGAGCGTGAAATATTTACGCTCCTTTAGTAACGATCGTTCGATTTCACGATCGTTCATTAAATATTGAATATAATTTTATTTTAATTCAAATAAAGCCAAATTACTACAAATTTTTATAAATTATATTTTATAATAAAATATAAAATTAATGTGTGTATTTATCATATTTCAAATTATTTAATTAATTAATCATTTGGCTTTAATTATATTAAGTTACAGTAAAGTTTAAAAACAATATCTACAAACAAACTCTATGATGGATGAGTTATGAGCAATTAGAAGATAAGTGCGTATTATAAGAGTAAATTAGCATCAAAAATTGATAAAATTGATAATTGTTAATTGTTTGTCCTTTATTTAATAAATTAGATAAAATCTTTACCAAAAAATCTTTTCTTGATCTCTTCTTTTTTTAATTAACATTTCAATATATTTTTGCAATAGCAAACAATATGTACAGCATAAGTTCGAAAGAACTTATTAAAATTGTTGAATTTAATTTAATTAATTTAATGTAATTACTTAATTTAATTTATTTAATTTAATCCATTCCAGCTCATCCATTTTAAAGCAACGAATTTATCTACAATCTACAATCTACATCTGCAATCTCTACGAATCGTTACCTTAAAGTTAAATAAAAGTTTTTTTCACTCACCGGCACTGATGCGCAACAGCGGAGTTGTTGTTATCGAAGCTAGTTGTCTGTAACATACAAATGTAAAATTGATTTATAATAATGCTCACAAAATGCAATTAATATTTTGAAAAATTTTTAACGCGCGGAATTTTATATCTGATGTGTAAAATAATAAGCAGATAAACACGTCTGGAAAAATTTTAAAAATTTTTAAAACTGTTTTTTAAATAGAAAGCTTTATATGATTTTTGTAAAAATCTTTCTCTCTAATTTTCTTTTTAATTCATTTAAATAATAAGATAAAATTATTGTTCATTTATAACGATTTATAACAAATGATATACAAATAATAAATAGATACTCACTATCAGATTGCTCCGCCGATGCAAGATGCCTCTCCCAGGCCTCCTCCTCCTCTCATGTTGTTGGCGCGCGATACTTTTAACGACACTCCCGCACTCGCGAGCGATATTTTTATATCGCTATTTTCGTTATTTTACGCGCGATACTGAACGGCACTCCCGCACCATTTCGATGCGATTAAAAATTTTATATTTGATCGCGCGATGTATATACTTAATATATATATACCTTTAACGGCACTCCCTAATATGTATATACCTAACGCGACGCGTTGACGAAGCGCTTGCCGTCCACGGCACATTGACGGCACCGACGACGCGAAAGGGTACTTAGCTTCCCATTCAGGCACCTTAAGATTTATCATAAATTGAAAAATTTGAGATAAACCTCAAGACACCATCCAGGTACTAAGCCCTCCCACCGCGACAAGGTGTACCCCATGGGAGGGTATTATATTATATATAATTTTACATATAATATAATATATAATTAATTATATATAATTAATATATAATTATTTTTATATATACTATATAAATTTTAATTCCCAAACATAAATACGATAAAAAAAATATAAGAGATAAGAGAAAATCTATTATATAAACAATATTTTAAAATAATTGATTTTAAAACTAATTATTGCGCGGAATTAATTTTTATATTTTTACTATTAAATAGATATATTTTAATGTTGTGAATTGCGTAATTATAAAATAATTTATATTTTTTAAATTAAACTTTTCGGCATACGCTGACGTTCGTGCACTCGTAAATAATAACGTGATTTAAAGAGTGCAAGAATTTTAATAAACCGCGAGTAACATACAAGAATTCAGAATAATCATAAAATGGATCAAATAGACAAATTCTTGAAAAGAATTCAACGGATGACAACAGCGGGACGGGACACGGGGACGCAACAATATAATAAAATGGTGTGATAAATAATTTATATTAATGACTTACGTCATATTTTTTGATCCATCCATTTCCAATTTCCTCCTTTTTTTTTGCTTTCTTCGCTTTTTCCTTGTGGCACTTCAATCCTCGTTGCACTCATTTCAATTCCTCGTTACACTTACACTCATTCAAAAAGTTCCTCGTTGCACTTGCAATTTGAGTTCAGAGAAAGAATTTGATAATATATGAAACGTCTCGCATCATCTACTTCACTGCTCAAGGGCCACTGAGCGAATGATCGTAAGTCAGAAATATTACCGCGGTACTGTTTATATCGCCAAGGTTGACTATGTAAAGAAAGAATTTGATAATATATGAAACGTCTCCCACGTCACCACTCAAGGTTACTGTGCGAATGATAATAAAACCATATTAACAATAGCGCGATTCTGTTTATCAAGATCGAACACGGTGTTATTGATAATTCTCTCGTTGCTGAAATATTTTCTATAATGTAAAATATTTACGCGAGGAATATTAAATTATAGAATTATTTTAATTAATTGATTAAGATTAATTGATTATTTATCGTGAAGGCTTTCATTATGCTAATTATTTATAATTCGATTTCGTGTCTTTTCATAATCCAAATTATATCTAGATTGTCAAATAGAACGATAAAATAGAATGAAATATATTTTATTTTAAGTATTAAAATAATAATTATTGTCCATAAAATCGCAATGATCAATGATTATTTAATATTTTGAATTCGTATCACTTAATCGATTCTCGATTAAATTGTATCATCGCCAAATATGCATTTCGAGATCTACCATCGCGACGTAATTTTACGTATTATTTAATATATATGAAATTAAGTATTAATTCATATCAAATTATTTCTCAAAAATATTTATCAAATCAATCGCGTTTAGAAAAGGAATTTAACGAATTCTCGTGTCCACTTTTCTGTTCAAGTATCATTACGTGAATGATAGAGAACCAAAACAATGTCTTTTGAATATCAATACACTATATGTTATAAAGATCAAATGCGGTATTATCATTAATTTGTTAGAAAAATATTTTATATATTATTACATATATAAATATATATATATATATATATATATATATATACCATATATATATATATATATATATATATATATATCTATCGAAATATTAAATTAATTTAGAAAAAGTATTTTAAATTATTGATTAATTTATTATATGATTGATGTACGAATCTTTATGTTTATCTCGACTTTGCAATTTGACTGTCAGACTAAAAACAATAACGAAATAAGCATATTTTTTTAAAATTTATTTATTTTATTTAGTCAAATTAATATTTTTTTTTTTTACAAATCCCTTTTTATAAAGCCAAGTGTCCAAAATCATTGATTTTGAAACTAAATTATTCCCAATTTATATTTTTTTTTGTCTCTTGAACAAATATTTAATATCTCATTTTTTATATAATAAATTATTTAATTAAATTTTTATACAATTTTCATTATTATTGTTTATATTCAGAGGACAAGACACCTTCTAAAACATTCGTGGACATTGGTTTTGTAATTCATGCCCACGTTTTTAATAAAGAGGGAGTATCACTTCCAAGGATCACCTAAAGCCATCTTTTGCCATCTCATCTCTGGTTCTCTCTTCGAAGTATAAGTATTCCTGAGGTATAAATTATGGGACGCTCGACGCTCATTTTTAGCGTCAAAAAAATAAGGGGATTAAAAATAAAGATATCAATTCGTCCTTTTTTGAAAAACATCTTTATATCGTAAATTATCGAAACAAATGTCTATACAAATTTGCGATTCTTCACTTGTTTTGTTGTGATAATAATGAAATGACTGGACGTCATTTTTCAAATTTACCGCGCAAAACTTTACACTTTGATTGGAGCCTGCAAGATAGAATTTATTGAGAAAGCAGTCAATTAATTAAAAAATAATAATAATTAATAATTGTGTAATCATAATTTATATATATTTTTTAATTATTTTAAATATGTATATATTTAATAAAATTAAACTAAAATAAGTTATATTTTTAATTTACTTTAAAAATTAAATTAATATTTTTTTAATTTAATTTTTTCCTATATTGGCCCAAAGGGGATGAGAAAGAAATCAAGACGCTGGATGTAAACAAAATTTATTTCTTTAATATATTGTGTTTCTCTATAGGACACTTTTCACTTAATAATATTAAAGTTTTTAACAAAAACGAAATACTTATAATAATATAGTAATTATATAAAAATAGTTAAATTTTTTTGGCTAATGCATGATTGAAATGACCTATTTTGAAAATGTAGTTTATACAGGATTATTTTTAAATATGAAGAAAATAATCTTTCCCTTTTCAAGAAGCGTGAGATCTCAGGTCATTTTAGTATGGTTTTTTTTTCTCACATGACTTTTTTAAAAAAATAGTAAAATATTGAGGACAATAAATAATTTTTTTTTTAAAGTATTTGTACGTTTGCTTTGAGAATTTTTTTCTATCGATAGAATCGAGAAGATATTTTAATCTGAGACTCTTTACAAATTTCCCAGCCACCAGTAGCATTTGTTTCTCCGAAACCACAAATATTGCCGGACATTTTGATATTTGCTTTGTAATAATTCTTTTCTGCTTGTATATAAATTAGTTATATTTTTTCTCAATTACTAACTTAACATAACATAATACAAAACAGTTTTTGGCGTTTCTAATCTTTAAGGTGGTTGATTCGCATTACCTAGCAAACAATTATATAACTGACACTAAATAACAGTTATATAACTGTTATAATGTCGCACATTAACAATCATAGCTGTTACATGTTATGCTTAACAAGTTACATAATATGTAACAGTTATATTTATTAAAAATTACAAAAATTACATAACAGTTATATAAATAAATGTTACTTGGTGTTTGCTGGGTAAAATCCCGTGCCAAATATATGTATCTATATATTCGAGTTTTTTTTTTTAAATTCTAAATTTTAAGGGTATTATTATATATAATTTTACATATAATATAATATATAATTAATTATATATAATTAATATATAATTAATTTTATAATATACTATATAAATTTTAATTGGCAAACATAAATACGATAAATAAAAATATAAGAGATAAGAGAAAATCTATTATATAAAGCAATGTTCAAAATAATTGATTTTAAAACTAATTATTGCGTGGAATTAATTTTTAATTTATTTTTACTATTAAATAGATATATTTTAATGTTGTGAATTGCGTAATTATAAAATAATTTATATTTTTTAAATGTAAACTTTTCGGCATACGCTGACGTTCGTGCACTCGTAAATAATAACGTGATTTAAAGAGTGCAAGAATTTTAATAAACCGCGAGTAACATACAAGAATTCAGAATAATCATAAAATGGATCAAATAGACAAATTCTTGAAAAGAATTCAACGGATGACAACAGCGGGACGGGACACGAGGACGCAACAATATAATAAATAATGAATGTGATAAATAATTTATATTAATGACTTACGTCATATTTTATTGATCCATCCATTTCCAATTTCCTCCTTTTTTTCTTTTGCTTTCTTCGCTTTTTCCTTGTGGCACTTCAATCCTCGTTGCACTCATTTCAATTCCTCGTTACACTTACACTCATTCACGAAAAGTTCCTCGTTGCACTTGCAATTGAGTTCAGAGAAAGAATTTGATAATATATGAAACGTCTCGCATCACTACTTCACTGCTCAAGGGCCACTGAGCGAATGATCGTAAGTCAGAAATATTACCGCGGTACTGTTTATATCGCCAAGGTTGACTATGTAAAGAAAGAATTTGATAATATATGAAACGTCTCCCACGTCACCACTCAAGGTTACTGTGCGAATGATAATAAAACCATATTAACAATAGCGCGATTCTGTTTATCAAGATCGAACACGGTGTTATTGATAATTCTCTCGTTGCTGAAATATTTTCTATAATGTAAAATATTTACGCGAGGAATATTAAATTATAGAATTATTTTAATTAATTGATTAAGATTAATTGATTATTTATCATGAAGGCTTTCATTATGCTAATTATTTATAATTCGATTTCGTGTCTTTTCATAATCTAAATTATATTTAGATTGTTAAATAGAACGATAAAGTAATGAAATATATTTGACTTGAAGTATTAAAATAATAATTATTGTCCATAAGATCGCAATGATCGAAATGATTATTTAATATTTTGAATTCGTATCACTTAATCGATTCTCGATTAAATTGTATCATCGCGAAATATGCATTTCGAGATCTATTATCGCGACGTAATTTTACGTATTATTTAACATATATAAAATTAAGTATTCGTCATATCAAATTATTTCTCAAAAATATTTATCAAATCAATCGCGTTTAGAAAAGGAATTTAACGGAACTTCTCGTGTCACTTTTCTGTTCAAATATCATTGCGTGAATGATACGAGAACCAAAACAATGTCTTTTGAATATCAATACACTATATGTTATAAAGATCAAATGCGGTATTATCATTAATTTGTTAGAAAAATATTTTATATATTATACATATATAAATATATATATATATATATATATATATACACACATATATATATATATATATATATATATATATATATACGAAATATTAAATTAATTTAGAAAAGTATTTTAAATTATTGATTAATTTATTATACGATTGATGTACGAATCTTTATGTTAATCTCGACTTTGCAATTTAACTGTCAGACTAAAAATAATAACGAAATAAGCATATTTTTTAAAATTTATTTATTTTATTTAGTCAAGTTAATATTTTTTTCTTTTACAAATTCTTTTTATAAAGCCAAGTGTCCAAAATCATTGATTTTGAGAAACTAATTATTACGCCCAATTTATATTTTTATTTGTCTCTTGAACAAATATTTAATATCATATTTTTATATAATAAATTATTATTAATTAAATTATTTATACAATTTTCATTTACATTATTTATATTATCAGAGAGACATATATGTTACCTTCTGAAAACATTCGTGGACATTGGTTTTGTAATTCATGTCCACGTTTTTAATGTCCACAGAGGGAGTATCACTTCCAAGGATCACCTAAAAGCCATCTTTTGCCATCTTCTGGCATCTCTCAGTTCTCTCTCTGCAAGTATAAAGATCTATTCCTTAAGGTATAAATTCATGGGACGCTCGACGCTCATTTTTAGCGTCAAAAAATATCATGTGATTAAAAATAAAGATATCAATTCGTCCCTTTTTGTTGAAAAGGCGTCTTTATATCGTAAATTATCGAAACAAATGTCTATACAAATTACCTAGATTCTTCACTTGTTTGTTACATTGATAATAATGAAATGACTGGACGTCATTCTTCAAATTTACCGCGCAAAACTTTACACTTTGTGATTGGCTGCAAGATAGAATTTATTGAGAAAGCAGTCAATTAATAAAAATAATAATAAATAATAATTGTGTAATCATAATATATATATATATTTTAATTATTTTAAATATGTATATATTTAATAAATTAAACTAAATAAGTTATATTTTTTAATTTACTTAAATTAAAATAATATTTTTTTATAATTTCCTATATTGACTAAGGGGATGAGAAAGATAATCAAGACGCGAGATGTTAAACAAGAATTTATTTCTTTATATATTTGTTTCTCTATGAGACGCATTCGTGTGTCTCTCGATATTTTAGTAACAAAAACGAAATACTTGCTAGTAATATAGTAATTATATAAAATATAATTATTATTTTACAACAATGCACGTATTAGAAAGACATATTTACAGCATGTAAAACATACAGATGGTATTAGTACATATATATATTACAAAATGAAGAAATAATCCTTCCTTTTTCAAAATCGCAGATCTCGAGTCTGCGACTATGGTATTTTTTTTTTATTTCTTTCTCCCTCTATTTTATTAAAATGTAAAAATATTGAGACGTAAAATATTTTATTTTAGAAGTAATTTGTTACGTTTGTGAGATTTTTATATCGATAGATCGAGAAATATTTAATCTGAGACTCTTTACAAATATTCCCAGCAAACACCGAGTAACATTTATTTCACCAAACACAAAATATTGCCGCGACATTGCTATAATATTGCTGCAATATTGCTGCAATATTCTGTGTTTGCTGGGTATATAATTTAGTTATAATTTTTTACTGAACAATATAACTGTTACATAACATGTACAAAAATGTTATTTGGCGTTTGCTGGAATCTTATGTAGATTGATTCGCACATTACCTAGCAAACAATTATATAACTGACACTAAATAACAGTTATATAACTGTTAGTTATAATGTCGCACTTAACAATATGACTGTTACATGTTATGTAACAGTTACATAATATGTAACAGTTATATTTATTAAAAGAATTACAAAAATTACTAACAGTTATATAAATAAATGTTACTTGGTGTTTGCTGGGTAAAATCCGTGCAAGTATATGTATCTATATATTCGAGTTTTTAAATTCTAAATTTTTAATTCTACGTAAACAACCTCGTACAGCACAGAATATTGCAGCAATATTATTATTATCGTTGTAACATTGCAATATTGTTGCAATATTCTGCAGCAATATTGTCGCAATATTCTGCATGTGACGTTGCTGATTGCATCAGGCGCTAAACTTTGGTTGTGGCCAAAAGCTTAATGTAATGCGCCTTGTGGGTGATCTCGAATTCCTGAGCTGGCAGAAAACACTGCGCCTGAATCCTGGGATGCCGCAATCGTTTAACGATGCTCCGACCGAGCATAGCGAGGGCGATCAGGAAGACACCGGTCACGGCAACCACGGCCATCACCACGAACACCTCGGCGTTTTGTCTGCTGTAGCCCTGCTCGACCACCTCGACGCAACGAAATCTCTCGCGATCGTCCACCAGGTTGCCGGTTGCCGAAGAGACAACGGTCACGTCAGCGAGTTCATCCAGACTCGCGCATACCCTGTAGTAACCTGGCAACGACACCTCCACGTCGGTGACGAACGCGAAGCTGCAATTGAGCCTTTGCCGATGAATCGCGGAAATTGCATCGAACACGACGACGGACAGCTCGCAGGTAGACGCGAGGTTCGTCTCCTTCATTCTTGAGAGAACCACGTCCACGTGTAGGTAACCCTTATCGGATACGTTCACATGGACGCCGGTGATTCGGGGATCGGAGCCGAAAGACGACTGTGTCGAGGACATCGAGGAATGATCCTCTTCGCTCGGCAACTGCTCTTCCGTCGCTATCTTTCGCCGCTCCAGGGTTTCCTCCAAGACCATGACATCGCTGCAGCCGAGACCGAGAGACATGTCATCGTAGGCTGTAGGTACCAGCAGGACCACGCAGTAACGGTACTTGTGACCTAATTTTAGGTGCACAGAGGCTGGTATGGCGACCGGCAGGGTACAGGGATCTCGCATCATCCGGGAATTGCAATGCAACGGGCTAGATTCCGTTCGCACCTCGCTGTCATCGATTGTTTCGTAAACGATGAGCGAGTCGCAGGTGTAATGTTCGGTACATTGCTCCATGTGCCACAATAGATTGATGCCGGTCGATTCGTCATAACGGAACTCCTTAAGACTTAGTTGCACTGCTGCCAGCGGCACTCGAGTCATCATAGGCGGCGTGGGTTCGCCACAGAGCAGACTGCCAGGTGGTACTTGGGTCAAGATGCCGTTCTCCAGAGCGGGCGGTGTCGCGCACACCGCCGATGACTTGTCTTCCTCCGACAGGCTGGAGTTTGCCAGCCAATTGGCGAATTCTAGTAAGGTACAGTCGCAATTTAATGGATTGTCGGCGAGCGAGAGTCTCTTAAGACGCAGCTTCGACGTTGGCACGTCGCTCGCCACAATCGTTATTTCATTATCGTCCAGTCGTAAGTCTTGTAGACTCTTCAGCGGCACCACTAGATCGGCCGTCAATGCTCGTAAAAAGTTGTGCGTTAAGTCCAAGGTGATTAGTTTCTCTAAATGCGCTAAAGAGGCACTGGATACGGCAACTATGCGATTATTCGCGAGATCCAACCGCGTCAAGGTCGATAAATACTTGAACGAATGATCCTCCAACACGTCGATCTGCAAATTGAAACATTAATTAGCTTAAACTTAACTTTTTAAAAACATTTTTCATTTATTACTATTTACTATTTCAAGCAAAGTCTAACTTGAATGAAGCCACTACTTGCCTGATTGTGACTCAGACTCAGATAAGTAAGATTCTTGAGACCCATGAGAGCTCCCTGCTGAACGTTGACAAGGCCATTCTCTGACACGGTGAGGAAATGCAATTTAGGCATTAGTGGCAGTAGATTGGGACCCATCGGGCCTAGCAGCAGATTACTCGACAGATCCAGTTCCTCTAAGCGCTTGAGACCTCTGAGTGCAGATAGTGCAGCAACGCTTAAGCGATTTCCGCGCATTCTTAACGAACGCAACTCTGGCAATGCTAGGAAAACTTGCGGTGACAATTGTGACAGCAGGTTATCGCACAAGTCCAAATAAGTCAGGCTTGACAGTCCCTGAAACCGTCAACGTTCTGTTGCTCTTTCAAAAAACAATTTTCTCAAAATCGTTCTTATCTCTTTATTTTATGTTTATAATAATTATTTTATAATTTACTGTTTTTTATAATCCCACCCAACACAAAATATTGCAGCAACATTGCTGCAATGTAATATTGTAGCAACATTGCTGCAATATTCTGTGTTTGCTGGGATTTATATTCTTTCCCAGCAAACACTAAATAACAGTTATATAACTGTTATGTAACAATTATATAACATGTTATGTAACATAACTGTTATGTAATAGTTATATTGCTAAGTGAGAAATTACAACCGTTATATAAATGTCACTTGGTGTTTGCTGGGTTAATTTCTGAATTTAATTCTTTCCTTTAATGAAATTTAAATCGAAACGCATTTTTTAAAAATGGGACAATAAAATTCAATTACATCTCAATAATAATTTCCTTCTATTCAGAATGTTTTGTACCTATTTTCAAAATATTGAGAATTTAATGAAAATTGTACAGAATGTCCTTACATATATTTAAAATCTCCTACAATTTTTAAATCGATTCACTAAAGCATTCACAAGTTATAAGGATTTTAATTTGCACCGAATTAACATGTATTCTTATGGGAAATGTATAACCACGTTTCAAATGACAAAAACACATGGAAATAATATTCAGAATTTGTTTAAAATTTGCAAAAGTTTAGATACAGAGGAAATATTTGGTCAAATAATATTATACAAGTATTAAATGGTTAAAAAGATATTAAATATAATTCAATGAAGTCAGCCATGTATCTATCACAAGGCAAAATTCTCTGCCAAAAGTTAATCATTTCGATTAACAAAATTCGAAATATTTCAATAAAAACGCAATAAATATTTAAAAATACATCTCTGCACTGTAGCTAAGATCAAATTGTAATATTCCATAAAATTTCTCATATTCAAAATACACCAAAATTATGGATATATTCGTCAATATCGATTTTCAGCTACTTTTTGCTGGGATTGTACATACAAAACATTCTTAACGTTCCTTTTATTAAATTTATTTCCATCATTTACTGATAATATTTATAAAAATGAAACACTTTATACATAAATTATCTATCGCTTAATTAGCCGTACCTTGAACGAATCCGCTTCTAATGTCTTCAATTTGTTATGGGACAGGTCCAGTCGATCTAAACCGACCAAGTGCGACAGCGCAGTCGTGGGAACCGAGTCCAGAAGATTGTTGGGCAACCCAAGCGCTTGCAACGGCCGTGTCAACGCTGTGAACGCGTTCTCGTGGACGTGTTTCAGTTCACCAGTAGAGACGACCAACCCATGAAGCGCGACGTCCTCGAAGAAGCGTGCTGGCAACACGGAGATCCCTGTCACGGTCACATCCAGCAGCGATATCATGTCCGGTCGGCTACGTTTCAAGTGCTCGCTGATGACCTGAGGCAAAGCAACAGTAGAGACAATAAGAAATCTCTTCTTCATTCTTTCTTATCCTCTATCTTTCTATATCTGTCTCTCTCTCTCTCTCTCTTCTCTCTCTCTCTCTCTCTCTCTCTCTCTCTCTACCTTAAAATTGATGTATAAATTGTAAATTTTAATTGACTTTCTATGACTTTAAGAAAGAACAGTTGTTTTCGATAAATACATTTACAAGTTCTCAAGTATGTGAAATATCAAATTAACTCTTTTGGCCATATATATTTCTCCTTATATCCAAAATTTTTTAATCCATTTTTTAGGGGTTTTTTGATCGCCGAATTTGAATCTAATGTCAAAATTTTCGATTTAAAAAAATTCATTATGGCGGATCCAATATGGAAAATTATAAATTTTTCCTTTAGATTCGGATTCTGATCAAAAAATTCTCGAAGAGGAAGTTTTAAGAAAATACTATTGTTAGTTTGGATTTAGTACAGAAAATATTATATTTATACAGAATGAATAACAAAAACATGGCGGAAAATTCTGAAAAAATTCTAAAAAATACTTTTAAAGTCTACTAAATTAAAAAAATTTTCCTTTTTATTTTCTTAATAGATTAGTGAGAAATGCATTTCTTCGTGAAAAAGTACTAATTTTGACTATTTATTTTCATATATCTTATTTTTGCAATTAACAATTAATGACTTCATATTTTTTTACACTTATTAATATTTTTAATGTTCTTAATTTCTGTAGAAACAAGAAATCCGGTATTGTTAAAAAAAAATAATTGTAAAAATGAAAAAGATGAGTCGCTGAGCGATCCATCATGACGCAAAGGATTAAATCAATATATTTAATCTACTTGGCTATTATCGAGTCTTTTCTGATTCTAAGTTTTTTAATAGATTCACAAAAAGAGAGCTATGAAAGATATTTGTCGCAATATCGACAAATATGATTGATAACGGAATATTCGCGCAGCGAAACAGAAAACGGATGTACGCAAAACAAGAGAGATGGAATGAGAAAAAAAAGAGAGAGGAAGAGAGAGAGAGAGAGAGAGAGAGGAGAGAGAGAGAGAGAGAGAGAGACGAGAACGAGAGAGAGAGAGAGACGAGAACGAGAGAGGAAAAGAGAAGTGAGCACAATGGATTCTTGAATAATATATGTATGCGACTTGTATTTCATTGGCAGTCTATGCCACCCACGTCCTTCTTGACCGTTGCTTAAAAAGTAACGACCTCGATTGCGCCGCGAAGCGTAACATCAGAGATTGAGCTTACATCTCATTCCGCGGTGTCTTTCGAAATTTTCCTCGAGGAAATATTAATTTCAACTTTATAATATGAATTTAATTTGAATAAATTATTATTCAAGTTGAGCACTTTTTTAAATTACGGATTTAAATATTCGCAAAATTATCGAAAACATTTAATTCGTTACATTAATATAAGAAATTGTTCTTTAATCTGACTTGAAAGGATATTATTTTTTATAAAAATTCAAGTTTTTTTTAATATAAATTAAAATAATTCTTAATCTTTTAATCTCTCTAAATCAATATTGCTTTACTCAATATTAATTAATTTCGTCAATTACTTGCAATGTCATTCTGCACGCAATTGTCGTGCAATTAAGTTACAGATAAATTAAGGATTTTTAAGATTTTTCTCAATTGCACATCTAAATATCTGCAAAATTTTCGAAAACATTTAATTCGTTACACTAATATAAGAGATTGTCCTTCAATCTGACGTGAAAGGATATTATTTTGTCTTACAAAGATCGAAGATTTTAAATATAAATTAAATAATTAAATTAAATTAAATAAATTAAAATAATTCTTAATCTTTTAATCTCTCTAAATTAATATTGCTTTACTCAATATTAATTAATTTCGTCAATTACTTGCAATGTCATTCTGCACGCAATTGTCGGCAATTAGTTACAGATAAATTAGGATTTTTAAGATTTTTCTCAATTGCACATCTAAATATCTGCAAAATTTTCGAAAATTTAATTCGTTACACTAATATAAGAGATTGTCCTTCAATCTGACGTGAAAGGATATTATTTTGTCTTACAAAGATCGAAGATTTTTAAATATAAATTAAATAATTAAATTAAATTAAATAAATTAAAATAATTCTTAATCTTTTAATTTTTCTAAATTAATATTGTCTTGCTTAATAACTTTTGATTAATTTTGTCATTCGCAATTACTTGCAACGTCGTTCTATCGCCGGTACATCTGAGCGTGTGTGGAAAGTCGCAGGAACACTCCACGCCCGCTTTTGTGATATTCGGACACTCCCAAACCGCATCGGAGGGAGAAGACGACGAGGATGACGGCGATGCATTTTCCTCGGTGGCGATTGTCGTTACTCTGGACGCACTCGTCTCCGTTGTTGTCCTGGCGTCGTTCTCCGTCACATCGAGACATGACGCTGTCATTATCAACGTTAAAACGAGCAAGTTTCGAAATGGTCTCGGCATCCTGGAAAAGAGCATGTAATAAATATATTGTAAATAAGTAAATAAATAAATTAATAAATATATTGTATTTGCAATCAAAAGATACGTTCCGTGCAACGTGACAAATGTTGCTGCAAAGTATTATTATTATTTTTGAGAATCTTTGTAGATTTCGAAGATTCAAAGTTTGAGGTATTTTCGAAGCTTGGAAAAATATATTCTTGCAAATTCAAATTATAAGAAATATTGAAAATAAAGATATTGTAAATAAAAATGAATTATAATTATTAATAATATTAAAGTAATAATGATTATTATAATAAATAATATTATAATTATAATATTAAAATAATTATTATTTAAAAAGATAATAATAGTATATTAAAAATATATAATAATATTATTATTATTATTTTTAATATAATATTTAATAATTATTTTAATATTATTTCTTATTATTTACTTATTAATAATTATTTAAAAAATAAATTATTATTAATAAATTATTAAAAGTTATTGAAAATCAAAATTTTCAGATACATTTTTCAATTTAACAATATAATTGTAACAGATCATTTTATCATATAATTTTATAAATATATATTTATTGCGGTATAATTTTTGAAGCTTTTCGAAACTTTGATCTTAAAATTTCGATCTTCGAAGACCTTAATAAGCTTCGAGTTATAAAGAATAATAAGATTTCGATTTTGTTTCCAGTTGACATTCCGCGCAAATTCATTCTTAAACGCCAATCACCGATAACCACAGTTTTGAACTGACAAATTCGAAATTGCGAGTGTAAAACTACTTCAAATTCTTCTTATTATTATTTTATATCTCCCTAAAACATACGTCCAATTTCGAAATGTCTCACGCTTATTATACAGAATTATGGCTTGTCTCGAGAAACGATTTAGAAAAGCTGTTGGAGCTCGAACGAAAGCAACAAGATACGCCACTAAAGAAAAAAGAGGCTTTAAATTTTGCGTTATCCATGTATCTAAAGTATGTGCTCAAAAATATATTGATTTTATAAAAACATTCGTTATATATTTTTTATTAATATAAATTATATATATATTTATAAATTATTATAATATTTATTATATATTTTTTACTAATATAAATTATATATATTTATAATTATTATATATATATATATTTATAAATTATTTATAAATTATTTATATAAATTATTTAAAAATTATATAAATTAATACAATTAATTATATAAATTATTTCATTATAAAATACACATAGATATCGTAATATCGTAAGAAGACTCATTATGTGTTATGATCAAATGGTGCACACGCAAAAACGGGAGTTAATCAAGCAAATGTTAGATTGTGCTATCGGGCGAATGCTAGAGTACAAGAAGGAAATCGTCGAATTAGATTATACGAACTATCAGTACGCTCTTCCTCTTTGCTTATTCAAATATAATTTTAAAAATATTTTTCGCAATTTAAAGAAAGTGAAAATTAATACACTATACAATTTAAGAATATTTTTCACGCAGATGGCCTGACGATATCCTGAATCGTATGAAATTCACACCGGATGATATCGAGCTATTTGCGTCAGTATCAGGTCGCGAGCGCCTCGAGGAACGCAGGAAGTTTATTCAGGAGTTGGTAGAGAGTGCTTACAAAGGTGCGCAAAATTAATTAATAACAAAATTGTTTTCGGGATAAGAGTCAATAAAACAAATGCAATAGAGAAATTAATTAAATTTGAAATCTTATAATTAATTAAATTTGAAACTGTATACTTAACTAAAAACTTTGGAAATTTTAATATTTACTTAAATAGATCACTGTTTAATATATTTATTTAAATTAATAATTATTTATTTCAATTTATCGCTATTTAAAGAAAATTAATTGTAATTTTAAAAATAATTTCTAATCTTTTATTTTATAATCGTCCAGCACCACCAGTAAGAGAACGGAGTTTCTCGCAGTTGCATATTGAGAGCATGACCGAACTAGGGGAAGAAACGCTGAAGATGCGGGTGTCACGAAGGAAAATGCGCGCTGTTCCCTCAAAGGTGGAAATAATCCGCGAATCGCCCGAAGAAATAGCCGCCCGAGAAGCAAAGCTCGTTGCCGAGAAAGCCATGCACCGTGCAATATTACTGATACAGAGCCATGAAAGAGCCAGGATGGGACGCTGTACCGGAGCAGACGGTATGTTTAGAAAAAATACAAAGTGTGTCCCAGACTTGACGAATCAGCCGTTAATGGTAGATTCCTGAGATCATTTGAAGATAATTCTAATATCAAAATGTTGTAAAAGACTTCATAAAAATGTCCAAACTACTGACGTATAGAAAACATAGTCGCGTTCACTTTAGAATCCTATTTTTTATTTTATTTCAATCCTCTATCGATATCGATAATATCGCGCTGTATGCGGGGCCCTTTGATGCGCAATGTCCCTGAGAATAGGAGAACGTAACGCGATTGGTAATCCTTAATCTTTCATAGCTCCGAAACTACATCTTCCTCAACATTTTGATATTAAGATTTTCGCTTCCAAATGACCTCAGGAATCTACCATTAACGGCTGATTCATTAAGTCTGGGACATCCTGTATAAGATTTTTTTATACAGTATATTTTCAATTGTATAATAAAAGAAAACTTTGTTATCCAAATATCTGTCTGCTTTCCTTAATAAAATTGTCCTCATTCGTGTAAAATTATTAATACTAGATCTTTTGTAGTGAAACGTATATTCGATTACAACAAGAAAATAGCATCCGGAATGATAATACCAAGGAAAATAGACCGCTCCAAGTACATCAAGTCAGCGATAACGATACAACGCGCGTGGCGACGATACGCCGCGAGGAAAGCCATGAAGAGACGAATCGCGCGTCTCGAGGAGGCTTTGGGTATGATTATATCAAGCTGGCAGAATCGCAAAACGATCGCAAAAGACGAGGAGAATTTTCACCGACGACGAGCTCTAATGCCCATATTCGAAGCGCACACCAAGAAGACAACCAGCGAGGAACGTACGAGGGTAAATTTTCCGGCCAAAATTTCTAATAAGTAAATGAAAGAAAAGGTACAAAAAAATAACCCAGACAACACACATGTCCAAAAGACATCTAAAAGACTTAAAAATGTCTTAAAGTCCTCTAGACGTCTTTAAGACATCTTTTGGCCTTTTTGTGCTGTCTGGGAAGTCTTGAAAAAGAAGAAGAAGATGAGAATAATTTTAAACATTCATTTTCCTCCAAAAGCTATTAAGAATTAGAGGCCCCGGGCTGATGGAGGATATTACCGATGAGATTCACGAGTGGTTCGTTATTTGGTATGATACGTTAGGACATTATGATGCGTTTCCGGCAGCGAAGCTCGGCGGCAGCGTGTTGATCGCGACCGGGGAAACCTCAACGCCGGAGGAATATCTAATGGAAAAACTGGAAAAAGAAAAACAAGAAGCCAAGAAGAAGCGTCGAAGGGCCGAACAAGTGCCAGAAGTCGAAGCTGAACCTGTCAAGCAGGAAGCTCTTGATTGGAAGATGCCGCGAACGAAAGCTCTGACTTGTTTGGAGGAGGCGAACGACGATTTCATCCGAAACTGGAGTCTTCGCGACGAAAGTGACAATCCGCAGCAGGAAGAGTACTTGGATTTGATTACTGAGAAACTTTGCCACGAGTTGCAGCTCGAAATGAGGGAGATCGTGGATGAGCTGATGAGGGCTGAGCTAGAATTGCTAAATACGGCTCTGCAGAAGGATTATGATAAGAAGAAACCTGCAAAAGTAGATAAAGGTGATCAATAAATATCTCTCCCATCTTATAATAGAACAATTCTTGAAGAATTTCCTATCATCAGTCTCAGTTGTTACCTTTAATCAATTTTAACGTAAACTAGCCTTCAAATTTGTTCATTTAGATATTACAATTTAGATATCAATTGCAGATATAAAGAAGGACACTGACACAGTCGGAATACAAAAGAAAAGGGAAGACATTTTGGAAGACGTGGCCGTCGAGGACCTCTTCAATGAACTGTTGCAAGCCAATATTATTAGAAACTATCAGATCGTTTTCTTGCGCGATTGGGTCGGTGATCTTTCCTATCAAAATTACGAAGCGCGTCGCGAGTTACGGGATTACAAAGAACGGCTGGGGGAAGTTAAGCAGCTCGTCTTAGAATATTGCGTGTTGCCTTTAATCTCCAAGGAAACGCATCAAATTGCGCCACTCGTGCGTTCCGTGTGCATCTACGGGTTACCAGGGGCCGGAAAGACCTTGCTCGCCAATGCAATCTGTTCAGAGGTAGGGTTTTCCCAATCTCTTCAATTTTCTTCATTAACTTTAGCGAAAGAAGAAAAAATGTTAATATTATAAGGATTAAAAGAGGATTAAAAGAGAGCAGGTTTCTAATTAATTTGGACTTAATCGAGTCCTTTGCTAGGTCGGCGCATTACTCTTTGATGTATCGGCGCCTGTCTTGCTTGGTAAATACGTAGGCAAGGAGAAGCAAAAGAGGCTCATGAATGTAATCTCCAAAGTGGCCCGTGCTTACGCACCTTCCATCATTTTTCTCGATGGTAGCGAGAAACCTTGGCTGAAGAAAGTTCCCTCGGCAGAACGACATCTTCAACCCAAACGATTCGCCAAGTATTTCGTCAAATTAGTGAAAGGCATCAAGCCGGGAGATCAGGTAAATAATTGGATAGATCTCGTTCGATTGAAGATTTTTAGGCATCAGAAATGTACTTCGTATCGTGAGAACTCTCGGAATGGCACTCCTAAATTGTGGGGGACTGCGATCGAGCAGCGCCTACTTTGTAAAATTCTTGCTATTCCTGTTTGAGATCTTTCTTCAATATGAATGAATCGCCGCCGCCGCCTCGTCGGGTCCACAGACACATACGTACAATCACCTGGCTCTCTCTTTCTCCTTCTCCTACGTCACTCGGACCTCTCTCGTCTCGATCGCTCGAGGTTGCTCATCAATGAAACACCTCCTACTGATGTATATAGTATGGAGACGTAGGTGGCGGGCGAGTTAACGTAGGATTTAGAGTGTTGGAGGCTCCGAACAGATACTGTTATTCACTGGCATAAATACTACAAGAGATACGGATATTTTTATTTGAAAAATCAGCTCTTTTGCTTTTTATTTCGACTTTAATTCAAGTTTCTTTAAGAATTAAAATGTAAATCTCACACTGAGAAAAAATCTGGTTGTGTTAATTAGAATTCTGGTAGATTCAACCAGTATGTCTGTTGGAAAATGGACGAACCAGAATTCTTGTAGGAATTACCAGATGAATCTGATTCACTTCTTCCCGTTAAATTTACCAAATTTTCTGGTTAATAATTAATATATGATTAATTAATATATGATTAGTTTAATAATATTTATCACACGCTTTAATATTTTAAAATTTATCGAATTTAATTTATAGGAATTCTTAATGTGTAAAAATATACTTAATTTTAAAATGTAAAGTATTTTAAATTTATCAATGAAAATACTTGGAATAAATTTTGCGATTATTTTTTAATTTCTAAATGCTAGTCTCTTACAAAATTTTTTCTCATATTGTGATAAATTATTTTTCTAACAAATTTAAATTTAAAAAATTTGAATTTATCAATTCTGAATTTTTAATTCGCGCACTGAGAAAAAAATCTGGTGCATTAATTAAAATTCTGATAGATTCAACCAGTATGTCTGTTGCAAAATGGATGAACCAGAATTCTTGTAGGAATTACTAGATGAATCTGATTCATTTCTTCCTGTTAAATTTTTTCTGATTAATAATTAATAAATGATTAATTAATATGATTAGTTTAATAATATTTATCACACGCTTTAATATTTTAAAATTTATCGAATTTAATTTATAGGAATTCTTAATAGTATGTGTAAAAATATACTTAATTTTAAAATGTAAAGTATTTTAAATTTATTAATGAAAATACTTGAAAGATATAAATTTTGCGATTATTTTTTTAATTTCTAAATGCTAGTCTCTTACAAAATTTTTTTTCATATCGTGATAAATTATTTTTTTAATAAATTTAAATTAAAAAAATTTGAATTTATCAATTCTGAATTTTTAATTCGCTCACTGAGAAAAAAATCTGGTGCATTAATTAGAATTCTAATAGATTCAACCAGTATATCTGTTGCAAAATGGACGAACCAGAATTCTTGTAGGAATTAGATGAATCTGATTAATTTCTTTCTGTTAAATTTACCAAATTTTCTGGTTAATAATACTAAACTCACCAGCACCAAGTCGTGTAAAATTTTTTCCATCTAATCTCCATTCAAAAGTCTGTTTAATATTTTGAATTCCAATAAGATTATTAGATAAATTCAATTCAGATTATTGAATAAATTATTTTAAATTCAGTTTGTTAGAAAATAAACTGATAAACAGTGATGCAAGAAGAGGATGCAGTTCAAACACACACAATCAAAGAGCTAGCGTCCTCTTTCTGACACTACTGCTCGTAAGAGAAAAAGATATATTTTGGATTTAATACAAGCAAAGAAATTAATATAACAAGAAATTTTATAGATCCAATCAGAAAATACTAATCCTTATATTAAAATCTATTAAACGTTCTAGTTATAAAAAATCGAGTTTTATCATGATAACTAGAAATTTTTGTTTGATTTAACCAAAATGCCTTCAATCATATACGTCTTGTTGGTAAAATCAAACGATTTTTTTCAGTGCAAGATTTATTTTTTATAGC
The DNA here is from genome assembly GCA_030586385.1 of Camponotus fellah. Taxonomy (NCBI): domain Eukaryota; kingdom Metazoa; phylum Arthropoda; class Insecta; order Hymenoptera; family Formicidae; genus Camponotus; species Camponotus fellah. The sequence goes on along the minus strand of JAPIVC010000305.1, from coordinate 160,702 downwards.
AACCAATATGAAAAGATCAAAGAGTACTCGCGACAAACAGTTAAATATGATTTAAATATGGTTCATATTGCTTATTTATATGAACTAAATTAAACTCAAATAAAAACCAAATGTCAAATTTAAAAGTAAATAAATTTAAATAAGTTTTTAATATGCATCGAAATTAAATTTAAATACGTTCTTGCTATCAGATTTAACTTGTCCAGCATATATGGATATTAATATTTAATAAGCATCTAACCAACCTGAACTTCTAATTTGATTTATATTTTTGGAACAAATAAGATTTTAATTAACACACAATCAGTATTAATTTAAATTAAATTAAATTCAAATGAAGGTTTTATTAACGTCTATATTAAATTCATATTTAACTGTTTTTTCGCAGATAATAATATATTTTTCGTCGTGACAAATAAGATAACGTAGGATAATAGAATTATCTAAATACGAAAACAATAAATTCGAGAAATATTCAAATACATTCAACCTAGAGTCGAACTCTGCTGGAAATTGTTCTTATCGAAGTATTACGAATTCATTCAACAGATACTGTTCCTTTCATTGTCTGAAGAGCCGCAGAAGGCGACAGCCGCCTTCGTTAAGCTGCACGATAAATTCATAAGAGTGCCCACTACCGACTACAACACGTTGTACATGTACTACAAGGATCTACTGATGAAGTATCACGGCGTCGATCGGGATATCGACGTCTCCTGCTTGGCCAAGACGTCCGTGGGGATTCCTCTGAACGTTATCCGGCAAGCCGTAGAGAAGGTGCTGTCGTTGCGCCGAAGAATCACTCTCAAGTTCAAACCGTTAAGACCGATCGAGATCATGAATGAGTTATTGACGTATCGATATCCTACGGAGATGGTGGAGAATTTAGACAAGTTCGAGAAACGCACACCACCCGCCAAAGCTTTATGAAGCTAAAAAGACCCGCGATTGAATGAAAAAAAAAGAAAAGAAGAAAATCTACAGGAAGATTCAAAATTCTCTCGGTGCAAAAATGCTCATATTTAATGAAAATCTCTGTCGAATTTTGCGTCCAGCAACGAGGTACAAATTTGAAATATTTGTGTTTTGATTTTATTGGAATATTTATTATTTATTATATTTTAATACTTATTATCTAAATTTAAATATTAAAAGATTATCTGCGAAAAGTAGGGATATTTTATTTAAATGTCAGCGTTCATTTTTATTAATATAATTTATATATATATTTATTAATATTATATTTATTTTTATTATAATATTTATTTATATTATATTTATTTTTAATATAATTTATAAATATAATTTTATTTTTGTAATTATTAAATTTTATTCAAATGTTAGATTATGCGTATAAGAAAGAGCAGACGTGATGTGACGTTATATTACGATTACAGTCCTGGTACGTACCTATAACGTGCGATATGCGTCAGTCTCGAGCAACCCCTGCACCCTCCCACACCTGACCTCGGTCTCAGAGCGGAGGAGGAACCCAGTAGCACCCACGCCAGTCAAGTGCCTGTGAGTACATCGTGTGATCCGTCTTACAACGACGAAGATTAGTCCTCGGTCCTTGGGACGTTTCCCGATATCATGATCCTTCTTCGGAAAATTCTTCGAGTTCTACCTTATATTATATTAACCAAGTTTGCTGGAGAGCCTCGGATCTCTTCGATATTCCTTATCCCTCGCGGTATCGCCGCATAATTGACACGCGAGATTGACCGCGGCAAGAATCTTGGGAGACTTCAATGCCCGATGTCGCCGGTGACTTCAATGCCCGATGTCGCTGGTGACTTCAATGCCCGACGGTCGCCGGTGACTTCAATGCCCGATGGTCGCCGACGAAGCTCGATTAAAGAGACCTCGGACGCGAATGCTCGCGCGGAAAACGGACATCGCGTCTTCCAGAGTCTCGCGCGATGACATGAACAGCACCAGGACGATCGCATGGACGTGCAACACGCGTGTTGCGAGACACTGTGCGCCGAGAGCATGCTCGGCGACCGCTTCCAGAGAAAACGTCGCCTCCACCGTCGTGTCCACGCGGTGGGGACTCCCCCGGTCCGTCCGTCCGTCTCTCTGTGTGTCTCTCGGTTTCCACATAGCATAGCCATGTATGGAACACGGGACGACGTTCTCTCTCCCGGCCCTTACGCCCACTTGCCGCAGCCGGAGCTGGAGCAGGTATCGTCGCGATTGACGAATATTGTTTTCTAGCAATTATTCGTTGGCCTGAAAAATGTGCGAATGCCCTCTTCACGGGATATTTATGCGTCGATGCCGTCGCCACGGATGGATTCTGTCGCTCGTTGACACGCCTGACCTCCTCCCACATCCCTATATCTTTACAGTGGACGACGGCGATGACGAAGAGAAGAGAACGAGGTCCTAGGAAAGAAGACTCCTAGAGGTATCGTGTCGTTAAGTGCGACGCTCTTGTTCGATTCCACAAAAAAAATCGATGATTGATCGAGGAAAATCAATTAAAAGAATTAATAATTAAAAAAATCTCCAGTTTCTTCAGTTCATTAATACACCTAATTAATACCTTTTCTCGTTCTCTTTTTCCAATAAGGCAAGAGAGCATTTTATAGCTCGATATCCCACATCTTCTCCCTCCAGCTTCTCGTCTACGATTTTATTTATCGACGCGTCCACGATATGAGAAGTAGCAGCGAACAATCTCCATACGCGCTGCTTTCGTATGCACGAGAATTTGGGAGAAGATCGGTCGGGGAGTGAACGAGAAAGACAGAGATAGAGAGAGGGAGATAGAGAGAGTGGGTGGAGTAATAGGGGGCCCCTGAAGGTCTTTGGGATCCTCGTGAAATGTTTTTTGATACTGGAAATCGGTCGTCGTCGTCGTTACGAAATCACGTAAAACCGGGCCTCTACGCCCACGCTGCAGCGAGAGAGACTGGCGTAAAGAGTCGCGGTGAAAGAAAGTCCGACTTCTTTAATAAGCTTGAAGTGTTTATAACATCTGGCCACGCTAAGCCAGAGCGATGTTGGAGCTGAAAATAAAGGAAAGGCAGAACATTGGACGTGAATAAAACTTTAATTAATTAATATCGCGAATTAATTCTCGACTTCTCTGATGAAAAAATCTCATAATTTTGAATTAGAAAATTTTTTAAAGGAATTTTTCATAATTTAAATTTATGAAGAATTTTGTGAAAATATATCAGATTTATTCAGATTTTTTTAGATTTTAGAAAATTGTAGGAAAAAAAGTCTCAGAATATTCAACATTTATAGAAATTCTAGTGAAATTCATTTATAATAAAAATATCAAATATCTTTATTTCTTTTCTGAAATTTTTTTTAAAACTGTGTCAATTAATAAATCAAATAACAATATATTTACGGTATAATTTTCTTTTAAATATTAATTTTAGCGTATAGAGACTCTTGATGAAAATTATTTATAGAATTTCTTATAAAAATTTTCAGATTTTACATAAAAATTCTAAAACTTTTCCAGAAAATTTTAAAATTTTCTTTTCGAATTGGCATTTTTTTTAAAAATTTTCAGAAAAGGAATAAAGATTTTATATTTTTAAATGAATTTTATTAGAATTTCTTATATATTATAAATGTTAAATATTATGAGATTTTTTATTCTATAATTTCCTAAAATATTAAAAAACTTGAATAAATTTGATCAATTCGTTTAGAAAATTTTAAAATTTACTGAGAGTTTTAAAATTTTTATAGGAAATTTGAAAATTTTTGAGAAATTCTGCAAATAATTTTCACCAGTTGACTTTATTTTCCAAATCGCATCCACGCATCGCTCTAATGAGAGTGCAATAGGAATCTTTTTTTTCATAGTAAAAAGATGAAGCGGTAGTAGATTGTATGCTGACAGTCTGATCGAGAGTTTCATTGTATACAAATGTCGCTAGAAAAAAAAGCGGATTTAAGCGGCGCTTGCATAAGTAGTTAATTTATGTTCAAGTCAGAACGCACTTCCTTCGAATTAAATTGTCACTATTACCTATAAAATCATATTAGGATGATTATTATTGTTTAATATAATGCAAGATAATACATTGGGTCAAATATAAATCAAATAACAATATATTTACGGTATAATTTTTTTTTAAATATTAATTTTAGTGTAGAGGCTCTTGATGAAAATTATTTAGAGAGTTTCTTATAAAAATTTTCAGATTTTCTATAAAAATTCTAAAACTTTCCCAGAAATTTAAAAATTTTTAATTTTAAATTTTAATTAAATTTAAAATTTAAAATAAATTTAAATTAAAAATTTCATTAAAATTTTAAATTGTAAATTTTAATTTAAAATTTAAAATTTTAAAATTTTCTTTTCGAATTGGCACATTTTTTTAAAAATCTTCAGAAAAGGAATAAAGATTTTATATTTTTAAATGAATTTTATTAGAATTTCTTATATATTATAAATGTTAAATATATTCTGAGATTTTTTATTCTACAATTGCCTAAAATAATATTTAAAAATCTGAATAAATTTGAACAATTTTTTTACAATTCTTCTCAAATTTAAATTATCAAGAATCCCTAAAATTTTCTAATTATGACATTTTTTTCATCAGAGACGCGTTCGAAGATGAAGCGAAAAATGTCTAATTAGTAATACGGCTATAATAAAAATCGCTCTGCAGAGGATTACTCAATCCCACGATCAAAGCTCAATATTAAATGAATTTTATTAGAATTTCTTATATATTATAAATGTTATATATTCTGAGATTTTTTATTCTACAATTTCCTAAAATAATATTAAAAAACTTGAATAAATCTGATCAATCTTTTTACAGTTCTTCATAAATTTAAATTATCAAGAATTCTAATTATGAAATTTTCTAAAGTTTTCTAATTATGAAATTTTTTTTTCATCAGAAACATGTTCGAAGCGAAAAATATCTAATTAATAATACGGCTATAATAAAATCGCTCTGCAGCCCAAGATTACTTGATCCCACGATCAAAGTTCATTATTAATGTATGATTGTATATATATCAACAGAACGAGCATTTTTGTCAAGAGCGCGACAACGGAAAGCGCCATACGATTCCATGAAAGACGATCGTTCGCACGATATACTATCCAAGGAACCCGGCTTATGTGCTTGCACAAAAAGCTGCATCTTTCGAACCGGCTATATTGGAGCCAGTTGACCGATCTCCATGCTTTGTCTCGAAACTTTATTGCTGATGGTACAATAAATTATGCTACATAAATATCACATGAAATTTAAATCAGATTCAAATTTTCATCAAATATAATGTAAATAGAAAATGTAAATAAAAAAAGTACGAGAAAATGAAATACGAAAAGTCATAATAAAAAATAGAACACACACACACATACATCCCTAATAATTTTCTTGGCATATTTTTATTAGAAAATTTTTATAGAAAATATCTTTCATGTTTCTTAAATTTATATATTGTAATTTTTTATATTATATATTGCAATTATAACTTATGAAGAATATTAGAAATAGTAATTTAGTAAATAGAGAGATACAAAAATAAGAAAATGTTGCTTTTCGAATATGTGAAAATAATTGCAAAATTATTTACAATATTCTCGATTTACAAATTAATTTATTTAATTCTAAATATTAATATAAAGATTTATAGCTAATTTGCAAGGAAATATAACTATAAATTTACACACTCAATACTTTTTACCATATTTTTATTACAGAATTTTTATGAAAAATTCTTTATAGTATGTTTTTCATATTATATGTTATAATTACAACTTACAAAGAGTAACAGAAAGTGGTACAACTTACAAATAATGATACAAAAATAAAAAAAACTTTGTTGTTATGTATATAGGTAATTGCACAATCATTTACAACACTGATTTACAACTTAAAGATTCATTCATTTTCCAATTTGAACACATTAGACGGTTAAAATAGTATCTTCACTGAAAATCAATTGATAGTTAGTAATTGCATTTTTTTGGCATTGTCATTTCTATTATGTCAACATAATCTTTGACATCGTTCATATATTTTCTTAAAAACATGTGATCCTTTTTTATATTCTTAATTAGACCCTTAACATCAGTTTCTCTGTAAAAATGAGAAAAAAATAAGAATACACAATATTAAATAATTTTCAATTTGTGCGTTTCTTCATAAACTTACTTTATTGTACCTAGCAAACAATGAACGTTTACATCACTTGAAGTGAGTTCATCAAATCGTTTGACTTTAATAATGACTTTCACGATAATATCCATTTTTTTGCTTCGAGATACGAATGAGATTCTAAAACAAATATCCTGTTACTATTTCATAAAGTTAGTATGTATGTTATAAAATATTTTAAGTATTAGTATTTCATATTTTTATTAGCACAATATACAAGGTGGCCCCGAACGTTCCAGCCAGACTTTGAGATCTTATAGAAAATTTAATTCTGAACAAAAAATTTCCTATAATTCATGTCGAATCGAAAAATGTTTCCTTAAGAAGTTATCGCTCAAAAACCTCTGATGAAGGAAGAGCAAAAGGTGAAAAGAAAATGAAACTAAATAAATTTCTTGAAAAACGTCTTTACTCATTTTCTATTATTACGTACTATTACTAAAATATTAATTAAAAGAAAAAAAATTATTTTATTTTCATAAAAGAAAAAAATTTTTATTTTTTATTTTTATTGTTTTCAAGAAATTTATTTAGTTTCATTTTCTTTTTATTTCATTCTTTTTATTTTCTTTTCACCTTTTGCTCTTCCTTCATCAGAGATTTTTGAGCGATAACTTCTTAAGGAAGCACTTTCCGATCCATTTATAGGAAATTTTTTGTTCAGAATTTAATTTCCTATAAGATTTCAAAGTCTGGCTGGAACGTTTGGGGCCACTCTGTAGAGTAATATGAATGGATAATTACTGATCACGATTAATCTCCATCAGATTTATATCGTCCAAGCGTTTCAATTCGAACATGAAGTCCATCGCTAATTTGACATTCTGTGAAACATATTCTAGCATTGGTAGAATATCCTCACGAGTTTTATACCTAACCATAAGCAGCTCCGCATCTAGTTTCTCCAAAATTAATTTGTGCACTATCTTTGTAAATAGACCTGAATCATCTGTTGGAAAAATAGAAAGAAAAGATTAAAATATTATATAATTATATAATATTATATTAAAATATTATATTATATAATATTTATATATTATATATATTATTATATATTATTATATATTATAATATATATTATTATTTATATTTATATATTAATATTTATATAATATTAATATAATATTAATTTTTTAATATAAATATTAATATTATATAATAATAATATTTATATATTATATAAATTATTATATATTATTATATATTATATATATTATTATATAATATTTCTATATTAATATTTATATAATATTAATATAATATCAATTTTTTCCTTTCATTAATATATGTATAATTACTTGAAATGCGGGGAAACAATCTTGATTCTTTTAATCAGATTCTCTTCTGAACAATTAAAGTCGTACGATAGAAACATTGCTACCAATAACGAATTCGATATGAAGCCGAAAACAATCATTTTTCTGTCGATATTCTCATGATACACGTTCCAAATACAATCGTCCCTGTAGCAAAATAATATTAGTAATATTTAATATAATATAAAATAATATTAATAAATATTAATATATATTAAATTTAATTAATATAAAATAATATAAAATAATATTATCTTTTCATCCATTTTTGAGGTAATAAAAAATAAATATGTATATTTACAAACCTTTCGCTATACGTTTCTAATTCTTGTGACAATGATGTAAAGGGATCTTGCTCAGCCAAAGATTCCTCAATCGCGCCAGCGCATTGCTCTTCCGTATTTTCTTCATTCTGTCCTGTTACTCTTTCTGCGTCGTTTATTAAATTTTCTTTACAATATTCCTCCGAATTTAATTGGTTTTCAATTGCTATTAAATTTTCTTTACAATATTCCTCCGAATTTAATTGGTTCTCAATTACTTCCGCCCTCTGGGGATCAGTGCACTGTTCTATTAGCAATTTTTGCACATCCGAATATTGCTCTTTCTCTTTATTTTTTTCTTTCTCGTTTATCCTTTCCCGGACATATTCGTGCATGTATTCTTCTTCAGCTATTATTTCGCTGCCTTTAATAATTGACGATTCGTAAATATCAATTTTTGTCTCTTTACATTTATTATTTTGTATTGATATATTTTCTTCAAGATTCTCTACATTTATTTTACAATGATTGGATTCATTAATTAGATTGCCATTAATGATTGTTCTTTCAAGTACTTGACAATCGACTTCTTGATTATATTCAGTTTCATTCGCTATATTTTTACTACAGTCATCTTCCATTTGATTCTCGATATTGATGGATTCATTTTCTCTAAAAGTCGTACAACTTTCATTATCTTTTGCTACACTGTTCCTCGACATTGCTTGAATCATATTATTTATTACTAATTGATTTGAACTATTACATATATTACTGATCGTTTTATCTATTTCATTAGTCGACATCTGAAGTTTATCTTTGCATAAAGCATTAGAGAAAGAATTCTCTTCTTTGTCATTGTCTAATGATATGAACGATGGTGGTTCAATCGTTTGTAACTCTTCGACACCGTTTTCAAGAGTTTTCCTTAGTAAACTACATTCGCTAATGTCGTTTAGATCATCTTCAAAAATTCTAAATGGCTTGGTATAATTTATTGTGTCCTTTACAAAACGCTCACTATGCTCAGTATTATTCATATAAATATTATTAGACCTTTCTAAATGTACATTACTTTCTTGAGGAGGATATTCCATAAAAGACTTGCAAGTCTTGTTTGGACTTAATAAATTATTTGTCGAGATTGACAGAGGCTGAAAATCATCATCTTTAGAAATGTTTAAATTTTCTCTTTCATTTCTTGCATTTTGTGTGAAATGCAAACTCGATGAAACTGGAGCAGTAATTTCCATCAATGTATGTTGAATTGTTTTGTTTGCAGTTGTGTCAACTTGAAGAGCCAATTTCGAATTTTCAGCAGGCGAATGTGCTTTTGATATTGTTTGGAAGAATGATGTAGATTCCGCGGTGCAAATAGGATTAGTTTGTTCGCATAAAGAGACTGGGACAGTCTTGTTTGGACTTAATAAATTATTTGTCGAGATTGACAGAGGCTGAAAATCATCATCTTTAGAAATGTTTAAATTTTCTCTTTCATTTCTTGCATTTTGTGTGAAATGCAAACTCGATGAAACTGGAGCAGTAATTTCCATCGATGTATGTTGAATTGTTTTGTTTGCAGTTGTGTCAACTTGAAGAGCCAATTTCGAATTTTCAGCAGGCGAATGTGCTTTTGATATTGTTTGGAAGAATGATGTAGATTCCGCGGTGCAAATAGGATTAGTTTGTTCGCATAAAGAGACTGGGACAGTCTTGTTTGGACTTAATAAATTATTTGTCGAGACTGACAGAGGCTGAAAATCATCATCTTTAGAAATGTTTAAATTTTCTCTTTCATTTCTTGCATTTTGTGTGAAATGCAAACTCGATGAAACTGGAGCAGTAATTTCCATCGATGTATGTTGAATTGTTTTGTTTGCAGTTGTGTCAACTTGAAGAGTCAATTTCGAATTTTCAGCAGGCGAATGTGCTTTTTGATATTGTTTGGAAGAATGATGTAGATTCCGCGGTGCAAATAGGATTAGTTTGTTCGTATAAAGAGACTGAGACAGTCTTGTTTGGACTTAATAAATTATTTGTCGAGACTGACAGAGGCTGAAAATCATCATTTTTAGAAATGTTTAAATTTTCTCTTTCATTTCTTGCATTTTGTGTAAAATGCAAACTCGATGAAACTGGAGCAGTAATTTCCATCAATGTATGTTGAATTGTTTTGTTTGCAGTTGTGTCAACTTGAAGAGCCAATTTCGAATTTTCAGCAGGCGAATGTGCTTTGATATTGTTTGGAAGAATGATGTAGATTCCTGCAAATAGGATTAGTTTGTTCGCATAAAGGACTGGGACAGTCTTGTTTGGACTTAATAAATTATTGTCGAGACTGACAGAGGCTGAAAATCATCATCTTTAGAAATGTTTAAATTTTCTCTTTCATTTCTTGCATTTTGTGTGAAATGCAAACTCGATGAAACTGGAGCGTAATTTCCATCAATGTATATTGAATTGTTTTGTTTGCAGTTGTGTCAACTTGAAGAGCCAATTTCGAATTTTCAGCAGGCGAATGTGCTTTTGATATTGTTTGGAAGAATGATGTAGATTCTGTGATGCAAATAGGATTAATTTGTTCGCGTAAAGAGACTGGGACAGTCTTGTTTGGACATAATAAATTATTTGTCGAGACTGACAGAGGCTGAAAATCATCTTTAGAAATGTTTAAATTTTCTCTTTCATTTCTTGCATTTTGTGTGAAATGCAAACTCGATGAAACTGGAGCAGTAATTTCCATCGATGTATGTTGAATTGTTTTGTTTGCAGTTGTGTCAACTTGAAGAGCCAATTTCAAATTTTCAGCAGGCGAATGTGCTTTTGATATTGTTTGGAAGAATGATGTAGATTCTGTGGTGCAAATAGGATTAGTTTGTTCGCGTAAAGAGACTGGGACAGTCTTGTTTGGACATAATAAATTATTTGTCGAGACTGACAGAGGCTGAAAATCATCTTTAGAAATGTTTAAATTTTCTCTTTCATTTCTTGCATTTTGTGTGAAATGCAAACTCGATGAAACTGGAGCAGTAATTTCCATCGATGTATGTTGAATTGTTTTGTTTGCAGTTGTGTCAACTTGAAGAGCCAATTTCAAATTTTCAGCAGGCGAATGTGCTTTTGATATTGTTTGGAAGAATGATGTAGATTCTGCGGTGCAAATAGGATTAGTTTGTTCGCATAAAGAGACTGGGACAGCTTCAGTAAACTCCATAGACTTGTATAATAATTTAGTTTTTTCACTAAAGTCAATTGAATTGTCCATATTTTTTTCCTTACATATATTCTCTTCGGATATCGGCTTCTGAATGATCGGACGAGTAATTTCTTGTTGATTTCTTAATGGTACTGTGGTCATTTCCATGGATGCATTTTGAAAGAAAATGGTTCTATCGTCTTTGGATAAAATTAATTCATCCATTCTCAAATTCTCCTTGTCGTAAGCAATCAAAGGTACATTTATAGGTTTTGTTATTTCCATTGCATCATTAAAATATTCAGTTTTATCAATCTGATCTTCTCTCAGACGATTTTCTTTAATTATATTTTCATCATATATTTTCAATGATATAGGAACTGTCATTTCCATTGAAACATTAAAAGGTGCGTTTGTACAAGACATGTCAGTGATAGCTGGCTGTATTACATTTGTTAACATCATTGATTCGTTAATATTCTGTGTTGCATCCTCTGTCTGTTTGAAAAAAGTACTTTCAGGAGCAATATTAGAGTAATGCAAATTTCTTGAAGATATTGTCTTAGCATGTGTATTATTTTCAGGGTCCCAATTTGTGCTTTCAGAATTTTGTATCTTCGAAATTTGTTCAAAAATACCTAAATCAGAATTAACAGCTCTCGCAGATACTGGTATAGCCTGAATAGATACATTATTGCTGTTGCTGATATAATTTTTATCTAAATTCAGACGCAATGTAAAATTATCCTTCTTTGTATTTATGTTCTCTTTTGCAAGCGAAGGTGTAGATATTGATGCTGTAAATTCCATAGATAAATCCTGGATGCATGTCCCATTTAATTCAATGTCAGCGTTGCTACATGAATATGATTTTATGTTGGTCATATTTTCTTCAAGTTGGGATTTTTCAGATGGTTCCATATATTTCTCACTTGTGTTACATGCAATAATACTTAACGTCGCATCCTTAGATGGTTGAGCAGGTTTGTTTTCTCTCGATTCAGTTTTAGCGTTCGCATCTCCTACAAAAGATCCTTTAGCAGAATCATTCTCCTCATATGTATTATCCCAAACAGTCCCTTGCTCAACCGTGTGACAAAACTCTCTGCACAGGATAAGAGTAATTAAAGAAAAGATATTAAAGTAAAAATAAATTAAATAAAATAAGAAATAAATTTGTCTCTCTAATAAAATATAATCTAATATATAATAAAAAAAATGGAATAAAGATAACAACCCAGTGCAAAAAATAGAGCACAAAAATTCTTCAGAAAAATTCTTTAATTAAATAAAATAAAATAAATTCTTAAATTAATTAAATATAATTCCTAGCATCTCAAATCAGAAAGTAAACGTAATATCTTATTGTGGAGCACAAGAGACTTTGTTTTGAGACATTAAAAAGATGTTCCATCTATCGTATAAAAATAAACTGATTAATTTTATAAAAGATAATACAATATTATACTCACTTGACATGTTTCTTATCTGCAAAACTAACACGCCTTTTGATCTTTAAAGGAGTCGAACTTGTTTCATTTCGCGGAGAATCAAAATCCACATTTTGCAATGGTTTACGGGGTTTGCGTGGTTTAAGAATCTATTAAAAATCAAAACAAAAATTATTAACAGTCAAAAATTTATTTCTAAGATATTAATATTATTAAATTAATACTATTATTATTAAATTAACATATTATTAAATATTATTAATAATTTAATAATAATAATATTATAATTTAATTTTATAATAATGTTTTATAATTTATTTTAATTATAATATTTTAATTTAATTTTAATTATAATATTTTAATTTAATTTTTAAATAATAAAATTCCCAGAAAATTGCAGTAATATTGCAATGTTGCTGCAATGTTACAACAATATTAATATTATTGCAATATTGCAATGTTACAACAAAGTTAATAATATTATTAAATTAATACCATTAATTCTTTAATTTGTAAAAAAATACCTAAATCAAAATTTGAAAAACAATAAACTCACCGATGAACGTCTGGATCGTCTGGATTCATTTTCCTTGGATTTAGAAGGAGTACTTCGCAACATGATGAAAAATATCACTCTCTTCACTCTTTCTTTTCGCAGAAGGATTTCTTACGTTAATTTTCTAGGATGTACCTAATTTCGCACAAAAAATAAATAAGGATAATCAAAATACTCACATTTCCCTCGAGTACATTCGACGCGAAAGCGGTTATGATTTGAAAAATTTTAGCCATATTCAGCGGACTCAGACGCTAAGTGATAATCGAATATGATTGGTTGCTGCTTTCAGATCTGGCCAATCAGCGTCAAATGACGTCGGAAATCTAGTAGTGTTGCGAATAGTCGGGTTTAAACTCTCTAGAATAGTTTACTAGACGTCATCGACCAATCACAGACATTCTTTAGGCGATCCCTGAAAGCGATACTCCCTCTATGGACATTGAAAACGTGGATATGAACTACAGAGCTAATGTCCATGAATGTTCTCAGAGGGTAATATATAAATGTGTACGAAATGTCGGTAGCACCAGAGTATAACAAGCAGTTTGCTGTAGATAATTTTAAAATTATAATTATTATAGATAAAGATAAAGATAAAAATCTGTAAATTTATCTTAGATGAGATGAAGATGATTTTGCTTTTACTTAATCTAGATGAAAGATGAGATGATTATTGCGATAATCTAGATAATTATCTAGATATTTTTGTTTATTTTAGAAGACTATAAATATTTGTAATAAATGTGACGCAGATTGTAAATGGGATATTAAAATCATAAACACATATTCTTTCTCTTTTCCTAAAGAAAATTTAAATATTAACAAAAAAGTATATAAATGATATGATAAATATTTATTTATTAATTTACATTTATAATATATTTATAATATAATAATTAATGTGTAACAATATATACATCATTTTTATAAAATATACATTAATGCATTGCACAAATTTAAGTAAAACAAGTACAAAATAAAGTATATTTGTAATATTATTTTCCAAATAAAAAATATATGTATTTTAGATAATTTAGATAGATTTTTAGAAGTTTGCCTGAAAAACTCTTTTGCATAATGAAAACGTTATCTTAGACAATTTTTAGATAAGATGACATATATTTTTTATCTAAGATAAAGATACCTTGAATTTTTTCTAGTTAAAGATAAAGATGATCCATTTCCTCATCTAGATAATTATCTAGATAATTTTATCTAGATACCAGCAAACACTGATAACAAGACACTTATGTATATAAATTGATAATAAATAAATTATTCAATCGCGAAAGATACTGTAATCTTCCAATGTAATGTTCAAAGATGAAATAAATATTTTTCTATATTCATCGCCATATTTATATATTTTTATATTTACAAAACACAAAATGACTGCTGTGGAATAAAACATTTTATTTTTTATTTTTTCGTATTTTGAAGATATTTAGGAATATTATCTGACGAGAGGGACAGCGATAAAGTTCTTTTGTTAAAATGATAATCTTGTACAAAAACGCGAAGAGAACGCGGGAAGAATTTTTGCAATCATAATTTAATAATTTATTTGAAGAATATTTAGTTCCGCGCGATATGGAATTCATAAATAAATAAAACTAACGGAAAGCATATCATTATATTTATAATAATTGACTTGCGATTCTGTAATGAAGGCGTCCGTCAAATTTTATAATGCTTATATTTAATCATTAATTTAGCACCGAATTTTTACATTTTATATAAAAATTTTTCGAATTTATTAATGACTCTTTGACTTGAAAATACAAACAGTTACTTTTTTATGAATATTCCAAAAATATATATATACTTCAGAAATAAATACTTTAATTTAATAAATTACTATAATGTTAATTATTATTATGTAATCATTATATGTATACTTTCGATAATTTTTCGTATAATTTACATAAGAATTTACAATCGTGCATTTACAATTTCAATAATAATATAATTATAGTCATAATTGTATTGTATTTTACAATTAAAATATCAATGTGAGATTATAACTAAAATACAATTAATAATTAAAATAACTATTTTTATTTTACAACTTACAAATTTATGATACTATCAGTATCAAGTAATAATATTCCATTTATTTAAATATTTAATAACATCGATATAAAAATTTGATATTGATATCATTAACATTTGGATTTAATATTATATTTGATTTAATACACATATATTTTTAAGTTTTAAAATAAAATATAACATGTTATGTTATGTTATTTCTTAAACGTTAATAATTATGCAATTTCTGTAATATTTCTGAAGATAATTTTGATAATTTAAATTTCACTTTTCAAACATTTTTATTTTTAAAACATGTTATACTTATTTTTATAACGTTTCTAAAAATAAATTCAACTTAATTGAAATAATTTTAATTAGGATTATTAAGAGAATATTAAGAGAAAGAATATTAAGAGAAAGAATGAATCTTATTTAATAATCCTAACAATTCTATTATACAGAATTCTAATGATCTTAAGAGCCCTATCAACCCTAATATCAATAGAAGAATTCTAATAATTTTACTTAATAGCCTTAACAACCCTATTTCCTAATTAATTAAAATTATTCGAGATTTGAAGAACCTATCTCTAATCATCATCTCACCTAATCACGTATATATTTTAGCGTACCCTAATCTCGTATCCTAACCGTACTCTTCAGGCCAGTCGAACCTACTTTTCGTTGATCCTGGCCACATTCTTTCTCGATCTTTAATCAGAGATCGAAGAAGGAAATAATTACTCCTTTTTTTGCCGGATAATTATCAGCAAAAGAGCGTGAAATATTTACGCTCATTTAGTAACGATCGTTCGACTTCACGATCGCTCGTTAAATATTGAATATAACTTTATTTTAACTGAAATAAAGCCAAATTACTATAAATTATATTTTATAATAAAATATATAATTAATGTATGCATATTTATCATTACAAATTATTTAATTAAATAATCATTTGGCTTTATATTAAGTTAAAGTTTAAAAACAAAATCTACAAACAAATTCTACGATGGATGAGCTATGAGCAATTAAAAAATAAGTAATTATAAGAATAAATTAGCATCAAAAATTGATAAAATTAATAATTGTAAATGGGTGTCCTTTATTTAATAAATTAGACAAAAAATCTTTACAATAAAATCTTTTCTTCATCTCTTCCTTTTGTAATATTTTAATATATTTTCGCAATAGATGCAAAACATCTATTAATTTAATTTAATAATATAAGCATTAATTTAATTTAATAAAATAAGCATTTATTAATTTAATTTAATAATATTTAATTAATTTAATTTAATTATTTAATTTAATTTATTTAATTTAATCCATCCTAGCTTACCCATTTTAAGGCAACGAATTTTTTCTACTGTCTACAATCTACAATCTACATCAACATCTGCAATATCTACGAATCCGTTACCTTAAAGTTAAATAAAAGTTTTTTTCACTCACCGGCACTGATGCGCAACAGCAGAGTTGTTGTTATCGAAGCTAGTTGTCTGTAACATACAATTGTAAAATTGAATTATAATAATACTCACAAAATGCAATTAATATTTAAAAAAATTTTTAACGCGCGGAATTTTATATCTGATGTGTAAAATAATAAGCAGATAAACACGTTTGGAAAAATTTTTAAAATTTTTAAAACTGTTTTTTAAATAGGAAGCTTTATATGATTTTTGTAAAAATCTTTCTCTCTAATTTTTTTTTTAATTCATTTAAATAACAAGATCAAATTATTGTTCGTTTATAACGATTTATAATAAATGATATACAAGTAATAGATACTCACCATCAGGTTGCTCTGCCGATGCAAGATGCCTTTCCCAGACCTTCTCCTTCTCTCATGTTGTTAGCGCGCGATTACTTTTAATGACACTCCCGCACTCGCAAGCGATATTTTTATATCGCTATTTTCGTTATTTTACGCGCGATACTGAACGGCACTCCCGCACTATTTCGATGCGATTAAAAATTTTATATTTGATCGCGCGATGTATATACTTAATATGTATATACCTTTAACGGTAACTCCCTAATATGTATATACCTAACGCGACGCGTTGACGAAGCGCTTGCCGTCCGCGGCACGTTGACGGCACCGACGACGCGAAAGGATACTTAGCTTCCCATTCAAGTACCTTAACATTTATCATAAATTGAAAAATTTAAAATAAATCTCAAGGCATCATCCAAATACTAAGCCCTCCCTCCGCGACAAGGTGTACCCCATGGGAGGGTTATATTATATATAATTTTATATATAATATAATATATAATTAATTTTGTAATATATTATATAAATTCCACTCCAATCCTCGTTGCACTTACACTCATTCACGAAAAGTTCCTCGTTGCACTTGCAATTGTGTTTAGAGAAAGAATTTGATAATATATGAAACGTTTCACATCACTGCTCAAGAGCCACTGATCGTAAGTGATCAGAAACATTATCGCAGTACTGCTTATATCAAGATAGACTGTGTAGAGAGAGAATTTGATAATATATGAAACGTCACTACTTTATTGCTCGAGGTTACTGTGCGAATGATTGTCAAAAACATGAAGTCAAAAACATTACCGTGATACTGTTTATATCGCCAGCTCGACTTATACTATATTAGTGTTATAATTCGTCGTAGACATATTCTACGAGTGACTGCCGATTAAGAAAATTTAAAGCATTGGTCGAAATTTATTTAATTTTAATAAGTATCGTTAAAGAAATTATTATAATAAGCATCAATAATTGAAATATAATAAAATTAATTTCTTTATCTCCTTTTATGTTCCCCTTTTCAATTTTTCGCAGTAATTAATGATTGCGATTCGATAAAGATTTATCGTTGCGATACATTTTCATGACGTTTACCATAAGTTAATTTATTTTTAATTATTAGCAATTATGTCAAATTATGTTTCGATACTAATCGTAATCGTGTTTAGAAAAAAAATTCGACAATATGCGAAGCGTTTCGCATCACTACTTTATCGCTCGAGTGTCACCATGCGAATGATAATAAAGCCGTAACATATTAACAATAACGCGCTATTGTTTATATTGTCAAAGTCGAACACCGTGTTATCGATAATTCGTTGCCGAAATATTTTACGTACTATAACATATACTGTTATACATGAAAATATTAAATTGTAGAAGTTTTTCAATTTATAGATTAATTAAACGATTATTTATTAAACAATTAACATACGAAGCATTTCCCATCGTTACTTTACTGCTCGAATGTCACCGAATAAATGATAGCAAAACCGTAACAATACAACCGTACAAAAACAATAACACGCTGTTGTTTACGTTATCAAAGTCAAACATAATGTTATTGATAATTCGTTGTCAAAATGTTTATTTTATGTACTATGAAACAATTTATTGATTAAAATTGATTATTTATTGAACAATTTATCACGGAGCCTTTCGTTATCCTAATTATTTGCATCTATAATTCAATTGTTTTACTTCGTGTTCTTCCACAATCCAAATTATATTTATATTGTCAAGTAGAACGATAAGATAACACGGATGAAATATATTTGTGACTCTAAATATTAAAATAATAATTATTGTCCGTAAAGATCACAACGATCGAAGCGATTATTTATTATTTTGGATTCCTGTAATTTAATCGATTCTCAATGAAATTGTATATTGTTTAATTAACAAGGATTAAGAAAATTTAAAGCATTGTTTATTAAATTATTTTAATTTATAAGCTTAATTAATTTTACTTATTAAACGATTAATGTTTAAATTAAGAGCCTTTCGTAATGTTAATTATTTGGATCTACAATTCGATTGTTTTATTGTGCTTCAATTTAAATTATATTTAAATCTTAAAGAAATAATGCGATTATGGCAAAATATATTTGATTCTAAATATCATTAAAGAAATAATTATTGTCCATAAAGAAATTGCAATGAAACAATAATTTATTATTTTACCCCGCTCTATCAATATTATTCTTGATTAAATTAATAAATTATACGAAGCGTGTGTTTCGTTCATCGTTGAATTGTTATTCATTATTGAAATCATTGTTTTCAGAAATTACCAGGAAAATCTGGGATTAATTTCAATCTTACAATAAAAATTCCGAATTTTCAACAGAACATCGAATTAGACGTCGTGAATTGATCTTATAAGAACCGATAAGAAATAATTTTTCATAATGAAAATCGCTTCTATTCCTCATCGGTACTTTGCTGTTCCTCGTTTCATTCATTTAAATTCCTTGTCGCATTTGAATTCACTAGCGAAAGTATTCGCAATCGCATTAAAAAAAAATTCGATAATATACGAAGCATTTTGCATCACTAATATTACTCAAGTGTCATCGTGTGAATAATAGCAAAACCGTAAGATATAAAAATTAGCGCGTTACTGTTTATGCCGTCAACATAAAACATGATGTTATATATATATAATTTGATACTAAAACATTTTAGGTACTTTAACATATACTCTTATAGACGCAAAATATTAAATTGTAAGAGTTTCGAAATTTATAGATTAATTAAATAATTATTTGTTAAACAATTAATTAATATACGAAACGTTTCGTATCATTACTTATTGCTTGAATATCACCGAGCAAATGATAGCAAAACTGTAATGTATAAACAATGCGCTACTGTTTACGTCGCCAAAGTTATGATTTTATTGAATTCGTTACCGAAATATTTTATGTATTATAAAATACACACGTGCAGAATATTAAATTATAGAAGTATTTTAAATTATTGATTAAAATTGGTTATTTATTAAACAATTCATTATGGAACCCTTTATGTATAAAATATTTAAATAATATATCGTGAAGCAATTTATGAAATATTACTATTTATATAAAAGTATTAATTAATACGAGAAAATTTTATTATAGATATTTTAAATATATTAAAGTAAGATAATCTAGAATATTTTATATGTTATACTAATATAACTTAAAAATTGAAATAATTTAGATAATTTACCATAAGAGAGAGAGAGAGAGAGAGAGAGAGAGAGAGAGAGAGAGAGAGAGAGAGAGAGAGAGAGAGAGAGAGAGAGAGAGAGAGAGAGAGAGAGAGAGAGAGAGAGAGAGAGAGAGAGAGACAGTAATATAATCTAATTTTAATATACCGTTTTAATTAAATTATACAATAAATATTATTATAAATATTTAGAAAAATAAAGAAATTTTAGAAATTGAAGTAAAATGCCTTAAAAGACTGTTCAAGTGTCATCGTATATATGTATATATTAATGTAACGGATATACAGTAAGCAGCAAACTTTATTAATTTTAAATATTATTATTTTTAGAAATTATATATATATATATATATATATATATATATATATATATGTAGAGAGAAGAGAGAGAGAGAGAGAGAGAGGGAGAAATAGAGAGAGAGAGAGAGAGAGAGAGAGAGAGACAGTAATATAATCTAATTTTAATATACCGTTTTAATTAAATTTAATGTTATACTATATAACATATCCATTTATAAATAAAATTTAGAAACTTTATACATTTTTTTTTACAACACATTTTTTCTTTTATGTTGGATAGTTTTATTTTATTTTATCTTATTATATAGATAGAGAGAGTATATATAAATTATTATCATTTATTTATGAATTACCAACTGCAATAACATTTAATTGTTTCTTAATCAAACAAAAAATATCTCTCACCTGCGTGAAGTTTAAATCCGGATACATGAAAACATTTCCTTTCTGAAGGCTGTTTGAAATGATATAATTTTTCGGCATAAACGTGATAGTTGCTCTTGTCAGTATTAAAGCTTTCAATAAAATACATAAAATTGTTCCAAATATAATTTGTATTTTTATAAATGTTTGCACAATCAGTTCCTGTTAAATTGTTAGTTAGTATTTTCTTCTCACTCTATTATTTCTAATGTGCTAATCGAATTGATATTAATTCATACATATACACATCATTCGTACGATTGTGTTATTATGTATGCTTTTTAAAATCCACTATTCATACACAATTACACGTTTTCATCTGTGATATTCATATGATGAAGTTTGAATCAAGCGACAAACGCGGTAATGTTTTTGGCTAGTAGCGAGCACAATGATAACTGACTTCGATCAATTTGATCATGTATTGCCATGACGTCTTATTAACCGCATTCTGTTTGTAATTTTTTTTCCTCTACGGTGCGATACTCAGCGTTAAAAAGAATTAAAAATCTTTAAAAATTGTTTGACAAAAAAAAGTTATATATGTATAAAACAAAAATAGTTTTATATATAAATAGTTTTATATATAAATAAAAATAATTAAGTGTACATATAACTGTTTAATAAATTTTATTAAACTTTTTATATTAATTTATTTCTGCGTATCTTCTCTTTGACATAAGAGAGAGGCGTTTATTATATAAAAGATATTCTGATTATAATGAAAGTAATAATGGATTTAAAAAAAGTGATTTATACGTTTTCTGTGATATTCGTATAATTCATATAATGTAGTTTGAATACATAACACGGTAGCGTTTTTACACTAGTATAAATAAATACAAATTTACAATAGCATATAAATAATTAAAATAATTGTACGAATTATTATTATCGTTTTTTTGCGATTGAATAACCTGTTATAATCCGCGAGATTATAACGTTATTTTAATATTTTAATATTCGCTAGAACGTTCGCGAACCGCGTAAAAAACCGCCGCCTCAGCGAACCACGCGCGAGTTCGCCGGAAATGCAGAAAATGCTAACGAAGGGTTTCGACTTTGAACCTCCTTCGTTAGCACTTAGACTTGATCGCCGGAAATCCCCATGACCAAATATGGTCATGTCGCTAGACGATCCCCTCCAAAATACCTCTAAAAAGAGGTGTTAAAAAACCGTCCACCGCGGAACCGCGGCGGACAGTCGTTAAGTGAAAGTCAATTAATAATTAGTGCGAATCTGGGGCAAACCGCTAATCAAACGTCGACAAAGTGTTAAATCTAAGAATTGTGATTCGGAGAAGGCTCAAAGAAGTCAACCAATATAGAATAAAGAATTAAGTCTGTAATTTACTAATAATTATAATAAAAATAATAGTAATAACATTCTCAAAATAACGGCCTCGAGGTCTCTGACATTTCCCGGCAAATCCCAATTCCTGTGCCGTCTCGGGCACAACATCTTGGTGGCAGCGGTGGGATGATGCCGATCTAATATCCTGGACCTCTAACGGCTGAAATAAAAAAGAGAATATAAAGAATTAATAAATCGAGTGGAGTAACTGCTAGATTAAAGCAGACAGACTCAAACACATCAGCACGCAACACATAAGGACGACAGTGATAAAAAAAATCACGGTCAAGCAGCTGAAAGCCGAAAGGAAACACCAGCGCTCAAGGACCAACGTCGATCCACGACCTTCGCCAAGGCAACGCAACACCAACGGACAACGCAACACCAACGGACAACACAACGCCGACGGACAACGCACCGCCAACGGACAACGTATCGCCGACGGATAACGCCCCAACGTGTCAACACGCAGCGTCAGCAGCTAAGCAACCCGATACGCGACCATGCGAGTCATTGTACTACTAATGTAAGTTAAAAAATTTACAATTAAATGTCGGAACCGTTAAAGCGAGTTAGATTTCAAAGCCCGCGATTTTTGAGCGAGCCAGCACGATTGGCTAATAGAGCAGGACTTGTACCACCGATACAAGTAGCCGAAGAAGCCGTTCGCGACATACGAGATAGCGTGCGTAGAAATTTAGAAAATTGTTATCCGAATTCTGAATCACCCGAAACACGTAATAACGATAACTTCGAACCAAACGAACCACGCGGTAATCGAGTTACATTTAGAAGAAATTATTCGCCAATATCTATCGATCTTAGTATTCTTGAGCCACGAGCGCAAATAAATATGGATAACGACGCGGTCGATAGAGAAATCGAACGTCTGCGAGAGCAACAGGCCGAACAAAGTGCAGCCGCGAATTATGAAGACGCCGGTCGTCTAGTCGAAAGCACTAGTAATATGTTATTAGCCGAACTCGTACATAGTTTCCGAGAAATGCAAGAAGAAGTACGAGACTTACGCGAACAAGTGGGAAACATACATATAAAACAAAGTAACTTTAACGAGCCACGAGCAAATATAAACGATGTCCCACACGACGTGACGTACGGACGTATTGAACGCGATATTAGAAACAGACGTAGCGTAGCCCCGCACTATCTACCATTAAAAGAAGCGCGATCAATGATTCCCGAATTTGACGGATCATCGCGACAAAAATTGCAAGAATTTTTAAATGCATGTACGTATGCGGTACAAAATATTAATCCCGCAGACGAGGAATCATTAATGCAAGCAATCTTGTATACTAAATTAAAGGGTAAAGCCATGCAAGACTTCGAGACACGAAATATACAAACGTACGAAGATTTAAAACAACAACTTGAAACGTGTTATCAAGCAAAACAAAGCACGACTCACTTGCAAATAGAGTTCAACTCGTTAAAACAAAAATCAAGTGAAACTGCACATGCATTCGGACAACGAGTCGATATATTAGCTATGAAGCTATATGAGTCTATGGTAGAAGGAGAGGAACGACCTCCTTCATTCAAACAAGCGATACAAGAAATAAAAAACAAGCTCTAATAAACTTTCAAATCGGATTACGCGATGAATTAAAAATTCTCGTGCGATCACAACGATATACTACGCTCCAAGAAGCGATAAATGGCGCGAGCGCGGAGGAGAAGCTCATCGGACCGTCTGTTACACGAGCATCCGGCTTCTCCAATAAAAATAAATTTGACGTTAAACACACGCGATCAACGCGAGATACAAACATACAATATTACAAATGCGGAAAATCTGGACACTACGAACGCGATTGTCGTAGCAATAAATATACATTACCAAAACCGGAAAAATCTACACGAATAAATACTTTAAATAAATTTTGCAAATATTGTAAAAATCCGGACACAACCGCGACGAATGTTGGAACTTAAATGGACAACAAAAAATTAATATCAAAAATAACAATAAACAAAATAATAAAAGCAATTATAAAGATAATACGCGTGAGCAAAAAACTTCGCATCGACAGCGAAAAAAGAGCACCGACTCTGCAAGCAATAGCGATGAGGAGCAGGAGGAAAAGAAGAAGCAACCGCGACCTGCCCTAGAGTATGCGCGTAACGCATGTTAAAAATATGCATACACCATCGAAGGACGAATTGTTACAAGTTACACTACCGATCCGCGAAGTAAAAAAGGACAAAATAAACATGTTGTATGACTCCGGATCAACAATTTCCTTAATAAAATTAAAACATTTAAAAGACGACACATTAATATATGAAAAGAAAATAGCATTGATAGGAATAAGCGGTCATAAAATATATACATTAGGCAAAATGTACGCCACAATAACATTCAATAAACACAAAATTAAACACGCATTTTATGTAATAAAGGACGATACTGCCATAGAACATGAAGGAGTTCTAGGAATAGACTTTCTTAAAAAACAAGCTGCTAAATGCGATTATGAAACTAACGAAATAAAAATAAAAGACAGCACATTAAAACTCCACCCTTGCAACAAAATAATTTTAAACCCGCGTAGCGAAACAATAATAAAAGCTGCGACTAATCGAAATAGGAATAGTCCGAACAGAAGAAACCACGCCAGGAGTTTATATCGGAAGCTGTCTGGTAGAACCAAAAAATTTTTCGTGTCCCGTGAGCATCATGAATACGACCGATAAAACCATCGAGTTAGCAACCCTCATTGTCACATTAGAGGACATGGAAGATAAAACTAACACAACCGAAATAAATACAATAAAATCGGGAACGAAGAATAAAATCAACATCCCGCGAGCCCAACGTATTTGACAACTACTGCGAACTCAGCACCTAAATAAAGAAGAGGAGCAAACACTCAAAAAAATTTGCGAAGAATTTAGTGATATATTTTTTTTAGAAGGAGAACCACTGACATGCACTGCGACGGTCGAGCATGAGATAAGTACGCGTGCCGACACCGCACCTGTCAACGTGAAACCGTATCGGTTACCCGAGAAGCACAAGGCAGAAGTAAATAAACAAATCCAAGAAATGCTAAAAAACGAAATTATTCGAACTAGCACAAGTCAATGGAACGCACCATTATTAGTCGTACCGAAAAAAGCAGACGCATCTGGAAAACCAAGGCTCCGAGTAGTAATAGATTTCCGGAAGCTGAATGAATTAACTATAGGCGATTCATTTCCATTGCCTAATATAACCGATATCTTAGATCAACTGGGAAACGCAAAATATTTCACCACGTTAGATTTAGCATCAGGATATCACCAAATCCCAATGGCTGAAAGGGATAAAAATAAAACAGCTTTCTCAACCTTCTACGGTCATTACGAATTTAATCGAATGCCGTTCGGATTGAAAAATGCACCCGCAACGTTTCAACGACTGATGAATTCGGTTTTAACAGGAATACAAGGACTTAAATGCCTGGTCTATCTCGACGACATTGTAATATACGGATCGAGCTTGGAAGACCATAATAAACGTCTAAAAGAAGTACTACAAAGACTGCGAAAAACTAATTTAAAATTGCAGCCGGAAAAATGCGAATTTTTACTCAAAGAAGTAATCTATTTAGGGCATATTATTTCCGAAAACGGAATATTACCAGACCCGTCAAAATTAACGGCGATAAAAGAATTTCCAACGCCGAAAAAAGTAAAAGATATCCAATCCTTCATAGGACTTGCAGGATACTACAGAAAATTTATTGAAGATTTTTCAAAAATAGCCAAACCGTTAACAAAATTAACAAAAAAATCAGAGAAATTCGAATGGACAACGGAACAGCAAACAGCATTTGAATTATTAAAAGAAAAATTGATGACTGCACCAGTGTTAAAATATCCCGACTTTTCAGAAGAATTTATTGTGACCACTGATGCCTCCGACTATGCGATCGGAGCAGTGTTATCGCAAGGAAAGGTAGGCAACGACCGACCGATTGCTTACGCTAGCAGAATACTGACTAAAGCGGAGCAAAATTACAGCACAACTGAAAAAGAATTATTAACAATTGTATGGGCTGTAAAACATTTTAGACCATACGTATATGGTACAAAATTTAAAATTGTAACTGATCACAAACCATTAATATGGTTATTCAATGTAAATGACCCCGGTTCAAGATTAATCCGGTGGAGATTAAAACTTGAAGAATACGATTATGTAATCATCCATAAGGCCGGACGAGCGAACGCGAATGCCGACGCTTTAAGTCGCAACGCGATATTGGAACCCTCAAAGGAAAATGATGACCACGAAATCTTAATAATAAAAGAAGAAGAAGAAGAAGAACAAGAAGACGAAGTAAACAGTGAACAAGCAAAAATATACGGAAGAGGAAAAGAAACAAATATTCTCTGAATATCATGATGCACCTACAGGAGGGCATCAAGGAATAGAACGGACAATAAAAAGAATTCGACTTCAACATAATTGGAAAGGCTTGACGAAAGACGTCGAACGATATATTGCAAGATGCGAATCTTGTCAAAAAAATAAATTATCGCGAAAAAATAAAGTACCGTTAATAATTACGGATACACCTAGCAAACCGTTTGAAAAATGCGCGTTAGACATTGTCGGACCATTAACTGTTATTATTAATGGAAATAAATATCTATTAACGTTTCAAGACAATTTAACTAAATTCAGTAAAGCAATACCGATTCCGAATCAAGAAGCGAATACAATCAGTAAAGAATTTGTCGTAAAAATAATACTGGAACACGGAATACCAGAAAAAATTTTGACAGATCAAGGAACTAATTTCATGAGCGAAATATTTAAAAATACTTGTAAACTATTAAAAATAAACAAAATCCAAACAACCGCGTATCATCCAGAAAGCAACGGCGCGTTAGAACGATCGCATCGCACATTAGCCGAATCTGAGACACTACATAAACAAAGATCAAACAGATTGGGATGAATGGATACCGTTCGCGATGTTTACTTATAATACTACGCCGCATACCGCTACGGGATATACACCCTTTGAATTGGTGTACGGACACCAAGCTGAAATTCCGACAGCATTGACAAAACCGCCTAAACCGACGTATAATTATGATGACTACGCGCAGGAATTAAAAGAAAGATTGAGAGCAACAAATCAGCTTGCAAAAGAAAATATTAAAGAAGAAAAAATTAAAGCTAAAAAACATTACGACAAAAGTACAAAGGAAATGCAATTTAAAGTAGGAGACAAAGTGTTAGTATATGACGAAACGTTACGATGAGGACGATCAAAGAAATTAGAATCACTATGGACAGGACCATACACGATTATAGAAAAGAATTCA
Organism: Camponotus fellah; assembly: GCA_030586385.1. Lineage (NCBI taxonomy): Eukaryota > Metazoa > Arthropoda > Insecta > Hymenoptera > Formicidae > Camponotus > Camponotus fellah. Next base: position 133,300 of record JAPIVC010000305.1, on the reverse strand, counting down.
GACGTAAACTACACAATACAAAAAGGAAGAAAAACCGTACGCATGCACACAAATAAACTAAAACTATTTATAAATAATTAAATGAATAAAAGAACTCACCGGGAAGGAGGCTGCAACACTCCGTTACGGCCTATCTGGTGCTCATAGGCCAGTCGCCGAAAGTTGCGGCGGTCCAGCTGCCGTTGAAAACGCAACCGCGCCCACAGTACAGGGAGATCCGTAGGCGCCCACGGCCCAAGAGCACGGACCTGGCGGACGCCGGTTAATAAGTCTACCCGCACGAATAAACCATAGGGCTCCTGCGCGTATACGCGGGAATAGGCCTGCCCAAAGGGCAATATCGGCTACACTCGTTCGGATACACTCGTTCCTGAACCGGCACTCGCATTAATAAATCTATATAATTGGATAGTCGCACTCTCATACAGGCCCGCGCAAACCGGTCGCGTGGCAAAGGCAGGCCGCCGGACACATCCCGTACTTCCGGCACAGCACCACTAAAGACAAACTCCCCGTCGGAGGAGCTATTTGACAAACTATCAGACATTGGATTTTTTTTTCAGCTATTACTGCCTCGAACAAAAGTCAACGAGAGACTGAAGCTCGCAAAAGATCATAATATAGAGCAAAGCTAGTCAAGAAAGAATAAAACTAATCCCACACTGATAAACTAACGAGAAAAGAAATGACACCCGCAGGTGCATAATATAATACTTAATATATATTATTACAGAATGCTAACGCTAGGGATCAACCCTGTTTCCACCAAGCAAGACGAAACCTGTCTTCCGTTTGAAATTGAAGAATTCAAACATAACCCAGGAATTTACTATGAGAAAATCGGATATCTACAGCAAATCAAGAAAACTTGGAAATTAGTAATAAAATTGGATATAACCGAACTGAATGATAAAACCTGGCAAGTAAATAAATATGTTCAACAAACAAACGAAATGTGTAATAATATAAAATCTGAAAATAATATTAAACGAACGTGCGAAAATTTAAAAAGTATTATCAACAATGATTGTAATACGCTAGCTAAAATAATAAAATTAATAAATGACCTATATAAGACATCATCAGACAGACGCCGAGGCCTGATAGATGGAGTAGGTATGATAACTAAATTATTTGGACTCATGGATGCGAATGATCGAACATTAATAAACGAGCAAATTCAACTATTACAAAATAATCAACAAACATTAAAACACGTCGCGAAAAATCAAATAAAAATTTTAAATACGACCATAATTCACCTAAATAAACTAGAAAACATACTAAATTATAATGGCAAATTAATAAATCATTATGTTAGAGAATACTCGACACGAGAAGAAATAGACGAACATTTTACTGTAATTATTGCTATGTTAACAGAGACGCGAAAGACATACTAGAATACCTCACATACATATGTAAAGGGATAATGCATCCACTATTAACACCAATAAATGAAATAATTTTCAATTTAAAGGAAGCTGTATTACAGTTACCACAAGATTCATACTTTCCGTTCGAAATAAAAAACGACGAATGATTAACGATAGAAAATTATATGAAAGTAAGCGCGTATTGCGATAAAACAATTATATATACAATACTACAATTTCCTATAATCGCACAACTAATGTATGATATTTTAAATGTAATACCATTACCAACGTATAACTATGTAAACAAATTTGCGTACACGAAAGTAGATAATAAGTTAATCGCAATAAGACATGCGAAATAAGTTAATCGCAATAGAGACATGCGAATATATGTAATTTTAACAAAACAAAACCTAAACAATTGTATAAATAATAACAATCAATATCTGTGCGAAAAAAGTCAACCAATATATCACGTAAATAGGAATACACCGTGTGAAATTAAAATGTATATAAAAACACAAGATAATAGCGAACAGTGCAACATAGACTATACGATAACAAACCGCACTATATGGATCACATTACAACAGCCACACACCTGGCTATACTCAACGACATCCGAGCAAATTACGATAAATTGCGATAATCATTCTGAGTATAAAAAGATACTCGTGAAATCAGGTCGAATTACTTTGAACGACAATTGTAGACTGACAACTACAGACATGACAATACAAACACAAACAATTACATATAAAACAAATATCGAAACATTCTTACCAGAATTTAATATAACAATTCCCCAAAAAATTGACGAATCAAATGACGAATGAAAACTCAAAGACGTAATAAATAATCCTCTAGAATTAAAAGAACTAAATGATAAGTTAAAAGAAATAAATAACAATTTAAATAATAATGAAAATAATTCCTTTACACAAAAAGAATTCATTTATCCAATGGCTTCCAGTGGAATAACCACAATAATTATTGTAATACTAATAATATGGATAATTGTACAGCATAAGAAACAGAAATCGAAACGACCAACTACTGTTACATTAGTAGATGAAATTGACAAATCATACGGAATGCCTAAATCAATATTAAAAAGAAACAAGAGCACACGATTCTAGAATAAATAGAGGCGATTCTTCCGAAAACGGCCGCGCTCCGATTTTCTTCAAATTTTGTAAACAGCTTCCATTTGGATAGAAAAGAAGTATATTAAAAGGATTTTTGGCGACTCAAAGGTTAACACACTTTTTAAATTATTTTTTGTATTTTCTGTATATTTTAATATACAACGTTTTGATGATGTTTACTTTGACATGGCGGTTTACAACATCGAAAATAACCCAGCTTTCTTTTTGCTTCAACATAAACCATTTTTTTTTTATGTTTTCCACACCATTTTTCAGTAGGAATTAATTCTATTTCTCTAAGCCACTCAATTGTTGTTTGAAAATCACTTAACTTCTTCATAAGAGAAAATAAATTTATACGATTCGACATTTTAAACATCGTTGAATATACATCTGTACAAAGCACTCGTTATAACTCAACTATCTCCTAACTACAAGCCAAAATAACTCTTGTTCTTGACTTAGCTGTGTATTATATTGAAAATATGCATATTGTTTACATTGTGCGCAAGTTATTATCGAGAAAGTGTAGCCACACACACACGCGCGGAATTCACAGCTGCCAATTCCGAAACGTTGCCTCATACGCACACATAGAACGACCCGTGTATAGCCGTGTACATGTACCGCTCGGCGCGCCACACAGCGGCACACGTACACAACCATACACGTCTCGTTCTATGTATGCGTATGAGGCAGCGTCTCAAAATTGGCAGCTCTAGCGCGAAATGAGCGCGGGAGGAGTGGAGCAAAACAAGACCTTCAAAGAACCTTTTTCCTCTAACAAAATCGTCGCTCTGCCACGCGAAGCGAGATATTAATTTTTTAAGATTACACTGGAACTATCCTAATTACATGATTTTATATAACTTTATATAAAAAAAAATAACTACTTTGGGCGATAGACATTGGGCTACGCTACCGACAGTGCCGCCCGACCCCTCTCCGCGGGGAAGGCGGCTTAACGGGCGCACTAAGCGCGCCCTACCGCCTTCCCCTCTCCGAGGGGCGCTCCGCGCCTCTTTCTAATCGCGTAAAAACAGTATGTTCTTAAAATGCAAAAAATAATTTAAAAAGTGGCTTAACCTTTGAGTCGCCAAAAATCCTTTTAATATACTTCTTTTCTATCCAAATGGAAGTTATTTACAAAATTTGAAGAAAATCGGAGCGCGGCCGCTTTCGGAAGAACAGCCTAAATAGATTTTAATTTAGAAATAAGAAACGATTGTAATAAACATTGTACACGGGAAATATATTGTATTAAAAGGGATAGAAATATGTATGTTTAGAAGAGAGAAAAACTCCGTTAGAACCTCCGTTTTTTTTTTTCCAACAGGGGAGGGATGTTATAATCCGCGAGATTATAACGTTATTTTAATATTTTAATATTCGCTAGAATATTAAAATATTAAAATAACGTTATAGCGGCGGCGGTTTTTTACGCGTTCGCGAACCGCGTAAAAAACCGCCGCCTCAGCGAACCACGCGCGAGTTCGCCGGAAACGCAGAAAATGCTAACGAAGGGTTTCGACTTTGAACCTCCTTCGTTAGCACTTAGACTTGATCGCCGGAAATCCCCATGACCAAATATGGTCATGTCGCTGGCGATCCCCTCCAAAATACCCCTAAAAAGAGGTGTTAAAAACCGTCCACCGCGGACCCGCGGCGGACAGTCGTTAAGTGAAAGTCAATTAATAATTAGTGCGAATCTGGGGCAAATCGCTAATCAAACGCCGACAAAGTGTTAAATCTAAGAATTGTGATTCGGAGAAGGCTCAAAGAAGTCAACCAATATAAGAATAAAGAATTAAGTAATTTACTAATAATTATAATAAAAATAATAGTAATAACATTCTCAAAATAACGGCCTCGAGGTCTCTGACATTTCCCGGCAAATCCCAATTTCTGTGCCGTCTCGGGCACAACAAACCTTATAATATACTAACGTACACAGTATAATTTTATTTAATTTTATTAATATTAATTTTAAATTTTATTTAATTTTATTAATATTAATTTAACATAATATACTTAATATAATATACTTAATATAATATAATATAATGAAAACTTATAATATTAGTTACTTTATTATTTTAACTACTACTACATAATATTAGTTACTTTATTATACTATTGTAATTTTATACAGCAATCTTTATATACATCAATATGCATTAGTGCATCCAATCAAATTCTCTCTTTCTCCCGCTATAAATCATTAGTTACTTTATTTCCAAAAAAGTGTTATAAACACTTAATTACGTAAAATATGATTGAAAATAATTCTGTGATGCTCCGGTCTCCTTTTGTGATATATATCCAGTCCATTTATATATTAAATGATATATAATATTTTTATTTTCAAAAATATCATTATATTATTAAAGAAACATTCCGCATAGAATGATTTAAACAAGTATTTATTTAATGATCTCCTTTTAAATTTATGTAATAGACATTAATAATAATAGACATATTTTCAAATATTTTTAAAAATTAATTCCCTTTAACAATGATATATGTACGTACAAAAATTTATATGTATAGTTTGAAATAGGAAAAAGTCAAGTTTCAAAACATAATATAAAAAAAGCTTGAAAAGAAAATTACAATTGTGTTAATATTTATGAATTTACAAAATAGTTAATATTACATTAAAAAGTGCAGATCTTATATAATATATAAAATATAAAAATACACATGTTAAATGTCTAATAAATATCGTAAGAAACAAACATTACAATATTAATACATGCATATCCATCTACAATTTATTCTTCATTAACTAAAAGTTATGTATATCAGTTAGATAATATAAATATAATATTTACTAGATTCAATAAATCTCTTCTGTGTCACTTCTTAGAACTATAATGTTTTCGAGACAAAATTTGATGTATGGTTTCATTTCGTTGCATTGCAACAGCACAGCGTAATAGTAAGGACAATTAATCTTTTAACTACGGCATTGTCAATAGACAATTAAACGTTTACGGCTGTTGTCAATAAGTAACTTTAAGATATGGTATGATGCGAAGATTGTTTATGAAAATTCCACCCAGATAGCAAGCACACGTCATTTTAACGTTCCGACCTGGTCATTTTTGGTCATATGTCGTTAAAATGATTAATTTGTTACATGACTTTATATTGATGTTTTGCTATAACATTATTTTGACGTCATTTTTTAGTCGTGAATTGATGATTATTTTAGTATTAATGTCATTAGTTAGTACATCGTTCTCATAAAAAAATCTTTTAAAATTTTTTATATAACATGACTTTCGCGATCAGACTTTAACAATTATTAAAGTAAATTTCACTGTAAAACTAGTAATCACTAGTTCATTCGTTTACCGCTATGATCATTATCTCTCTCGTATTTAATTTAGTCATAAGAATTATATAAAGTTTGCAAAAAGTGACAGATAAATTTAGAAATATTACTTCGATTTAATTTCTGATAATCTTAATAAGAGACTTCAGATATTAAATCGATCTTATAAGTCGGACAAATAAATGTCTGACTACTTAATGAAAATTATTTGTTCGTTATCTATTTAAAATAACAGGTTCAATATACATGTAACATAAATATAAAATAAAATTTTTAATATAATAAATATTTAATAAATATAAATAAAATTTTTAATTTTATGTAAACTTATTTATATTCATACTACTCATACTACTCATTATATTATTTATATTCATATTTATTTATATTTATATTTATATTATATTTATGAAATAGATAGAAAGATGAATTGTAATTAATAAGTATCAAAAGACACGGTAGTGTCTTGCGTCGAGTTCATCTCTCTAGCAAGACGTGCGCCGTGTCTCTTTACGCGAGACGGGAAATTGAGACTAGTTCAGATTATTTCATATTATTATATTACGATAACCGCTGAACGGATCAAGCTCTTATTAGACTTAATCTATAGCTTATGTTCGAATTATATAGTAAAAGTGTCTTTATTTTTACTCTACGAGCTGTAGAAGTGGAAATATCGCGATGTATAATTCTAAAATCGTGAAAATACGATTAAGAAACGTCCACGTCATCAAACAATATGGCATACACAATTTGGCGTACGACCATAGACTTATATAATAGACTGGCCCCTACCGTAAGAGGCAGCGTTGAAAGATCTGAAAGACAGAGAGATGATTCCGGGTCATAGACTTACTAGAATAGACTGCTCATGAAGTGGGGGTATCCGTCACTGAGAAAAGGATAACTGTCGTTAATATGAATTTCTATCTCTTTCTAATGCAGAGTAGTGGGGAAGCATAAGGACCAATAACGGTGTCAGAGCGTGAGTGTTGTAGTATGCGTATTGTCGATGTGAGCTAAGTCACGCCCATTAGAAAGAGATGGAAATTCATATTAACGACAGTTATCCTTTTCTCAGTAACAAATACCCCCACTACCAAAATTTGCGCTCATGAGCAGTCTATTCTAGTAAGTCTATGTTCCGGGTATCTCTATCCTTCTCTTTTGTCTCGTGATGGGGACACTGGGATGAGTGAAAACGAAGCGAGCATGCACATTGCTTTCCCCTCAACTCCTACAGTGCCCCCACCACGAGATAAAAGAGAAGGACAGAGATATCCGGAATCATCTCTCTATCCTTCAGATCTTTCAATGCCGCCTCTTACGGTAGGAGCCAGTCTATTATATATGTCTATGCGTACGACTGCCGCTGTCGACACTAGATGGCGGAGGCGCTGGCGCCTGGCGCTTCGTAATTGACATACACGTGTCAAATTATTGATATGAATAAGTTGTTATCAATAAATTAATAATAATTACTTTTATTTTTTACTTATTAATTACTTTTATTTTATTTACAGCAAAGTCATATTAATAAATAATTATATTATATAAATAATTATATGATATTTCTACAATTATTTTTGATTATGCAGCAAATACAGGGTGAGTTTTAATGCTTGTGTCAATCTTTTTATTATGTGGAAGATTATCGACTGCATAATAAATTGATCGGTACATAAATGTCAATTATTTGAATCGATCATATCGAAGGCCCGAATATAATATGTATAATGATAATAATAATAATAATAAATATGTAACTTTAATAATAATAATATTAATAAATCCATATTACATAATTTCAACTATTAATTTGCTTTAATTGTACACATTATATTCAGACTTTAGATACGATCGGTCCAAATAATTGACATTTATGTCAATTATTATGCAGTCAATTATAATGCCGATCAACTTATTATGCAGGTAATCTTCCGCGTGATAAAAAGATTGACACAAGCATTAAAACTTACCCTCTGTATATAAATCTATAATTGCAGAAATATTATATGTATAATCAATTACGTGATTATACAGAAGATTAAATTCTCTCTCACATTATGTTATATTATTGTTGTATTATTTATTATTATGACTACGCTGCAAATATATAAACTTTTACATAAATAATATAACATAATGCGAGAGTAAATAATCTTCTGCATAGCCATATAATTATGATTATATGATATTTCTACAATCATTCTTAGCTACGCAACAAACAAATATATAAACTTCTATGATTGCAAAAATATAATCATAATTATATAATCATAATTTGTGTAGCTACGCAGAAGATTCTTTCTTACTTTATGTTATATTATTGTTGTATTATTTATTAATAATAATTATTTTTATTTGAGCATAGTCATAATAATAAATAATGTGATATAATATAATATGAGAGAATATAATCTTCTGTGTAGACATATAATTATGATTATATAATATTTCTGCGATCATTCTTGACTAATTGTAGCAAATATATAAACTTTTATATGATTGCAAAAATACTATTTAATCATAATCATGTGATTCGCAGAAGATTATTCATTCTTATATTATGTTATGTTGCTACATAGCTCTAATATTCACACTTACATTATGTTATGTTACTGTGCAGCTCTAATATTCACTCTTACATTATGTTATATTGTTGCGCAATCCTAACATTTACTCTTATTAATTATTTATATACAAAATATCATATAATCATAATTATACATATAGCTGCACAGAAAGTTATTTTTACTCACATTATGTTACCGTTGTTACTCTCGACTATTGTCAATCTAATATCTTTTTATTAATTATTATATTATTTATTTATATTATTATTTATATTATTATTATTGTGCTATTATTACTTATTTTTTTATACTTAATATATATGTATATATATATATATATATGTATATATATATATATATGTAAAAATTTAATATACATTCAAATATACATAAATTGACATGTATCGTATATGTGTATTCTTCCTAATTAAATATAAAAAAATAAATAATAATAGCACAATAATAATAATATAAATAATAATATAAATAAATAATATAATAATTAATAAAAAGATATTAGATTGACAATAGTCGGGAGTAACAACAATAACATAATGTGAATAAAAATAACTTTCTGTGCAGCTATATGTATAATTATGATTATATGATATTTGTATATAAATAAATATTTTGTATATAAATAATTAAGAGTAAATATTAGGGTTGCGCAACAATATAACATAATGTAAGAATGAATATTAGAGCTGCGCAACAACATAACATAATGTAAGAGTGAATATTAGGGCTGTGCAACATAACATAATACAAGAATGAATAATCTTCTATATACATATATATATATATATATATATATATATATATATGTGTATGTGTGTAAAAATTTATTTTAATACAAGTATACATAAATTGACATGTATCGTATATGTGTATTCTTCCTAATTAAATATAAAAAAAAAGTAAATAATAATAGCACAATAATATATATATATATTACATTATATTATATATATATATATATATTACATAATATATATATATATATATAACACACACACACATATACACACATATATATATATGTATATCACATTTCTTTTCATTTATTATATATATTTATATAAATTTTATAAATAATAACATTATATATATATATATATATATATATATATATATATATATACAGGTTAGGAAATTTTTGACCTTAACGAAGTAAGCAGGTAGATTGGCTCAAATTAAGAAAGAAGGACTTCTATTGTTTTGTGATTCTCGCAATAATTAATGAAAAATTAAATATAGAAGATCGGCCAATGCACGTGGCTAGAAGCACACGATGGCGAAGGCAGTCTGACCGTAACATAATGGCGGCGCGCAGCGAAGCGGTGCCAATTTGATTGGCAATAATAATAAATGAGCAATTACATACTAGCATTATTTCAATAATTACTAGGCAGCGTCGAGTTTTTTTATTTAAAATTTTTTAATTTATAATTTTTTTAATTTTTAATTTAAAAAAAAAATTGTTCTTTTATTTTTGTAGAAGATTTAAAAATTATTGATGTAATCTTTCATTTTTTTAATTTCTAATTTTTAAATAAGTTTTTTTAATCTTATTTTAATTTTCTAGAAAATTTAAAAATCATTTGACGTAATCTTTTATTTTAAAAAATTGATTCAACTCTAACAAAAAATATTCTTCATGACAAAAATGTAATAGATTTTAAACGGAACTTCTACCTATTTGTCAGCAGCAGATTATATTATATAAAAGCATATATGTATAGAATTTTATAATACTAACAAAGTTAAAGTGGAATTGCACTCCAACTTGACGCAATTTTTTTATTAATATCAGTACTTTTTGTAAATTTTTTGTAATAGCTATTTTTTTGTGAAACAATTTTTAGATAACTATTTTTTGTGAAAATATTTCAGAGTTAATTTTTTACATAAAGGTAATTTTCATGATAGCTATTTTTTGTAAAACGGTTTTTAGATGAATTCGACGTTTTTTCTTTACCTTTGTTTAAAAGGTATTTTTTAGGGATTTAATATTACTGGCAATAACGAAAGAAATATTACTGACATATTACTAATTGAAATAGTCACAATTATTAACTGATTCTTTCAATAAAATATCACTGATTTACAATGCCATACTTATAACTGCTTTAATCAGTTACTATTTACTGTTTTTCAGTGATAATACACTGATTTAGTTTTAGAGAGTGCTTTATTCGACAACATTTATTATTAAATCAAGCAACGCGATAGCGTCGTGACGTCAAGTACATAAAAATCTGAAAAAGAACTGGATCCGAGCATTGAGAGTCACTGTCCTCGACGCGGCGCTACCAAATAGCTTATCCGGAATTTTACATCAAATAAACTTTCGATTAAAATATTTCAGAAACGAAAGCCGTAATAAAAAATCTAACGGCATGTTTCTTATATAATGTGAATACAAGTTTTCGACCAGTTTGAATAAAATCGGTGCAGTCAATCTCGAGAAATGATAATCGAATGTCAGAAATGTGACATTTTTCGTTTTCCTCCATCATCAGATTCAGATTTAGACTCATGAACGTATTTTTGCACGCATACATTCAAAGCGATTTTGTCCCTCAAGCTGCGTTCATACCGCGCATATATGATTATTCGCTTTAGTGTGCAAAAATGCTTTAAGAAACAAAACATTTATGTACATGTGTGTGCATACGTATGATATGTGTATATGTGTATGTATACGTATGAGAGATTAATTTATCGTACAACAATTTTCAAAAATCTCTTGAGGGTAAAATCTAATCTACCTCAAAAACGGTATCACAAAAATATAAAATCTGTGCTTTTAGATAAGACTTCTAAGGAGACTAATTTATCATATTATAACAATATTCAAAAACCACCCCTTGAGAGCAAACTCTAATATCTAAAAAATGAAACCTTGTGATAATATGTGACTTACCATTAGTAAAGATTTTTAAAAATGCGTATATATTTTTTGCAGAAATAATATAAATTTTTACAAAAAGCAGTGAGATCCCCTAAAAAAACCTTATAAAGGTAAAAAATACGTCGAGTACATAAAGAAATAAAAAAATTTAAAAGAGTGACAAAAATAAAATATTTAAAAACAGATAATATGAGATCAATACTATTAGCCAAGTACAATAGATTATGTGATATTAATTCGTAATCGATACTAAATGAATTAAAATTACTTTAATTCCTAAAGCGTTTTTTAAATAATATATATAATTTAAAAAAGCTTTACATAAATTCTAAATCGTATAAATGACCTTCAGGTCGAAGTAAGATATGAAAACTTGGCGTGCCCCCCTCCTCCGACCCATCGTTTACATATCTTGAATAAAATAAAAAATTGATTATACAATATACATATATAAAATATATATTTGTTAATCCTTTCATAAGTACACTTTACATTTTTATAAAATAAGCTTTAGACTACGAATATGCAACAGGGATTGAACAGGGATCCGATCAGGAAAATAACTAATAAAATTAATGCCATTATTAAATCTTGGCGAAGTAACGATTTAATCAATGAATCTACATACAAAAAATTAAATTCTACTAATGGTAACTTGCCACGCTGTTACGGTTTGCCTAAGATTCACAAAACGGGTTTTCCACTGCGGATTATTGTATCATCACTGGGTAGTCCTTTATACAATGTCGCGCAATACATCCACGATATACTACAGATTTCGATTTTGGAACCTAAATCTCATATTAAGGATGGTTGGACCTTTGCTAAGATTTTGAAAGATAAATATATTAATGATGACGATGTAATGATTTCTGCTGGATGTTGCCGCATTATTTACTAACATCCCTAAAGATTTGGTGTTGAATGCTGTCACTAAACGTTGGAATTACATTGCTTCTAACACTAAATTTAATTTATCTCAGTTTTTGTACGCGATAGAAGCGGTTTTGGATTCTACTAGTTTTTCGTTTAATAGACAGTTTTACGAACAGATTTTCGGTAGTCCTATGGGGTCCCCCTTGTCTCCTATTTTGGCTGACATCGTTATGGATGATTTGGAAACACATTGTTTGAGTCAGTTAAGTTTTAATGTTTCGTTGTATTATAGATATGTTGATGACATTTTTACTATTGTTCCACGCTCAAAAATTGACGAGATTGTATCGATTTTCAATGCTTATCATCAACGTTTGACATTTACATACGAGACTGAGTCTGATTTTTGCATTAATTTTTTGGACACCATGGTTATTCGTTCTGACGGTCGGCTTTTGACCGATTGGTATAGAAAATCTACTTGTTCTAACAGATACATTAATTTTCATTCTAAGCATCCGTTTAAATATAAAATGAACACAATTTATAATCTTGTCGATCGCGCTATTTTATTATCTGACGTCCGATTTCATTTTAAGAATATCGATATTGTTAAACAGATTCTTTCCAACAATTGTTTTCCAGATCAAATTATTAACCGTTACGTTAAAAGAAGACTTGATTTTTTAAAACATCGTGACAATGAAAATACAAATTCTGAGAGTGATAATGCGGCTACACCTTGTTATATTTCTTTACCGTTTGTGGAGGGCTTTAGTGATGAGATTAGCCGCATCTTTAGTAATATAGGTCTTAGTGTCGTCTATAATGTACCGAAAAAACTTAACGTTTTGATTAAACGCGGAAAAGATAGATTGCCTACTAACAACAGGACCGAAGTCGTGTATAAATTAAACTGCAAAGATTGTAATAATTCATATATAGGCCAAACGAAAAGACACTTAGGCACTCGTGTCAAAGAACATTTTAACAATATAAAATTGCACGAAAGCAATCTATCTGTGATTAGTAAACATAAATTAGAATTCAACCATGACTTCGATTGATCAATACCGATTATTTTACACAACGAAAGACACGTGAGAAAGAGAGAAATTGCTGAAATGTTTTTTATAAAAAAGTTTGACAACATGATTAACTTGCAGAAGGACACTGAGGGTCTGAACAGTATTTATGATAAACTAATAAAGGCTGTTTAGTCTCTCTCCTTGTTTGTGAGCGGTAGGCTGACTTGACGATCTTGACAAATGATTTTTCTTTTCTCATTATTTATTGGTTAACTAAGATTTTGTATATATATATTAATTAATCTTTTTTTCGTTTTTTCTTCTTTTTTATTCACTTCTTATTGTTTTTATGATATTGAAAACTTTTGTAGCTCACTTGAAAAGGACCAAAACCAATGGTCGAAACGTAGTGATCTTTTATTAATCAATCAATAAATTGCCAGTGTGGTCGATTGAAATTACGTTATTTTATTTTATCTACTGGCGACATTCATGAATTTAATATTATTTAACTTATTTAGTATTTGTCGATTACGAATTAATATCACATAATTTATTGTACTTGGCTAATAGTAATTCATATCGGTTTTTAAATATTTTATTTTTATTATTTATTTTATTTTTTTATCACTCTTTTAGATTTTTTTATTTTTTTATGTACTTGTCGTATTTTTTTATCTTTATAAGGTTTTTTTAAGGGTAAAATATAAACAGTAGCTATACATTATCGCTTTTTCATCATTCGCACGGTGACTCTTGAATAATAAAATAATGAGAAACGCTACCAATATTGTAATTTTCTTACTAAACATGATTACGATTAGTATCAAAACACAATTTGCTTTAAATTTTAATAAAAGTTAATTAATTAAAAATTAATTAATTAAAAATTAATTAATATGAAACTGTATTGCAACCATAAATCTTTATCGAATCGTAATGTTTCATTACCGCGATTAAAAATTGAAATAGGGGATATATAAAAAGGGCTAAGAAAATTAAGTATGTAATGATCTTTCGATCATTGCTGTTAATTATAATATTTCTTTAACAATATTAATTTAAATATATTTCGAACAATGCTTTAAATTTTCTCAATCCTTGTTAATTAAACAATATACAATTTAATCGATTAAATTATAGGAATTTAAAATATTAAATAATTGCTTCGATCATTGCGAATTTTACGGACAATAATTATTATTTTAATATTTAGAGTCACAAATATATTTCATCCGTGTTATCTTATAGTTCTACTTGACAATGTAAATATAATTTGGATTGTGAGAAAACACGAAGTAAAACAATCGAATTATAGATGCAAATAATTAGCATAACGAAAGGCTCCATGATAAATTGTTTAATAGATAATCAATTTTAATCAATAAATTGTTTTATAGTATATAAAATATTTCGACAACGAATTATCAATAACATTATGTTCGACTTTGATGATGTAAACAATGCGTGTTATTGTTTGTACGTTACGGTTTTGCTATCATTTGTTCGGTATCATTCAAGCAGTAAAGTAACGATGGGAAATGCTTCGTATGTTAATTAATTGTTTAATAAATAATCGTTTAATTAATATATAAATTGAAAAACTTCTATAATTTAATATTTTCATGTATAACAGTTTATGTTATAGTATGTAAAATATTTCGGCAACGAATTATCGATAACATGATGTTCGATTTTGGCAACATAAACAATAGCGCGCTATTGTTAATATGTCACGATTTTATTATCATTATCATGGTGATACTCGAGTGATAAAGTAGTGGTACGAAACGCTTCGAATATTGTCGAATTTTTTTTCGAAAACACGATTACGATTAGTATTGAAACATAATTTGATATAATTACTAATAATTAAAAATAAATTCACTTTATTAAACGACATGAAAATGTATCGCAACGATAAATCTTTATGGAATCGCAATTATTAATTACTGCGAATAAAAATTGAAAAAGATAACATGAAAGAAGATAAAGAAATTAATTTTATTATGAACTTCCTTGATTATTGATGCTTATTATAATAATTTCTCTAACGATTCTTATTAATTAAATAAATTTGGAGCAATGCTTTAAATTTCCTTAATCGGCAATTACTCGTAGAATATTTCAACAACAAATTATAACAATAACATAGTATAAGTCGGTCTTGGCGATATAAACAGTAATGTCGCGGTAATGTTGACTTACAATCATTCGCACAGTAATCTTGAACAATAAAGTAGAGACGTTTCATACATTATCAAGTTCTTTCTCTAACCTCAATAGGAAATGTAACGAGAAACTTTTCGTGAATGAGCGTAAGTGCAACGAGGAATTCAAATGAATGGAACGAGAATTGCAGTGTCACGAGGACAAAGCGAAACAAAAGAAAAAAAGAAAGTCTTGGAAATGGATGGATCAATAAGATATGATGTAAGTCATTAATATTTTAATTATTTATCACATTCATTATTTATTATATTGTTACGTCCCCGCTTCCCATCCCCCTGGATGTATTCGCCACATATTGAATATACAGGGTGTCCGTCGATTTTCGACCTTAACGAAAAAAATAAATAGATTGGCTCAAATTAAGAAGAAATTATCTATATTGTTTTGGGATTGTCGCAATAATTATGGAAAAATTAAATAAAGAAGCTCGGCCAATCTGCGTGAATAGAAGCGCGCGGCGACGAGAGTCGTCCCACTGTAATCCGATACTAGTCGCCCTGCGAAGCGGTGGGCGGGTCGCTCGAGACATGATACGATATATCGCAATACCGCGCCGAAAAATGACCCGTCCTTTTAGCGGCGAGAAAATGATGCGCTATCATTTCCACACCACCTTGCGGTAGATAGCATGGTGCGCTTTTTTATAGTGGTTTCCCCCATAGGCCTATTCCACTCTCAATTTGAAAATTATTCAAAATGCCATTACTATACGCTGAATACATCGTAAATGTAAAAAATTAATGGTGACAGTACCTTTACAAAAATTGATCCGTGATTGAAAATCCTTCGATAAAATGTATTCCACCGTTGATAATGATACGATGATAAAATTCTTCACGAATCCTTTCTTCATCTCGTACGAAAGCGCACTGCTGGACCGATTATCCTGATATTATGCACGACACGCAGTTTCACATAATTATTGCACAACACATAAAATTGTACGGCCACTTGATTTTCGTTAACGCCTGGGAAATGATTCCATGTAAATTGCGGCCGCACGATAAGTATTTCCGCTAGTCCGTATGCCACAATCATATCCGTATATTCCTGCAGAATATACCTCATTTTCACTGTTAATTTACTACGCAAACACAAGATTTTTATTAAAACGTCTTAGCTCTCGCACACTGTTATCACACTGCGTACGCCGGCAGCACGCAACTCACAGCTGACAGCTGAGCGGACATGTGAGTGTAAGCGTACGTGTGAGTTCGACGCTTGCGCACTATGGTTGTCCGCTCAGCTGTAGTTGCGTGCTGCCGGCGTACACAGTCTGATAACAGTGTGCGAGAGCTAAGACGTTTTAATAAAAATTTTGTGTTTGCGTAGTAAATTAACAGTGAAAATGAGATATATTCTGCAGGAATATATGGATATGATTGTGGCATACGACTAGCGGAAATACTTTCGTGGGGCGCAATTTACATGGAATCATTTCCCAGGCGTTAACGAAACCAGTGACCGTACAATTTTATGTGTTGTGCAATAATTATGTGAAACTGCGTGTCGTGCATAATATCAGGATAATCGGTCCAGCAGTGCGCTTTCGTGAAGAAAGAATTCGTGAAGCATTTTATCATCGTATCATTATCAACGTGCAATACATTTTACCGAAGGATTAATTTTTGTAAAGGTACTGTCACCATTAATTTTTTACATTTACGATGTATTCAGCGTATAGTAATGACATTTTGAATAATTTTCAAATTGAGAGTGAATAGGCCTATGGGGGAAACCACTATAAAAAAAGCGCACCATGCTATCTACCGCAGGTGGTGGAAATGATAGCGCATCATTTTCTCGCCGCTAAAAGGACGGGTCATTTTTCGGCGCGGTATTGCGATATATCGTATCATGTCTCGAGCGACCCGCCCACCCTTTCGCAGGGCGACTAGTATCGGATTACAGTGGGACGACTCTCGCGCCGCGCGCTTTATTCACCGGATTGGCCGATCTCCTTATTTAATTTTTCCGTAATTATTGCGACAATCCCAAACCAATATAAATAATTTCTTCTTAATTTGGGCCAATCTACTTATTTTTTTTGTTAAGGTCGAAAATCGACGGACACCCTGTATAATAATATAATATAATATATAATTTGATATAACCCTCTCATTGGGTACACCTTGTCGTGATGGGAGGGCTTAGTACTTGAATGGTGTCTTGAGGTTTATCTTAAATTTTTCTATTTATGATAAATCTTAAAATGTCTGAATGGGAAGTTAAGTACTCTTTCGCGTCGTCGGTGCCGTCAACGTGCCGCGGATGGCAAGCGCTTCGTTATCGCGTTTTCGCGTTGTAATATTTTCGCGTCGTCGCGTTTTCCGAAACCGGGAGTGTCGTACAAAGAATATACATATATGTTAAATATATACATCGCGCGACCAAATTTTTATTCGTACCAAATTAGTGCGGGAGTGCGGTTTAGTATTTCGCGTAAAATAGCGGAAATAGCGATATAAAAATATCGCTCGTGAGTGCGGGAGTGTCGTTAAAAGTATCGCGCGCTGACAACATGAGAGGAGGAGGAGGCCTGGGAGAGGCATCTTGCATCGGCGGAGCAACCTGATGATGAGTATCTATTATTTGTATATCATTTGTATATCATTTGTTATAAATCGTTATAAACGAATAATAATTTGATCTTATTATTTAAATGAATTAAAAAGAAAATTAGAGAGAAAGATTTTTACAAAAAATCTAAAATAATAAAGCTTTCTATTTAAAAAAACAGTTTTAAAAATTTATAAAATTTTTCCAGACTTGTTTATCTGCTTATTATTTTACCACACCAGATATAAAATTCCGCGCGTTAAAAATTTTTTAAAATATTAATTGCATTTTGTGAGCATTATTATAAATCAATTTTACATTTGTATGTTACAGACAACTAGCTTCGATAATAACAACTTCGCTGTTGCGCATCAGTGCCGGTGAGAGAAAAAAACTTTTATTTAACTTTAAGATAACGGATTCGTAGAGATTGCAAATGTAGATTGTAGATTGTAGATAAATTCGTTGCCTTAAAATGGATGAGCTGGAATGGATTAAATTAAATAAATTAAATTAAATAATTAAATTAAATAAATTAAATTAAATAATTAAATTAAATTAATTAAATTAAATTAAATAATTTTAATAAGTTCTTTCGAACTTATGCTTTACATCTATTGCAAAAATATATTAAAATATTAATTAAAAATGAAGAGATTAAGAAAAGATTGTTTGGTAAAAATTTTGTTTAATTTATTAAATAAAGGACGCATTAACAATTATCAATTTTATCAATTTTTGATGCTAATTTACTTATTAATTATCTTATAATACGCACTTATCTTCTAATTGCTCATAGCTCATCCATCGTAAAATTTGTTTGTAGATATTGTTTTTAAACTTTATTTTAACTTAATATAAAACCGAATGATTAATAAAATAATTTGTAATGATAAATACACACATTAATTTTATATTTCATTATAAAATATAATTTATAGAAATTTATTGTAATTTAGCTTCATTTCAGTTAAAATAAAGGTATATTCAATATTTAACGAAGGATCGCGAAATCGAACGATTGTTACTAAGTGAGCGTAAATATTTCACGCTTTTTTGCTGACAATTATCGGGCAAAAGAAGGAGTAATTATCTCCTAAGGAGCGATGAGTGTGTAAGCGCGTGGCGAAGGCTCCTCCCCTCTCCAATCAGCGCTTCACCGCGCGCCGCCATTATGTTACGGTCAGACCGCCTTCGCCGTCGTGTGCTTCTAGCCACGCGCATTGGCCGATCTTCTTTATTTAATTTTTCGTTAATTATTGCGACAATCACAAAACAATACAGATCATTCCTTCTTAATTTGAGTCAATCTATCTCCTTACTTCGGGAAGGTCAAAAATTTCCGGACACCCTGTATATATATATATATATATATATATATATATATATAATCGCAATCAATTAGGTTTCGCTTCGATTATTCAAAAACACAAATTAGATATTTCATTATGTTGTTGTACAATCATCAAAATGGATGTGATATTTTTTAATAATAAAGATTTTATGGAAGGTAAGATTAAAAAATTTCTTTTATCTTCATTGATAAATCTAATATTAAGATTAAACTTGAAAATAACAGAATCAATTTAGAAATATTCTAGAAATATTTTTTCTACATTAAGATTTATCGAATCGTTCGAAAACGAAGATAAACATTAATTTAATTATATTGGCTAAATAATATCGACTGGACTTAGCAAGGCATCTTCTATGTTCGTTCGTAATGCTATAATATTTCTCAAACAAAATTTGAAATTTGGTCTAGCAACCGCTGTATTCCAGCAATGTAGCATAAACTGGTACAATGTTGACGGACAATTAAAATTTATCGGCAGTCTGCCTCCAGCACGTACATAATTTATCACTTCTTCATTAGTCTTGCCAATATAAGGTTGCTCACCCAACGATGTAATTTCCCACATTAAAATACCAAATGACCAAACATCGCTTTGAGAAGTAAATATTCCGGTTATCAAAGATTCCGGTGCCATCCAGCGAACAGGAAGCAAATCTTCTCCTTTCTAAAACATAATTTTAACAAAAATTTAATTTTCTGACTCAAGTTGTTCATTTAGAATAAAATATGTGCAAAATGAAAAAATTCTTACTTATCTTTTACTTTATATAAATATAAACAATTTATTTATACTCAATATTATTCAAAAAATGTACAATAATATTCTGATAAAAAAATGAAAGCATTTCTAAAAGAATTCATTGTTGTAATAATTAATTTTTTTAAATAATTGCATTTACCCCGCGATAATAATCATCCTTGTAGATATCTCGAGCTAGTCCAAAATCACCAATTTTAATGATACGATTCTCGCGATTTCTCGAAGATACTAAACAATTGCGACACGCTAGATCTCTATGTACGAAGCGCAACTCTTCCAAGTAGGAACAACCTCGCGCAACATCTTCGCACATGGCGAACAAATCCTGCAAACGCAGAGCATGCGAATCTGACGGTTGCAAATTTCGACAATCTCTCAAATATTTTAACAGATCACCAGTTTCCATCAATTCCAACACTAGTAATGGAGAACCCTCATCACAAATGGCCAACAATCTTAATATATGTTTATGTCGAAAGTAACTCATAAGCCTGGCTTCTTTTAAAAATTTCTTTTTCTCATTGGAAGAAGCATCTTTCCGAAGCGTTTTTATTGCAACGGACGTTATTGTGTCCGATTTTTCTAAGTTCTTCACATTTCCTTGAAACACCTGTGAAATATTTCACACAAATTTACATATGTACTTCATTAGAAAATGTATAGTGTAATGTCAAGTAATATTATATTTTACTTTATATTAAATAATTCAACGAAAAATATATAATAAAGTACATGTATGTTGTCTCATCTAAATTTTATATTACATATAATCTATTATAAAAATTTATAATTATTAAATTTATAATTTATGTCTTTATTAGGAAAGGTCTGTTTCCTTGATCTAGAAATTAATTTGAAACATTGCTTGAAAAAACTAGTTTTTACCATTCCAAATGCACCGCTACCAAGAAGTTTTGTTAATGTGATTTGTTTACGTTTGATTTTAGTTATCGCATATTCGTCCGAGTTATAATGTAACATAGGACTGTAAAGCATATTCAATTGAGTATTTTGGCAAGGTACTTCATGTAGATTCGCTAATTCCATGTTGGTCATTGTTGAAGGCAAAAATTGCTTATTATTATTTCTGCGTCGATGTACTGTTATAAAATTTCGATTTAATTATGTAATAATATGCATTATAAAATTTATCGTTTTTTAGTAAATTTATTAATTTAATTTTATATAAGTAAGTCACTAGGAAATCAATAGTTTGAGTAAATCTCTAGATATTATATCAGATATATATGTATAATTTACAATTTAAGTTGATACCTATATCAAATATACTTACAATAATAAAAGCAGCAGATACAGATTATAGTAACTATAATGATAAAACTTAACATCAATGGTAGATAATATTTTGTCTTTGTTATTCCAGGAGTGTTCGAAATATCATCTATATTACACAAAAACATAATTTTAATATATTCGTGTGTGCATTGTACTTAAAAACTTATATCTACTAATAACGTTATTATAAATCAATTAATAATAAATTAATAATAAATAAATAATAATAAATTAATAATAAATAAATAAATTTTTTAAATTTGGTTAGTCTATTCATATATAAAAAAATAAGCATATAATATTATAACATCTGCAGAATATTACAGCTACTACGTGACAATGTTGCAATATTGCAAATTGTAATGTAACACATTGCCGAAACATTGCAGAAATATAAATTAATAAAATATTAGTTAGAATATGATATTTATATTTTAGAAACATTTTAAAACTATAACAATCTTTAATTTTTTCGCGCCTCCCAATTGCGTAGCCCAATTTTTAGGATTCAAAATGTGTTCCCTATTTTTTTTGACTAGTGTATTTTATACCTAATATTATTAAATGATTGCAATAACATTGCATTCTTTCAAATATATTATACTGCAATGTTGTTATAATATATATTTCATTGCAATATTACAAAAAAGTGTACATCTTAACGTTGTCATCTTATAACAATAACTCAGCAAAGTTTCGCAATCGATTTGCAATATTGCAATGTTTCAATGAAATTATTCTTCAATATATCCGCAATCTTATTGTGCTGAATGGATATTTTCATTTGCTTACCACTTTTGCTATCACGTGTTGAAAAAATAAATCTTTCATCAGCCGGCCATATAAAAGTTTCTTCATATTCGGGATATCTCAATATCAAGCGAAACTTGTATGAAGTTCCCGATTGTAAATTTTCGATATGGTATATTACTTCTTTGTTATAATTCGTTGTAATATCATTCGTTGTTTGCCACTTTTCTGTTGAAACGTCTTTGTACTCTAGTTCAGAAGAGATCGTCAGATTGATGTTTGAGATCCATGAAATGTTCATGCTATTTATGTTGGCCTCATTCAAAGTAATATTGTTTGGTTCTGAGTATATGTGAACGATCTTAAAACTCTCGTTGTAGAAATCCTTGAAATTAATTGGATACACACGTACGTATATCAAGTAATCATGTACTGATAGCGACAAGTTAATCTTTGTGAAAAATCTGCCGTCTGCCGAACGTTTCGGTACATTGATCAATTGTTTATTATTTTGTTGCGTGCCGTTCATTAATATAACTGAATTCCAATGCACTTCGTAGGTCACGGCCATGCAGTTCACTTTCTTGAGTGCCATCCAATGAACTACTGCTATAGTAGGCGTCAAAGCTAGAACACTTACGTTTTCTGGTGCATCAAGCTTGCCCAAAGTAGTTTTTATTATCACATTCGAATCGAATGGATTTATTGATAATTGATCAAAGTAAAAATTGCTTAAAGTAAACTTCAACTTGTACTCCGTAAATGGTGTTAAGTTTTTAATCTCGTAATATCGTTCGCATGTCAGCACAATGAAATTTAATTTTTCAGGTTTGTTGAAATTGTTGTCTAAACAGTTGTCAAAACTTACGGAGATAGTATATATAGTAGTTGGTAAATTATATTTGTTGCATCCACTCTTTACAACCGGCTCCGGAAGATTTACAATGATGCTGTTTGTCGTTGCAGTCACATTCTCAAAATTATAAGTTTTTTCATCAGGTGTCAGACATTTTATTGGAGGATATGGTTGAGAATATTTATCCAAAGTATAAATTTGCTTAATTAAATTATTATATTTTGTTTTTATTATCTTTTCAATATATTTGTCTGCATTTACGCTCTTGAGACTTGCATATTTTTTTTTCAAAACGTAGATATGATCAATCCCATAATTAGTTACTAAAATATAAACGTATGTTTTGTCAATCGTTATAGATTTGAATGTTATGTCATCACTTATGTTTTTATTGTGTAAAATCGTATTGCACATAGAAACGTTAATGTCTGTCACAATTACGTGAGTGTCATTTAACCAGTAAATTAACGGCTTCTCATTATTCATATCATCAATTATATACTGATCTATCTTGGTAAGTTGAAGTGAGCAAAAGTACGTAATAGACGAATTTATGTGAACATTTTGCTCATTTTTTCTATCGAGATAGTATTTTATCATATAGGTTTGTTCGTTTCTCCAATTGTACCGTAGGATATAAATTCTAAAAGATATATTTTTTATTTTACTCATTATAAAATATTTTAACAATAATAGAAACTTATATGTAGTAAAAATTCGAAATTCTTATAATTATATAATAACTTATTTTTTTTGCGTATTATCTTAATTATAAAACCATGTAAAATTATAGAAAAATTGGAAATTTGCATAAATCTTTAATAGAAAGTTATTTTTTAGGTAAATGGTAAACATACCCCATAGACGGTAACACATTTATATTTCCAGCATTAAAGTTTGTTTCCATAATCTCATCAAATTTAATTATGCCATATTTCCACATTGTTAAGTCGAACTTTACAATATATTTTAGCTCTTGATATTTAACATAGCTTATAAAATATAGATTTCTTGCTACCCAGTCAATGCAGATATTATATAGAGCTTTATTATAGCTAGCCATTTTTGTGAAATATCCTTTTTTATTTTCAATCTCCGATGTCATTAGATCATTTCCGTTAGCCCAATAAATTCTATGTTCTTGTATCGAGTAAGCGATGCTTTCTAATGTACTGAAAAATAGAGCCAACTACAATTGTATAGTAAAAAAATTATAATTGAAATTTCTATTTTTATAGTTATTACTATAATGTTGATAATAATGTTGATAATAATAAACTTGTGCAGCAATAATAACTTTAACCTTATAAGTGTTAAAAATAATTTGATAATTATAACTATTTTTTTATCAGTATACGTACATATTGCCGTCGAATAGGAATGCAGTAATGCCGTATAAATCCAGGTCCAATATTTCAAAATGTGCAAATTGTTGGATTAATAATTTAGGTATTGGATTTTCATGCATAGTTGACACACTGATTTCTGTGTAAGGACCAACAACTTTAGTATGCGCACGTACTCGGAAATAATATGTCGTGTTAGATTTTAGATTGTACACCATGTGCTCCAATTTTGTAATGATATTTTTATCGTCACAGATTTGAATCTCTTGTAAGTTCTCGAAGAAAAAGCATTTCACTGTGTATCCTTGTATTGCTTCATCGACAAAATTAGGTTGTTTCCATCTGTAAAAGAACAATAATTCAGTCTTTTTATATTTAGTAAAATTATAAGAATTAACGTTTTTGTCGTTGAATTTATTTTTTTACCTTAATGTCACAAAAATATCGTTTTTTGTGAATTGATTGTTGAATTCTACAAAAGCTCTGAGAGATGTTGGCTTGCTCAAACTGCTTTCTAGAGATTTTAAGATCGTACATATTAACATAATTATATACATAATATTATATATAAAATTAATATATAATAATTAAATGAATTGTCTCAGTAAATCAGAAAGAATAATTCAATGTGAAAATTAAGAAAAGAAAAAAAATAAATGTATATTACAAAATTAGTACAGTATTGATCTTTAAAAAAATAAAATAATATAAAAAAAATTTCCGTCATTTAAGACTTAGAAAGTAATTAATTCATAGTAAAAACCAATAAATAACTTTTAGCAAAATGATAAGTCATACTCTTCGAAAAATTCCTATTGCTCAAAAAATCAAAAGTAAAATATTTGCGATTGCTTTAAAACAAAATAGCAAATTCATAAAATATATATTGACTTTATCTTAAATCATGAAAATTTTTACAATATTATGTTTATATTATGATTTTCACAATGTTATTTTTCACAATATGATTTTCTATTTCTTTTTCAACGAAAGAATTCAACAAGATTTATTTTCTCACTATTAGAAGATATTTTTAAATTTGATTTTCATTCTTATTTGAATTTAACTTATATTTACAATTTTTTGTAAATTAATATTATTAATACATTTTATTTTATGCATTTTTTGCAACTTACTGATAGGTTCTGGAGTGATAGAAATATTTGCAAGTGGCATCTCACCGACTTCTCGCTCACTTCTCATAGTCATATTATCAGAATGATTCCAGTCAGATTTGAAATTTAGTATATGATGATCACTTTTGTCGGACATTGAAATATCCTTCATAAAGTATAACATACAAAAAGAATTGAGTGAGTACCGTTAGAGCAGAAACGCGATTATTTCTATTGCCTTTAATGAAAAATTATGTGTATAATAAAATTAAACGAAAAATTGCCATTTGTCATTTGTTGGGTTAATAATACTTGTTTGATATACAATTAGGAATGATATACAATATATCATTTCTAATTGATATGTACATATATATATAAAATATGATGTAATTTTATTAGAATCCATTTTTTAACTTTTTTGAAGTTATGTATAAAAACAAATTCATATATTAAAAAGAAGATCAATCAATAGGTTAACAAGAGTCAATAAGGATTTATAACAGCTACGCTTAGTAAATAATACAAGTAAAAGCTCTTTGCAATTGTTGAAACAATTTTGTGCCTTACAATTTGATTCTTTCATGATAGGTTAGTTAACTTTTCTTTAATTTTTACCGTAACTCAATTTTTTTTCAAAAATTTGTCGATATTATTAAAGTTTTATTAATGTTTAACTTCAAAAATATTATTTCTTTACAGTTATTAAATATTAGTCGTAGAAAATATATAAATTCTTTTATCTATAAAATTATCAATTTTTTTTTCGATTATTGTTATATTTTTAACACAAATTCTTATGGTGATAGTATAAATCGATAATGCCTCGGTAAGAATATGTGTATAAAATTATATATTATTGGATAATGGGTATGTAAAATGAAAATTAATATAAATTATAGCATCTAGCGATTTTCTAAATTAATTTTATAAAATGAAATCTACATAAACTTAACACTATGTATCAATAAATATTATTATAAATATTTAGAAAAATAAAGAAATTTTAGAAATTGAAGTAAAATGCCTTAAAAGACTGTTCAAGTGTCATCGTATATATGTATATATTAATGTAACGGATATATAGTAAGCAGCAAACTTTATTAATTTTAAATATTATTATTTTTAGAAATTATATATACAGGGTGTATAAAAAAGGTCGGAACCCTTGAATATTTCGAAAAATATAAGTTTTATCAAAAAATGTTTCAGACAAAAGTTGTAGGGTTTAAAAAGTTCTATTTACTGGCAATATCATTTTGACCTTGAAGAGTCACTGGAAGGTCACGTGAAGGTCACTTCAATTTTTTAAATAGAACACCCTATATATTTTTGCATATTCTTGTAGCTTACCTCGAGAGCTTTCCAAAACACTATGATAAAGTATTTTTTCATTAAAAACTTTTGAGTTATTAAGGTTTGAAAGTTCCAATATTTTGACAAATTACAAAATATCTTACAAAATATTCATTTTTCAATAATCTTACCCTAATACTTTTATGCACAGAATAATGAGATAAATTGACTGGCGTAAAGAAAATACACAATTGTTTAAAAAAAAATAAGTAAATAAATTTTCAATAAATTATAATTTTTTTTTCGGAAAAAAGTCGGAACTCTAAAATGTTACGAAAAATATGAGTTTCATTAAAAAATGTTTTAGACAAAAATTGTAGGATTTTAAAAGGTCTATTTACTGGCATAATCCTATTGACTTTGAATAGAGTCATGAAGGTGACATTAAGGTGACCATAAATTTTATAAATTGCAAAAAAATTATAATTTATTGAAAATTTATTTACTTATTTTTTTTTAAACAATTGTGTATTTTCTTTACGCCAGTCAATTTATCTCATTATTCTGTGCATAAAAGTATTAGGGTAAGATTATTGAAAAATGAATATTTTGTAAGATATTTTGTAATTTGTCAAAATATTGGAACTTTCAAACCTTAATAACTCAAAAGTTTTTAATGAAAAAATACTTTATCATAGTGTTTTGGAAAGCTCTCGAGGTAAGCTACAAGAATATGCAAAATATATAGGGTGTTCCATTTAAAAAATTGAAGTGACCTTCACGTGACCTTCCAGTGACTCTTCAAGGTCAAAATGATATTGCCAGTAAATAGAACTTTTTAAACCCTACAACTTTTGTCTGAAACATTTTTTGATAAAACTTATATTTTTCGAAATATTCAAGGGTTCCGACCTTTTTATACACCCTGTATATATATATATATATATATATATATATATTATATATTCTCTCTCTCTCTCTCTCTATATATATATATATATATATATAGAGAGAGAGAGAGAGAAGAGAGAGAGAGAGAGAGAGAGAGAGAGAGAGAGAGAGAGAGAGAGAGAGGGAGAAAGAGAGAGAGAGAGAGACAGTAATATAATCTAATTTTAATATACCGTTTTAATTAAATTTAATGTATTATACTATATAACACATCCATTTATAAATAAAATTTCGAAACTTTATATATCCTTTTTTTACAACACACTTTTTCTTTTATGTTGAATAGTTTTATTTTATTTTATCTTATTATATAGATAGAGAGAGTATATATAATTTATTATCATTCATTTATGAATTACCAGCTGCAATAACATGCAATTGTTTCTTAATCAAACGAAAAATATCTCTCACCTGCGTGAAGTTTAAATCCGGATACATGGAAACATTTCCTTTCTGAAGGTTGTTTGAAGTGCTGTAAATTTTCGGCATAAACGTAATAGTTGTTCTTGTATGTACTAAACATTTCAATAAAATACATAAAATTGTTCCAAATATAGTTTGCATTTTTTGTAAATGTTTGCACTCAATCAGGTCTCGTTAAATTCTTAGTTAGTTGTTTTTCTCACTCAACTAATTCTAATGTGCTAATCGAATTGATATTAATTTATATATTGTATATACACATCATTCGTACGATTGTGTATTACGTATGCTTTTTAAAATCCACTATTTGTACACTATTACACGTTTTCTGTGATATTCATATGATGCAGTTTGAATCAAGCGACAAGTACGCGATAGCCTTTCTAACTGGCGATCACAATAATAACTGACTTCGAATGATCAATCTGATCATGTGTTGCCATGACATTTTATTAACTTCATTCCGTTTCTAATTTATTTTTCTCTACGATGCGATACTCGGCGTTATTTCAAAAAGAATTAAAATCTTTAAAAATTGTTTGATAAAAAATTATATATGTATAAAACAAAAATAGTTCTATATATAAATAAAAATAATTATATGTACATATAACTGTTTAATCAATTTTATTAAACTTTTTATATTAATTTATTTCTGCGTATCTTCTTTTTGGCATAGGAGAGAGGCGTTATTGAATAAAAGATATTCTGATTATAATGAAAGTAATAATGGATTTAATAAAAGTGATTTATACATTTTCTGTGACATTCATATAATGTAGTTTGAATACGTAACGCGGTAGCGTTTTTACACTAGTATAAATAAATACATATTTACAATAGCATATAAATAAATAAAATAATTATACGAGTTATTATTATTGTTCTTTGCATTGAATAATCTTATAATATAAAAACGTATAATTTTATTTAATATTTACTTAACATAATATACTTAATATAATATAATATAGTATAAAAACTTATAATACTAATTACTTTATTATTTTAGTTATACTATTGTAATTTTATATATAGCAGTTTTTATATGCATCAGTGTGCATTAATGCCAATTCAATCAAATTTTCTCTTTCTTCTGCTATAAATCATTTATTACTTTATTTCTAAAAAAGTGTTATAAACACTTAATTACATGAAATATAATTGAAAATAATTCTGTGATGCTCCGGTCTCCTTTTGTGACATGTATTTAGTCCATTCATATATTAAATGATATACAACATTTTTCAAAAATATTTTTATATAATTAAAGAAACATTCCGCATAGAATGATTTAAACAAGTATTTATTTAATGATCTCCTTTTAAATTTATGTAATAGACATTAATAATAATAGACATATTTTCAAATATTTTACATAAAAATTAATTCCCTTCAACAATGATATATGTACGTACAAAAATTTATATGTATAGTTTGAAATAGGAAAAAGTTTCAAAACATAATATAAAAAAAGCTTGGAAAGAAAATTACAATTGTGTTTTAATATTTATGAATTTACAAAATAGTTAATACTACATTAAAAAGTGCAGATCTTATATAATATATAAAATACAAAAATACACATGTTAAAAGTCTAATAAATATTGTAAGAAACAAATATTATAATATTAATACATGCATATCCATCTACAATTTATTCTTCATTAACTAAAAGTTAATGTATATCAGTAAGATAATATAAATATAATATTTACTAGATTCTCTTCTGTGTCACTTCTTAGAACTATAATGTTTTCGAGACAAAATTTGATGTATGATTTAATTTCGTTGCATTGCAACAGTACAGCGTTAATAGTAAGTGGATAGTTAACCTTTTAACTACAGTATTGTCAACAGATCATTAGACGTTTTGCGGCTGTCGTCAATAAGTAATTTTAAGATATGCTATGATGCGAAGATTGTTTATAAAAATTCCACTCAGATAGCAAGCACACGTCATTTTAACGTTCCGACCTGGTTATTTTTGGTCATATGTCGTTAAAATGATTAATTTGTTACATGACTTTATATTGACGTCTTGATATAACATTATTTTGACGTAATTTTTTAGTCATGAATTGACGATTATTTTATTATTATTGTCATTAGTTAGTACATCGTTTCCCATAAAAAAATCTTTTAAAATTTTTTATATAACATGACTTTCGCGATCAGACTTTAATAATTATTAAAGTAAATTTTACTGTAAAACTAGTAACTAATTCGTTTATCACTATGATCGTTATCTCTCTCGTATTTAATTTAGTTATAAGAATTATATAAAGTTTGCAAAGAGTGACAGATAAAATTAGAAATATTACTTCGATTTAATTTCTGTAATCTCAATAGAGAGTCTTCAGATATTAAATCGATCTTATAAGTCGGACAAATAAATGTCTGACTACTTAATGAAAATTATTTGTTCGTTATCTATTTAAAATAACAGGTTCAATATACATGTAACATAAATATAAAATGTAATTTTTAATATAATAAATATTTAGTAAAATATAAATAAAATTTTTAATTTTATATGTATATTTATTTATATTCATACATATTTATTTATTTTTATATTTATATTATATTTATGAAATAGATAGAAAGATGAATTGTAATTAATAAGTATTTAATATTATTGGCAATAACGAAAAAAATATTACTAACATATTACTAATTGAAATAATCATAATTATTAACTGATTCTTTCAATAAAATATCACTGATTTACAGTGCTGTACTTATGACTGCTTTAATCAGTGACTATTTACTGTTTTTCAGTGATAATACACTGATTTAGTTTTAGAAAGTGCTTTATTCGACATTTATTATTAAATCAAGTGACGCGATAGCGTCGTAACGCCAAGTACATAAAAAATTGAAAAAGAACTAGATCCGAGGATTGAGAATCACTGTCCTCGACGCGGCGCTACCAAGTAGTTTATCCGGAATTTTACGTGAAATAAACATTCGATTAAAATATTTCAGAAACGAAAGCCGTAATAAAAATCTAACAGCATGTTTCTTATATAATGTGAATACAAGTTTACGATTGTGATCAGTTTGAATAAAATCGGAGTCAATCTCGAGAAATGATAATCGAATGCCAGAAATGTGACATTTTTTGTTTTTCTCCATAAGATTCAGACTCAGATCCATGAACGTATCTTCGTACACACGCATTCAAAGAGATTTTGTCCCTCAAGTTCATACCGCGCATATACAGAGTGTTTAAAAAGTCCCGGAGCGGTCGAATATTTCATAAACTATGCACTTTAGAAAGAAATGTTTCAGAAAAGATTTATGGCCTAAAAAAGATGTATGGCTTGGAGGAGGCCATAACATGGTGTCATTAGTTTGACCTTGAAAAGTCATTTGAAGATCACATGAACGTCACCTTCAATTTTTTAAATGGGACATCCTATATACTTTCACATATTCTTGTAGCTTGCCTCAAGAGCTTTCCAAAAACGCTATAAAATATTTTTTTTATTGAGTATTTTCCGAGTTATGAGGCTTGAAATAATTTCTCAATTTTACATAAACCTTAAAATATTTAGTAAAATATTCATTTCTTGATTATCTTACCTTAATACTTTTATGTACAAAATAATGAGAGGAATCAATTGGTGTAAAGAAAACACATAATTGTTTCGGAAAAAAAAAAATGTAATTTGCAATTAACAATTACACATTTTTTCCCAAACAATTATACTATTAGCCAAGTACAATAAATTATGAGATATTAATTCGTAATCGATACTAAATAAGTTAAAATTACTTTAATTTCTAAAGTATTTTTATATGATGTATATAATTTAAAAAAGCTTTACACAAATTCTAAATCGCATAAATGATCTTCAGGTCAAAGTAAGATATGAAAACTTGGCGTGCCCCTCCCCCTCCCGCCTCGTTTACATATTCTGAATAAAATAAAAAATTGATTATACAATACATATATAAAATATATATTTGTTAATATATATTTGTTCTTTCATTTAATAAGTACAATTTACATTTTTATAAAATAAGCTTTAGACTATTGTAGAATGATGTTTTATTAAATTAAATTTAAAAAAATAAATATATAAAATATATATATATATATATATAAAACAGGCTATACGAGATGAGACGAAATTCGTGAAACTCTCTTTCTCACACTCAGTATCTATCGCACGCTATCTTTCCTATCTCTTCTTCTCGCACACTCAATATATTCTACTCTCGCCTACCGCGAGCGCGTCTCTTCTTATATATTATTCTTACTCGCACACATAACGCGTGTCTCGTTGTTATTGGTCGATACCAACGATCGATGCCACACACGCGGCAATGGACCGTTAAATCCAACATCCTACACTATGAATATGCAACAGGCAACTGGGCCTATGGGCCAAAAAGGACCTGTGAAGCTTTTCAATTTCGGTTTATAACAATCAAGTTTTACTTGCAGAGAAAATAAAAAAACTTATAAAATAAGAGATTTAAAAAAAGAGATAAGACCCATCAAAAATCTAGCTTTTTCCTATTTCAAACTATATGATTTAAGTACGGAGTACGTCAAGTTTTCATATCTTACTTCGACTTGAAGGTCATTTATGCGATTTAAAATTTGTGAAAAGCTTTTTTAAATTATATACATCATATAAAAATGCTTTAGGAATTAAAATAATTTTAACTCATTTAGTATCGATTACGAATTAATATCTCATAATTTATTGTACTTGGCTAATAGTACTGATTTCATATCGATTTTTAAATATTTTATTTTTTATCACTCTTTTAGATTTTTTAAATTTTTATGTACTTGGCGTATTTTGTTATCTTTATAAGGTTTTTTTAGGGATAAAATATAAACAGCTATACATTATCGCTTTTTGTCATCATTCGCACGGTGACTCTTGAATAATAAAGTAGTGAGAAATGCTACAAATATTGTAATTTTCTTACTAAACACGATTACGATTATTATCGAAACACAATTTGCTTTAAATATTAATAAAAACTAATTAATTAAAAATTAATTAACAATATGAAACTGTATTACAACCATAAAAAAGCAAATCTTTATCGAATCGTAATGCTTCACTACCGCGATTAAAAATTGAAATAGGGGATATATAAAAGAGGCTAAGAAAATTAATTATGTAATGATCTTTCGAGCATTGCTGTTAATTATAATATTTCTTTAACAATATTAAATTAAATATATTTCGAACAATGCTTTAAATTTTCTTAATCCTTGTTAATTAAACAATATACTATTTAATCGAGAATCGATTAAATTATAGGAATCTAAAATATTAAATAATCGCTTCGATCGTTGCGAATTTTACGGACAATAATTATTATTTTAATATTTAGAGTTACAAATACATTTCATCCGTATTATCTTATTGTTCTACTTGACAATATAAATATAATTTGGATTATGAGAAAACACGAAGTAAAACAATCGAATTATAGATGCAAATAATTAGCATAACGAAAGACTTCGTGATAAATTGTTTAATAAATAATCAAATTTAATCAATAAATTGTTTTATAATATATAAAATATTTCGACAACAAATTATCAATAACATTATGTTCGACTTTGATGACGTAAACAGCGTGTTATTGTTTGTACGTTACGGTTTTACTATTATTTGTTCGGTGACATTCGAGCAGTAAAGTAACGATGGGAAATGTTTCGTATATTAATTAATTGTTTAATAAATAATCGTTTAATTAATATATGAATTGAAAAACTTCTACAATTTAATATTTTCATGTATAACAGTATATGTTATAGTATGTAAAATATTTTGGCAACGAATTATCGATAACACGGTGTTCGACTTTGGCAACATAAACAATAGCGCGCTATTGTTAATATGTTACGGTTTTATTATCATTTGCATAGTGACACTCGAGCGATAAAGTAGTGGTGCGAAACACTTCGAATATTGTCGAATGTTTTTTCTAAACACGATTACGATTAGTATCGAAACATAATTTGATATAATTACTAATAATTAAAAATAAATTCACTTATGATAAACGACATGAAAATGTATCGCAACGATAAATCTTTATCGAATCGCAATTATTAATTACTGCGAATAAAAATTGAAAAAGATAACATAAAAGAAGATAAAGAAATTAATTATATTATGATCTTTCTTATTGATGCTTATTATAATAATTTCTCGGCTGTTCTTCCGAAAGTGGCCGCGCTCCGATTTTCTTCAAATTTTGTAAATAACTTCCATTTGGATAGAAAAGAAGTATATTAAAAGGATTTTTGGCGACTCAAAGGTTAAGCCACTTTTTAAATTATTTTTGTATTTTAAGAACATACTGTTTTTACGCGATTAGGAAGAGGCGCGGAGCGCGCCCCTCGGAGCGGGGAAGGCGGTAGGCGCGCTTAGTGCGCTCGTTAAGCCGCCTTCCCCGCGGAGAGGGGTCGGGCACTGTCGGTAGCGTAGCCCAATGTCTATCGCCCAAAGTAGTTATTTTTTTTATATAAAGTTATATAAAATCATGTAATTAGGATAGTTTCAGTGTAATCTTAAAAAATTAATATCTCGCTTCGCGTGGCAGAGCGACGATTTTGTTAGAGGAAAAAGGTTCTTTGAAGGTCTTGTTTTGCTCCACTCCTCCCGCGCTCACTTCGCGCTAGAGCTGCCAATTTTGAGACGCTGCCTCATACGCATACATAGAACGAGACGTGTATGGTTGTGTACGTGTGCCGCTGTGTGGCGCGCCGAGCGGTACATGTACACGGCTATACACGGGTCGTTCTATGTGTGCGTATGAGGCAACGTTTCGGAATTGGCAGCTGTGAATTCCGCGCGTGTGTGTGTGGCTACACTTTCTCGATAATAACTTGCGCACAATGTAAACAATATGCATATTTTCAATATAATACACAGCTAAGTCAAGAACAAGAGTTATTTTGGCTTGTAGTTAGGAGATAGTTGAGTTATAACGAGTGCTTTGTACAGATGTATATTCAACGAAGTTTAAAATGTCGAATCGTATAAATTTATTTTCTCTTATGAAGAAGTTAAGTGATTTTCAAACAACAATTGAGTGGCTTAGAGAAATAGAATTAATTCCTACTGAAAATGGTGTGGAAAACATAAAAAAAAAATGGTTTATATTGAAGCAAAAAGAAAGCTGGGTTATTTTCGATGTTGTAAATTTAAAAAATATGATCATAATATATCAGCAGATATTCGAAAATTACATATAATTTATAATATTTTTGTTTATAATTTATAATAAATAATGAGCGATGGTTAAAACTTTTAAATACTTATTTAGAATGACATTTATGTTAATATATGTCAAAGTAAACATCATCAAAACGTTGTATATTAAAATATACAGAAAATACAAAAAATAATTTAAAAAGTGTGTTAACCTTTGAGTCGCCAAAAATCCTTTTAATATACTTCTTTTTCTATCCAAATGGAAGCTGTTTACAAAATTTGAAGAAAATCGGAGCGCGGCCGTTTTCGGAAGAATCGCCAATTTCTCTAACGATTCTTATTAATTAAATAAATTTCGACCAATGCTTTAAATTTTCTTAATCGGCAATCACTCGTAGAATATTTCAACAACGAATTATAACAATAACATAGTATAAGTCGGTCTTGGCGATATAAACGGTAATGTCGCGGTAATGTTTATGACTTACAATCATTCGCATAGTAACCT
Source organism: Camponotus fellah (assembly GCA_030586385.1). NCBI lineage: Eukaryota > Metazoa > Arthropoda > Insecta > Hymenoptera > Formicidae > Camponotus > Camponotus fellah. Next base: position 97,385 of record JAPIVC010000305.1, on the reverse strand, counting down.
TGAACAATAAAGTAATGACGTTTCATATATTATCAAATTCTTTCTCTACATAGCCGACCTTGGCGATACAAACAGTACCGCAGTAATGTTTCTGACGATTATTCAATGGCTCTCAAGGAGTAGGAAGTAGTGATGTGAGACGTTCCATACATTATCAAATTCTTTCTCTAACCACAATTGTAAGTGTAACGAGAAACTTTTCGTGAATGAGTGTAAGTGCAATGAGGAATTCAAATGAGTGCAACGAGGATTGCAGTGTCACGAGGACAAAGTGAAACAAAAGAAAAAAAGAAAGTCTTGAAAATGGATGGATCAATAAGATTGATTTGATGTAAGTCATTAATATTTTAATTATTTATCACATTCATTATTCATTATATTGTTACATCCCCGCATCCTATTCCCCTGGATATATTCGCCACATATTGAATATATAATATAATATAATATAATATATAATATAATATAACCCTCCCGTGGGGTATACCTTGGGAGAGCTTAGTACTTGGATGGTGTCTTGAGATTTATCTTAAATTTTTCTATTTATGACAAATCTTAAGACGCCTGAATGGGAAGCTAAGTACCCTTTCGTGCTGTCAACGTGCCGCGGACGGCAAGAGCTTCATTACCACGTTTTCGCGTTGTAATATTTGCGTGTCGTCGCATTTTTCGAAATCGGGAGTGTCGTACAAAGAATAAATATATTAAATATATACACGCGACCAAATTTTTATTTGTACCAAATTAATGCGGAGTGCCGTTTAGTATCGCGCGTAAAATAGCGGAAATAGCGATATAAAAATATCACTCGTGATTGCGAGAGTGTCGTTAAAAGTATTGCCTCAACAACATGAGAGGAGGAGGAGGGAAAAGCATCTTGCATTGGCGAAGCAACCTGATGGTGAGTATCTATTATTTGTATATTATTTGTTATAAATCGTTATAAACGAACAATAATTTGATCTTATTATTTAAATTAATTGAAAAGAAAATTAGAGAGAAAGATTTTTACAAAAATCATATAAAGCTTTCTATTTAAAAAATAGTTTTAAAAATTTATAAAATTTTTCCAGAAGTGTTGCTCTGTTTATTATTTCACACATCAGATATAAAATTCCGCGCGTTAAAAATTTTTTACAATATTAATTGCATTTTGTGAGCATTATTATAAATCAATTTTACATTTGTATATTACAGACAACTAGCTTCGATAACAACAACTCCGCTATTGCGCATCAGTGCCGGTGAGTGAAACAAACTTTTATTTAACTTTAAGGTAACGGATTCGTAGAGATTGCAAATGTAGATGTAGATTGTAGATTGTAGATAAATTTATTGCCTTAAAATGGATGAACTGGAATTGATTAAATTAAATAAAATAAATAATTAAATTAAATTAATTAAATTAAATTCAATAATTTTAATAAGTTCTTTCGAACTTATGCTTTACATTTATTGCAAAAATATATTAAAATATTAATTAAAAAAAGAAAAGATCAAGAAAAGATTTTTTGGTAAAGATTTTGTCTAATTTATTAAATAAATGACACGCATTAACAATTATCAATTTTATCAATTTTTGATGCTAATTTACTCTTATAATACGCACTTATCTTCTAATTGCTCATAGCTCATTCATCGTAGAATTTGTTTGTAGATATTGTTTTTAAACTTTACTTTAACTTAAGATAAAGCCAAATGATTAATTAATTAAATAATTTGTAATATGATAAATACACATTAATTTTATATTTTATTATAAAATATAATTTATAGAAATTTATAGTAATTTGGTTTTATTTCAGTTAAAATAAAGGTATATTCAATATTTAACGAATGATCATGAAATCGAACGATCGTTACTAAATGAGCGTAAATATTTCACACTTTTTTGCCGGCAAAAGAAGAAGTAATTATCTCCTCCTTCGATCTCTGATTAGAGATCGAGAAAGAAAGTCGCCAGGATCAACGAAAAGTAGGTCCAAAGCTGGCCTGAAGAGTACGGTTAGGGTTAGGACACGCGACTAAAATATATACATGTTTAGGTGAGATGATTAGAGATAGGTTCTTTGTTAGAGTTAGTGTAGTGGGTGAACAAACGAAATAACTGCAATACAGAAGGTAAATTTAATGGCACCAATACTTATTTATTGGTGAAAAAGAGCCAATATTACAGTCGATATATTGATAATGCGAAAGCACACATAAGCGTAACTGAAGAAAAAAGGTGTGGAGAGTAGCGACGCGCAAGTCAAAAATTAACTAACAAAAGGAAATAGCGATGCTAGCGCGAATGCGGGTAGACGCGCGTTACATAGTTACTAAATTGGCGCGTAATCGTATCGTGAAATCAAATATCATTAACACCCCCCCTCGAGACGATAATGGGCAAAAAAAATATATCCATGTCACGATAGGCCCAAAAGACTTAAACATCTCTTGAATTTAGGTGCCGGAAGCGCCTTAGTTAGAAAGTCCGAAGCCATGTCCGTTGTCGAGATGTGTGCGATACTAATCGCTCCTTGACTCAATACTTCTCGTACAAAATGATGACGTATATCTATGTGTTTTGAACGGGCATGAAAGACGGGATTTTCTGCTAGCTTGATGGCACCGTTGTTGTCGCAAAATATCTGGATTGTGACGTCTGGAATTCCGAACGCTGAAAGTAAACGAATTAAATAGGTTGCTTGTTTTGCGGCCTCAGATAGAGCCATGTATTCCGCTTCTGTCGATGAGAGAGCAACCGTCCTCTGTTTTCTGGATTCCCAAGATATAGGACATCCACTCAATGTGAAGGCGAATCCCGTGTAGGATTTTCGATCAATAGAACAATTAGCCCAATCTGCATCCACGAAACCCTCTATCGATTTTTCATCCTTCGTATAGGTTAGTCCCAAATCCGAAGTTCCTTTCAAATATCGAAGAACTCGCTTAGCTGCAGTCCAGTGTTCGCGGTTGAAGCAAGTGTTAAATTGACTCAAATGGCTCACGGCGTAAGCGATATCAGGTCGAGTACAGGTAGCCAAATACATCAGGGCGCCTATGACCTCTCGATAGGGGAGGTTCGACTGATCTTCATTCTTGTCGTTACAAGGTTTCAGCTTCGCATTCGGATCCAATGGTGTGGTTACTGTGTTTGCGTTCATCATGCCGAATCTTTCGAGGATATTCTTGATGTATGCTTTTTGCGTCATCGATATACCTTCTTTATCTCGCCTGAATTCGATTCCGAGACAATATCTAACGGGACCAAGATTCTTGATTTCAAATTTGTTCGATAAATATTCCCCGAGTTTATCAATTTCGGTAACATTGCGAGAAGTGACTAAAATATCGTCCACGTATACTGCGATCATGAGCCTGTCTTTATCTTCTCCCTTGTAATATAAGCACGGATCTGCCGTAGATTTTTGAGCTCCATATTCAGTAAGTCTTGTGCACAGTTCCTCGCTCCAACATCGCCCGGATTGACGAAGTCCATAAATTGCCCTTTTTAAAAGACAAACGTTTTTACCATCTTCCAGTCCTCGAATCATATCGATGGCTCTTTTATGAACGCAGCTGATTTTAGGTTCTGTTTTAACTAAAATCTCGAGGCCTTTCTGTATATGTTCTGGGACTTTCATGAATATTTTCTCTTTCAAAGTCCCGTTCAAGTACGCCGTGGTTACATCAAACTGTCGCACGACCATATCGTATCTCACTGCTAGAGCCATCATGGTGCGTATGGATTCGATACGTGCTACCGGCGCGAAGGTATCGTGGAAATCGACCCCGGGACGTTGTGCAAAGCCCCTTGCGACTATGCGAGCTTTACGCCTTTCCAATGTACCATCATCGTGGTATTTATTTCGTAATACTATGCGGCTTCCGATGATTTTCTCATTCTTGGGCATGGAGATCAGTTGCCAGGTGTCGTTCTTTAATAATGACTTCAATTCGCTGGCAATCGCGTCGTACCACTCGTCGGCATCAGGTCCCTGAAGAGCGTCTGATACTGGTATCTCAGTGATAATTTTGGCCTCTTCGAGTATTTCCGCTTGATTGGCGGGTTGAAAGACTTTTCTCGGTCTCCCCCTGAGTCCAGTACGGAGGATACGAGGCCGTCCGCGTCCTCGCGCAGGTTCATCCCGATTTTCTCCGTTCTCGTCGGATTCGACGTCTTCTTCAATCGGATTTTCTTCGTGCTCGATGTCTGGAACTGGATATTCCTCGGCATTATCATTATTCTCCGATGATTTCGTATGAATTTCAACTTCTTCGACTTCCGAATCGATGGCCTCCGGCAACAAAGGATCTTCCCGATCGTTGATCTTCGATGATGATGAACCTTCATGTAAGAATTGAACATCTCGAGCGATTTCGATTTTTCGTTCTTTCTGAATCCATATACGGTATCCTTTTGATGTCTCCGAGTAACCGACGAAAATGCCTCTTTTGGATCGAGACTCGAACTTATCTCTTTTAGTATCTTGATTCAAGATCATGACTTCTTGACCGAATTCTCGAAAATTACTCACGTCGGGGACTTGTCCTTTCCACATTTCGTAAGCTGTTCTTCCGGCGTGACAGCTCGTAGGGCAACGGTTCAATACATAATTGGCCGTATTCACTGCTTCCGCCCAGAGAAAATACCGTAGATTGCATGAGGATGCATCGCGCGGTATTTAAAATTGATCGATTTTTACGTTCAGCGATGCCGTTTTGCTTCGGTGTATGAAGAATCGTCAGCCTTCTTTTGATTCCATGTTCCTTCAGGAATGAGTCGAATGCGTGATTCCGATATTCCTTCCCGTTGTCGGATTGCAAATATTTTATCCGCTTTCCTGTCTGATTTTCGGCAAAAGCCTTGTACTCCTTGAAAGCCTGGAAAACTTCGTCTTTTCGTCTAATAAAACGAATTTCGTACCATCGAGATGCATCGTCAATAAAGGTAACGAAATACCTAGATTTTCCGAGAGATTCGGTGCGCATTGGGCCGCATACGTCGGAATGGATGATCTCGAGAGTGTCCGATTTTCTTTCCGATTTCTTAGGGAAAGGTGACTTGGTCATTTTACCTCGTATGCAGATGTCGCAACGTGTGTCTTCCTTCCATTTATCGACCGTCATCCCCTTCACGGCATCTTCGCGATGACATTTTTGAAGATCGCGATAGTTTACGTGACCCATCCGGCGGTGCCAGATCTCGGCCAATGACATTTTTTGACGATGTTCCTCCGTCCCATGCGGCATTCGCTTTCCAGTAGCGATGCTCGCAAGTAATACAGCCCGCCGTTGACTCGATCCGCTCTCAAGACAGTTTTCTCTTCTCAATTGATAACCGAAGCTCCGTCTGTTTCAAAAATTACCTTTAATCCTTTGTCACACATTTTACCTACGGATAATAGATTCGTTCATAGATCCGGAACGTGTAGAGTATTCTTTAGATTTAGATCGATTCTTTTTGTTTGACCATCCGAATGAACGTTTAGCGATATGGAACCTCTACCTGCAATGTCAATACTTGATTTATTTGCAAGATTAACTTTACCAATAGTTGGTTTTTTGAAGTTCGTCAGAGAATTACTGTTACCACACATGTGTGCGGTACATCCGCTATCTATACACCATACCTCGTGAGATCCTTCGTTTGCGGCGTTCGAGAATTCGAAATTAATCTCGTTGTTTGATGTTTCATTGTGATTCGTACCTTTTTCGGAGAATTCTTCGATGTTCGAATTATCTATGTCGGTACCTACCATCGCACACAAGCTCAGGTTGTCCGCCGTGTTCGCGTCATCTGTTTCCTTTAACTTGACGTGACAATCCGCGGCTTTGTGTCCTACCTTGTGACAGCGATGACACTTAAACTTAAATTTTTCTTTCTTCTGCGTCGGTTGCGTCTTTATGTCTCCTTTAGAATCAGAGACGTTTTTCTTCGTCGCACCCTGCTTGTGACCGGATTGTCTTTTCGCAAACATCGCATTGGATGAATCGTTTCGCATGTCGTGCTTTCTAGCGTCATTTTCATCGATGATTTTAACACGAAGTGTTTCCGGGGATGGTAATGCGTCTCGTGACTCTATGGCGCATTTAAAATTTTCAAACGAGGGAGGTAGACTATGTAATAGCATCAAGAGCAAGTCACTGTTTATTTCGACGTCCATTTCATTTAACCTGTCGACGGTGTCAAAAAATTTTTGTATGTGCTCGCGCACGTCTTCACCTTCCTGCATATGATGATAGGTTAGACGTTTTATCAGTGTGGCTTTCCTGGCCGGTCCAGATGATTGATAAATGGACTGTAGCCTCAGCCAAAGCTCGCGTGATGTATTACAATCCTTGATCTGTTTTAATTGTGACAGTTTTATTGAAAGTATGATGTCCGCCCTCACTTTCTCGTCCTCGTTATTCCATCTTTCTAGCGCGTCTCGATTTGCCTCCGTGTATTCGGGTTTCGCCTTTTGTCCGTTGACGTACGCCCCACGCTTCATTTTTTATTAATATTGCTTGCATTTGAATTTTCCAAGTATCATAATTGTCCTTGTTTAACAATTCGATTCTTACTGTATTCGACGATGCCATGCTTCCTTTAAACTTATTCGAGATAATTCTTAACAACGTGTCTTTCTAACCTCGAAATCACCTTCCACGAGTTAACCAAAGTTTTCATTCTTTATCGTATCTCTGGGTTCATAACCTGTTAGAGTTAGTGTAGTGGGTGAACAAACGAAATAACTGCAATACAGAAGGTAAGTTTAATGGCACGAATACTTATTTATTGATGAAAAAGAGTAGCCAATATTACAGTCGATATATTGATAATGCGAAAGCACACATAGGCGTAACTGAAGAAAAAAGGTGTGGAGAGTAGCGACGCGCGAATCAAAAATTAACTAACAAAAGGAAATAGCGATGCTAGCGCGAATGCGGGTAGACGCGCGTTACATAGTTACTAAATTGGCGCGTAATCGTATCGTAAAATCAAATATTGTTAACATTCTTCAAATCTCGAATAATTTTTTAGTTAATTAGGAAATAGGATTGTTAAGGCTATTAAGAAAAACTATTAGAATTCTTCTATTAATATTAGGGTTGTTAAAGCTCTTAAGATCATGAAAGAATCAGATTATTAGAATTTTGTACCAGTAAGATTGTTAGAGCTATTAAGATTATTAGAATCCTTTAATAATGGAGTTGTTAGATCTATTAAGAAAGATTCATTCTTTTTTTTAATAATCCAATAATCGTAGGGATAAATTAAAATTATTTTTATTAAGTTGAATTTATTTTTAATAACATTGTGAAAATAAATTTAACATGTTTTAAAAATAAAAATGTTTTAAAAGTGAAATTTAAATTATCAAAATTATCTCCAGAAATATTAATAAATTGCACAATTATTAACGTTTAAGAAATCTTAGCATATTGTATTTTATTTTAAAACTTAAAAATATATGTGTATTACAATAAATCAAATATAATATTTAATCCAAATGTTAGTGCTAACAAAATATTATATCGATGTTATTAAATATTTGAATAAATGGAATATTATTATTTGATATTGATAACATCATAAATTTGTAAATTGTAAATTGTAAATTGTAAATTATAAATAGTTATAATTGTATTTTAATTATAATCTAATATTGATATTTTAATTGTAAAATACAATACAATTATGACTATAATTATATTATATAAAATTGTATTTACGATTGTAAATTCTTATGTAAATTACACGAAAAATGATCGAAAGTATACGTATAATGATTACATAATAGTAATTAACAATAGTAATTTATTAAATTTAAGTATTTGTTTCTGAAGTATATATTTTTGAAATATTCATAAAAGAGTAACTGTTTGTATTTTCATGTCAAAGAGTCATTAATAAATTCGGAAAATTTTTATATAAAATGTAAAAATTCGATGCTAAATTAATGATTAAATATAAGCATTATAAAATTTAACGGACGTTTTCGTTACAGAATCGCGAGTCAATTATTATAAATTTAATGATATGCTTTCCGTTAGCTTTATTTATTTATGAATTCTGCGCGGAACTGAATATTCTTAAAATAAATTATTAAATTATGATTGCGAAAATACCGTGTTCTTTCCGCATTCTCTTCGCATCCTTAAGATTATCATTTTAACAGAAGAATTTTCATCACCGTCCCTCTCGTAAGATAATATTCCTAAATATTGCTAATTAAATATAAAGAATTGTCGAATAAGAGAATGAAGATTTCATGTGATAAATCAACGATTAAATATTAGCTTCACAAAATTTAACGAACACAAAATTTTACTTTCGATATTATAGAATCGCGAGTTCATTATTATAAATTTAATAATTTATTTTTTCAGTTATATTTATATTTACTAATTTTTTTTCGTATTAGAACATATTCATAAATAAATTAATAAATACCATTGCGAAAACACCGTGTTTTCCTCACATTCTTTTCGCGTTCTTATACGAGATTGTCGTTTTAATAAAAGAGTTATCATTGTTTCTTCCCTTAAATAAACATTAGTGAAAGTTGCGTGGCTCGTACCGCCGAGGAGTCGAAACGATTTTCATCATGGAGAATTATTTCTCACTAGTTCTTGTGAGATCCACTCGCGTCATCTAGTTCGCACTCTAGTTTGGTGCCCTGCTAGAAATTGGAAATTTTTATTGTAAGATTGAAGGAATTAATTCCATGTTTTCCTGGCAATTTCTGAGAGCAATGATTTTGATAGTAATTTAAAGACGAACGCCATACGCTTCTTTAAAGTCGAATTAAAAATAAATAATATATATTTAGATGAAAGAAATGTATCTTTCTTTTTCTTCGTTAAAAATGTTGTATCATTATTAGGATTGGTATTATTATTGTCTAATGCAAGAAAGATTAGTAGATTAAATATGGATATAGCGTGTATAAATTTTTATTTTTCAAGTAATGTCATATTGTAATTAATTTGTATAAATTTTTTGATAAAAATGATTACAAACGAATATATTTTTAATTAATATAATTTTTCTATTTTGAAAAATTATTTCTAGGTGGTGGGGATATTAACATTAATTTTTAGTTTCTTTTAAGAAACTATTTGCAAGTATTCCAGCAGGACATCCATCACCATTTTGAAATATTAGTTTTTAGGTACATACCATTTCATATGTATATGTATAATAAAATACACAACACATGCACAAATTCACGTATCCAAAATATTTTTATAATTTATAATAATGTTATATATTATATAAAAGCGAAATTATACATGAACCTTACTTAAAATGTGTAAATACTTAAAAATTTTGAGACAAATCGAATGGGTACCTCTATATCAGTAAGATATTAATTAAAAAAAAATTATTAATTTAAACGTTATAGGAATAAGAATCTAGAGAATTAATCTAGAATTAATTGTTTAAAATTATTTGATATATTTTATTTTGTACACTGTTCGAATTGAAATATTTTAAATCTTGCTGATATCGGGTTTGAGTCGTCTCGCGCGCGAATGTACTCCAAATTATATGTGTTAACACATTTAACAAACTCCAATAATGTGCATGTATTTTATTATTTATAAATATAATCGTTCGTAATCACATTTCAATAACAAAGATTATATCCATTTAATTTTTAATAAAGAAATATATTTCTTAGTAATCGAAGAACATATTTTCTGACGTAAATATCAATTTCGTGAATTGAAAATAATGACGTGTTTGCCAAAACTCGCGCATGTGGTAATATTCGCGTGCATTGATGGTTTAGATTATCATTTGTAAAATATCCTTGATAGGTCGTCCTTTCCGTTAAACGATTTCTCACGATTTATTTAGTAATTTAAATGTTGATTTTGATGTTTATTCTATCTTTTCATTTTGAATATTTCCTTTGATAATTTATATAAAATGCACTAGTGATGCAAATACTTTATTTTACAATCGAAGAAACAATCAATAATTTTATTAATGACTTTTTTGATAATGATTACGTTATATATTTACGTTATATAAAACTTATTAAATTCTTAAATTATTGCATATCTATTATTAATAATAATTGTCGCGTAATTAATCTTCGCTGATACGTCTCATTTAAATTATGTAAAAATTTTTAATAAATTTTATATTATACGTATATTTTGGACATTTTCGTGTAATTATTTCGTGTAATTATTTCATGTAATGAATTAATTTGTATTAAATTTAGAATTATATGTTATATTAAATTTGTATTATATTTTATAATATGTATTCAGCATAGAAATATTATGCATAAAAATATTATATTAAAAATATTATGCTGGTATGAAAATTATAATAAATATATAAAAATAATGTTAGCTGTATTAAAATGGAACACATGAATTCTTTATATTTTACATAAAAGAAGAGATTTAAAATATTTTGCAACATCTATATTTTTCGAGTCTTAATTATAAAAACTTCAGAAGAATCAGTGATTAATTTGATAAATTCTATACATGTTTTAATAATTAAATTTTTTAATAATTAAAAAATGATTAACAAATATCAGTTTACTGCTAATTAAGATTTATAGAAATACGGTTAAAAATGTTTTTATTTCAGCAGGCATTTTGTGTTTTGTAAATAAAAATATATAAATATAGCAATGAATGTAGAAAAATATTTATTTCATCTTTGAACATTACATTGGAAGATTCTTTCGCGATTGAATAATTTATTTACTATCAATTTATATACACAAGTGTTATCGAATTTAATTGTGTGTAAATATTACATTAGCTTTATTAAATATAGTTAATGAAGATAGAGCAATAAATATAGTTCATTTTTACAACTGCGTTCTTTTATAATCAATATAATTTGAATATATAGTAAGTCATTAAATGTACAGATAAAATATATGTATATATGTATATACTTATTCCGAATGATGTAAAAATGTATACATGATAACTGTTATAAATTCAAAAATTCCAAAATAATTATATTATTATATCTATGCATTCACAACTAATTATAGAGAATATTATTCGCGTTTCCCTTTCGCTCATAAATTTTACAATCAGTTTGTAATTATCGGTCATATATAATGTTGAAAATTAATTATTCTTCCATATTGAAAAAAATATTGTTTATACATATATATATATATATATATATATATATATATATATATAATCGCAATCAATTAGGTTTCACTTTGATTATTCAAAAACACAAATTAGATATTTCATTATATTACGTTGTTGTACAATCATGAAAATGGATGTGATATTTTTTAATAATCAAGATTTTATGGAAAGTAAGATTAAATAATTTCAAATTTAACTAAATAATTAGGCAATGTCGAGTCAACGCAGATGTAAGGCGTGAAGCAATAAAAAACTACTTCCAATGTCCATGTTTTATTGAAGATCAATCATACGTTTCGGACTCCATTCGAGCCTTCTTCAGTGAAATAAAGTCAAACATTAAAAAATTTCTTTTACCTTCATTGATAAATCTAATATTAAGATTAAACTTGAAAATAACAGAATCAATTTAAAAATATTCTAGAAATATTTTTTCTACATTAAGATTTATCGAATCGTTCGGAAACGAAGATAAACATTAATTTAATTATATCGGCTAAATAGTATCGACTGGATTCAGTAAGGCATCTTCTATGTTCGTTCTTAACGCTATAATATTTCTCAAACAAAATTTGAAATTTGGTCTGGCAACCGCTGTATTCCAGCAACGTAGCATCAACTGGTACAATATTGACGGACAGTTAAGATTTATCGGCAGTCTGCCTCCAGCACGTACATAATTTATCACTTCTTCATTAGACTTGCCAATATAAGGTTGTTCACCCAACGATGTAATTTCCCACATTAAAACAGCAAATGACCAAACATCACTTTGAGAAGTAAATGTGCCGAATATCAAAGATTCCGGTGCCATCCAGCGAACAGGAAGCAAATTTTCTCCTTTCTAAAACATGATTTCAACAAAAATTTAATTTCCAGGCTCAAGTTGTTCATTTAGAATAAAATATGTACAAAATGAAAAAACTCTTCTCTTATTTATCTCTTACTTTATATAAAAATAAACAATTTATTTATATTCATTATTATTCAATAAATGTACAATAATATTATGATAAAAAAATGAAAGCATTTCCAAAAGAATTCATTGTTGTAATAATTAATTTTTTTAAATAATTGCTATTTACCACGCGATAATAATCATCTTTGTAGATATTTCTAGCTAGTCCAAAATCTCCAATTTTAATGATACGATTCTCGCGATTTCTCGAAGATACTAAACAATTGCGACACGCAAGATCTCTATGTACGAAGCGCAATTCTTCCAAGTAGCAACAGCCTCGCGCAACATCTTCGCACATGGCGAGTAAATCCTGCAAACGCAAGGCATGCAAATCTGACGCTTGCAAATTTCGACAATCTCTCAAATATTTTGACAGATCAGTTTCCATCAATTCCAACACTAGTAATGGAGAATCTCCATCTTCACAAATGGCCAACAATCTTAATATATGTTTGTGTCGAAAATGACTCATAAGCTTGGCTTCTTTTAAAAATTTCTTTTTCTCATTGGAAGAAGCATCTTCTGGAAGCGTTTTTATTGCAACGGATATCTCTGTGCCTGATTTTTCTAAGTTCTTCACATTTCCTTGAAACACCTGCGAAATATTTCACACAAATTTACATGCGTACTTCATTAGAAAATGTATATTGTAATATCAAGTAATATTATGTTTTACTTTATATTAAATAATTCAACGAAAAATATATAATAAATTGCATGTTTGTTGTCTCATCTAAATTTTATATTACTTATAATCTTTTATTTATTTTATAACCTTTCTTGATCTAGAAATTAATTTGAAACATTGCTTGAAAAAACTAATTTTTACCTTTCCAAATGCGCCGCTACCAAGAAGTTTTGTTAATGTGATTTGTTTACGTTCGATTTTAGTTATCGCATATTCATCTGGGTTATTATGTAACACAGGACTGTAAAGCATATTTAATTGAATGTTTTGGCAAGGTACTTCATGTAGAATCGCTAATTCCATGTCAGTCATTGTTGAAGGCAAAAATTGCTTATTATTATTTCTGCGTCGATGATATACTGTTATAAAATTTCGATTTAATTATGTAATAATATGCATTATAAAATTTATTGTTTTTTAATAAATTTATTAGTTTAATTTTATATAAGTAAATCACTAATAAATTAAAATTTTGAGTAAATCTCTAGATATTATATCAGATATATATGTATAATCAGTGTTCGCTGGTATCTAGATAAAATTATTTAGATAATTATCTAGACAAAGAAATGGATCATCTTTATCTTGATTAAGAACTAGATTAAGAAATACAAAGTATCTTTATCTTTATCTTAGATCAAAAATATATGTCATCTTATCTAAAAATTGTCTAAGATGACGTTTTCATTATGCAAAAAAGTTTTCCAGGCAAGCTTTTAAAAATCTATCTAAAATATCTAAAATTTTTGAGGAACTTTAAAACTTAATAACTTAAAATGAGAAAAGAACACCGTCTTTTTCATTCTGTTCATTTAAATCTACTTGTACTTGTTTTATTTAAATTTGTGCAATGCATTAATGTATATTTTATAAAAATGATATATTGTTACACATTGATTATTATATTAGTAATATATTATAAATATATTATAAATATAAATTAATAAATAAATATTCATCATATCATTTATATACTTTTTTGTTATTATTTAAATATTCTTTAGGAAAAGAGAAAGAATATGTATTTATGATTTTAATATCCCATTTATCCATAATCTGCGTCACATTTTCTACAAATATTTATAGTCTTATAAAATAAACAAAATTATCTAGATAATTATCTAAATTATCACAATAATCATCTCATCTTTCATCTAAATTAAGTAAAAGCAAATTCATCTTTATCTTATCTAAGATAAATTTACGGATTTTTATCTTTATCTTTATTTAGATAATTTTGAAATTATCTACAGCAAACACTGTGTATAATCTACAATTTAAGTTGATACCTATATCAAATATACTTACAACAGATGCAGATTATATATATAATTGTAATGAAACAACTTAACATCAATGGTAAATAATATTTTGTCTTTGTTATTCCAGGAGTGTTCGAAATATCACCTATGTTACGCAAAAACATAATTTTAATATTTTCGTGTGTGCGTTTTATTTAAAAACTTATATCTACCAAAAATGTTATTATAAATTAATTAATAATAAATGAATAATAAGTGAATAATAAATAAATAGTAATAAATTAATAATAAATAAATAATAATAAATTAATAATAAATAAATAAATTTTTTAAATTTTATTAGTTTATTAATATATAAAAAAATAAATTAATATATAAAAATATAATATTATAACTTCTGTGCACCACAGAATATTACAGCTACTTTGCGGCAATGTTGCAGTATTGCAAATTGTAATGTAACACATTACAGAAATATTGCAGAAATATAAATTAACAAAATATTAATTAGATATTAGGAATGTGATATTTTATATTTTAGAAACATTTTAAAAGTATAAGACTCTTTAATTTTTTCGCACCTCCAAAACCTAATTTTTAGGGTTCAAGAAGTGTTCCCTATTTTTTTTGACTAGTGTATTTTATATGTAATATTATTAAATGATTGCAATAATATTGTATTTTTCAAATATATTATACTGCAATGTTGTTATAATATATATTTCATTGCAATATTACAAAAGTGAACATCTTAACGTTATGTCATTTTATAAGAATTGTCATCTTATAACAATAACTCAGCAGATTTTCGCAATCGATTTGCAATATTGCAATGTTATTATATTTTAATAAAATTATTCTTCAATATATCTGCAATCTTATTGTGCTGTATAGATATTTTCAATGCTTATAGATATCTTTATTTGCTTACCAAGTGTTGAAAAAATAAATCTTTCATCAGCCGGCCATGTAAAAGTTTCTTCATATTCGAGGTATCTCAATATCAAACGAAACTTGTATGAAATTCCCGATTGCAAATTTTCAATATGGTATATTACTTCTTTGTTATAATTCATTTTAATATGATTCGTTGTTTGCCACTTTTCTGTTGAAACGTCTTTGTATTCTAGTGCAGAAGAGATCGTCAGATTGATGTTTGAGATCCATGAAATGTTCATGCTATTTGTGTTGACCTCGCTCAGAATAATAACGTTTGGCTCTGAGTATATGTGAATGATCTTGTTCAAAGTCTCGTTGTAGAAATCGCTGAAATTAATTGGATACACACGTACGTATATTAAATAATCCAGTATTGGTAGCGACACGTTAATCTTTGTGAAAAATTTGCCGTCTGCCGTACGTTTCGGTACATTGATCAATTGTTTATTATTTTGTTGCATGCCGTTCATTAATATAATTGAATTCCAATGTACTTCGTAAGTCACGGCCATGCAGTTCACTTTCTTGAGTGCCATCCAATGAACTACTGCTATAGTAGGCGTCAAAGCTAGAACACTTACGTTTTCTGGTGCATCAAACTTGCCCAAAGTAGTTTTTATTATCACATTCGAATCGAATGGATTTATTGATAATTGATCAAAGTAAAAATTGCTTAAAGTAAACTTCAACTTGTACTTCGTAAATGGTTTTAAGTTTTTAATCTCGTAATATCGTTCGCATGTCAGCACATTGAATTTTTCAAGTTTGTTGAAATTGTTGTCTAAACAATTGTCAAAACTTACGGAGATAGTATATATAGTAGTTGGTAAATTATATTTTTTGCATCCACTCTTTACAACCGGCTCCGGAAGATTTACAATGATGCTGTTTGTCGTTGCAGTCACATTCTCAAAATTATAAACTTTTTCGTCAGGTGTCAGACATCTTATTGGAGGATATGGTTGAGAAGATTTATCGAAAGCATAAATTTTATAAAAGATATCATTTTTTTTTCGGCCTATTACTATCTTTCTAATATATTTGTCTGCATTTACGCTCTTGAGACTTGCATATTTTTTTTCCAAAACGTAGAGTTGGTTAGCCGCATAATTAGTTGCT
Organism: Camponotus fellah; assembly: GCA_030586385.1. Classification (NCBI taxonomy): domain Eukaryota; kingdom Metazoa; phylum Arthropoda; class Insecta; order Hymenoptera; family Formicidae; genus Camponotus; species Camponotus fellah. The sequence continues at coordinate 81,295 of JAPIVC010000305.1, read as the reverse complement.
AAAATGTAAACGTATGTTTGGCTAATTGTTAGAGATTTGAATTTTATGTTATCACTTATGTTTTTATTGTGTAAAATCGTATTGCACATAGAAACGTTAATGTTTGTCACAATTATGTGAGTGTCAGTTAACCAGTAAATTAACGACTCATTATTTATGTCATCAATTATCGTATAATGAAAAAAATCATGTGTGTCAAGTAGGCAAAAGTTCAGAATAGACGAATTTAACTGAACAATTTGCTTATTTTTTCCATCGAGATGATGTTTTATTATATCGTATCGTTTATTCCTGTAAACTGATACGCTATATACAATTCTAAAAAATATATAAGTATTTTACTCATTATGAAACATTTTAACAAAAATAAGAACTTATATGTAAAAATTCGAAATTCTTATAATTATATAATATTATAACTTATTTTTTTTACTTATGATCTTAATTATAAAACCACGTAAAATTATAGAAAAATTACAAATTTGCATAAATCTTTAATAGAAAGTTATTTTTTCAGGTGAATTGTAATAAACATACCCCATAGACGGTAATACATTTATATTTTGAGTATTTGTTTTCATAATCTCATCAAATTTAATTATGCCATTTTCCCACATTGTTAAGTCAAACTTTACAATATATTCTGGGTCTTGAATGGTTGTTATAAAATATAGATTTCTTGCTACCCAGTCAATCCGGAGACCACATAAATCTTTATCATAGCTAGCCATTTTTGTGATATTATTTTCATTAATTTTCAATGTCATTAGGTCAAATCCGTTATACCAATAAATTCTATGTTCTTGTATCGAGAAAGCTAATTCAAATACACTGAAAAAAAAGTCAAATACAATTGTATAATAAAAAAATTATAGTTGCGATTTCTATTTTTATAGTTATTACTATAATGTTGATAATAACAAACTTGTGCATAGCAATAATAACTTTAACTTAATAAGTGTCAAAAATAATTTGGTAATTATAACTATTTTTTATCAGTATACGTACATATCGTCGTCCATTACGTGTTTAGTAATATTTAAATCCACGTCCCATATTTTGAAACCCTCAGACAGGTAGACTAATAATAATTTAGGTATTGGATTTTCATGTATAGTTGACACACGGATTTCCATGTAAGGACCAGCAACAACTTTAGTATGCGCACGTACTCGGAAATAATATGTCGTGTTAGGTTTTAAATTGTGCACCATGTGCTCCAATTTTGTAGTTGTGATATTTTTATCGTCACAGATTTGAATCTTTTGTAAATCCTCGATGAAAAAGCAATTCACTGTGTATCCTTGTATTGCTTCATCGGTAAAGTTAGGTTGATTCCATCTGTAACAGAACAACATTTCTATCTTTTTGTATTTAGTAAAATTATAATAGAATTAACCTTTTTATGTAGTTTAATTTAAGGAAAAGAAAGAAAAATGAAAGAATACAAAGTGAGAATTTAGAATTTTTACCTCAATGTCACAAAAATATCATTTTTTGTGAATTGATTATCGAATTGTACAAATGCTCTAAGAGATGTTGGCTTGCTCAAACTGCTTTCTAGAGATTTTAAGATCGTACATATTAACATAATTATATATAAAATTAATATATAATATTATAATTAAGTGAATTATCTCAGTAAATCAGAAAGAATAATTCAATGTGAAAATTAAGAAAAGAAAAAATAGAAATGTATATTATAAAATTAGTACAGTATTGATCTTTAAAAAAATAAAATAATATAAAAAAATTTTCCGTCATTTAAGACTTAGAAAGAAATTATTAATTCATAGCAAAAACCAATAAATAACTTTTAGCAAAATGATAAGTCATACTCTTCGAAAAATTCTTATTGCTTAAAAAATCAGAAGTATAATATTTGCGATTGCTTTAAAACAAAATAACAAATTAATAAAATATATATTGACTTTATTTTAAATCATGAAAATTTTTACAAAATTATGTTTATATTATAATTTTCACAATATTATTTTTACAATATTATGATTTTCTATTTTTTTTTAACAGAAAAGAATTTATATTTTTTTCACTACTAGAGGATATTTTTAGATTTGATTTCCATTCTTATTTGAATTTAAATTATATTTACAATTTTTTGTCGTAGATTTTATTATTAATGCATTTTATTTTATGCATTTTTTTGCAACTTACTGATAGGTTCTGGAGTGATAGAAATATTTGCAAGTGGAATCTCACCGACTTCTCGCTCACTTCTTATAGTCATATTATCAGAATGACTCCAGTCAGATTTGAAATTTAGTATATGATGATCACTTTTGTCGGACATTGAAATATCCTTCATAAAGTATAACATACAAAAATAATTGAGTGAGTACCGTTAGAGCAGAAACACGATTATTTCTGTTGATTTTGATAAATTATATATATAAATAATAAAATTAAACGAAAAATTGCCATTTGTTATTTGTTGGGTTAATAATAATGGTTTATATATCATTTCTAATTGATATATATATATATATATATATATAAAATATGTAGTTTTATTTATATTATAAACTCTATTTTTTAATTTTTTAAAAACATCTTGTATAAAAATAAATATATATATTTAAAAAAGAAGATCAATCAATAGATTAACAAGAGTCAATAAGGATTTATAACAGCTCTTAGCAAATAATACAAGTAAAAGTGTAGCTCTTTGCAATTGTTGAAACAATTTTGTTTTGCCTAACAATTTGATTTTTTCATGATAGGTTAGATAACTTTTCTCCAATTATCGTAATTCAATTTTTTTTCAAAAATTTGCCGATATTATTAAAGTTTTATTAATGTTTATATTTCAAAAACGTTAAAAATATTGTTTCATATTTATTAAATATCAAATATTGTTTTATATTTATTAAATATTAATTGTAGAAGTTATATTATATTGTACAAATTCTTTTATCTATAACCTTATCAAATTTTTTTTCAATTATTGTTATATTTTTAACGCACATTCTGAAGGTGATAGTATAAATCGATAATGTCTTGATAAGAATATGTGTATATAATTATATATTATTGGATATATGTGTACGTACATTAAAAGTTAATATAAATTTTAGCATCTAGCGATCTAGATCTTTTAAATTAATTTTATAGAATAAAATCTACATTAGTATAAACACTATATATCAATAAATATTATTATAATACTTAAATATTATTATAATAATATTATTATAATAATATTGTAATACTTTACACTGTATATCAATAAATATTATTATAAATATCTACAGAAATAAAGAAATTATAGAAATTGAAGAAAAATGACTTAAAAGTCTGTTCAAGTGTCATCGTATATATGTATATATTAATGTAACGGATATATAGTAAGCAGCAAACTTTATTAATTTTAAAAATTGTTATTTTTAGAAATAATATATATATATATATATATATATATATATATATATATATAGAGAGAGAGAGAGAGAGAGAGAGAGAGAGAGAGAGAAAAAGAGAGAGAAAGAGAGACAGTAATACAATCGAGTTTTAATATATCGTTTTAATTAAACTTAATATATTATAGTATATAACACTTCCATTTATAAATAAAATTTCGAAACTTTATACATCCGTTTTTTACAACACACTTTTTTTATGTTGGATAGTTTTATTTTATTTTATCTTATTATATATAGAGAGAGATAGAGAGAGTATATATTATTATTATCATTCATTTATGAATTACTAGCTGCAATAGCATTCAATTATTTGTTAATCAAACGAAAAATATCTCTTACCTGCGTGAAATTTAAATCTGGATGCATGGAAATATTTTCTTTCTGAAGGCTGTTTGAAGTGCTATAAATTTTCGGCATAAACGTAATAGTTGCTCTTGTATGTACTAAACCTTTCAATAAAATACATAAAATTGTTCCAAATATAATTTGCATTTTTTGTAAATGTTTGCACTCAATCAGTTCTCGTTGAATTTTTAGTTAGTTGTTCTTCTCACTCTACTAATTCTAATATGCTAATCAAATTGATATTAATTCATATATATATACACATCATTCGTACGATTATGTTACTACGTATGCTTTTTAAAATCCACTATTTGTACACAATTACACGTTTTCTGTGATATTCATATGATGCAGTTTGAATCAAGCGGCAAGTACGCGATAGCCTTTCTGACTGACGATCACAATGATAACTGACTTCGAATGATTAATCTGATCATGTGTTGCCATGACATTTTATTAACTTCATTTCGTTTGTAATTTATTTTTCTCTACGATGCGATACTCGGCGTTATTTCAGGAAGAATTAAAATCTTTAAAAATTGTTGGACAAAAAGTTATATATGTATAAAACAAAATTAGTTCCGCACATAAATAAAAATAATTATATATAACTGTTTAATGAATTTTATTAAACTTTTTATATTAATTTATTTCAGAGTATCTTCACTTTGGCATAGGAGGCGTTTATTACAAAAGCTATTTTGATTATAATAAAAGTAATAATGGATTTGAAAAAAGTGATATATATGTTTTCTGTGACATTTATATAATGTGATTTGAATATGTAATGCGTAGTATTTTTACAATAGTATAAATAAATATACAAATTTATAATAGCATATAAATAATTAAAATAAGTAAAATAATTGTACGCGTTATTATTATCGTTATTTGCATTGAATAACCTTATAATATAACTTATATAATATAGTTTTACTTAATATCAACTTAACATAATATACTTAATATAATATAATATAAAAACTTATAACATTAATTACTTTATTATTTTAATTATACTATTGTAATTTTATATACAGCAATCTTTATATGCATCAGTGTGCATTAGTGCATCCAATTCAATAAAATTCTCTCTTTCTCTCGCTATATAAATCATCAATTACTTTATTTCCAAAAAAGTGTTATAAACACGTAATTACGTGAAACATAATTAAAAATAATTTTGTGATGCTTCGGCCTCCTTTTGTGGCCCCATATATTCAATCCATTCATATATTAAATTATATGCAACATTTTTATTTTCAAAAACATTTTTATTAAAGAAACATTTGGCATAGAATGATTCAAACAAGCATTTATATAATGGTCTCTTTTTAAATTTATGTATAATAATAGACGTATTTTCAAATATTTTACAAATTTATAAAAATTTATTTCCTCCAACAATAATATATGTACGTGCAAAAATTTATGTATATAGTTTGAAATAGGAAAAAGCTTCAAAACATAATATAAAAAAAGCTTGAAAAAGAAATTACAATTGTATGTTAATATTTATGAATTTACAAAATAGTTAATACTACATTAAAAAGTGCAGATTTTATATAATATATAAAATACAAAAGTAGACATATTAAATATCTAATAAATATCGTAAAAAACAAACATTCCAATATTAATATACATAGATATCCATCTATAATTTATTCTTCATTAACTAAAAGTTATGTATATCAATAAATTGAAAGGAATTAGGCTCTATATGTATTTAAACAATACGATAAGAAACTGGCGAATAAGAGCCACCGCGGATGGTAATGCGTAAATTTTTCTTAAAGATTAATTGTTCGCGAAAATTTAAACGAGCACGAGGAATCGGGAATCGAACCCGAGTTTTTCGCTTGCCTTCAGCGACTTCGCCTCGATATTTTTCTCGTCTACATCTCTTCAGGGGGGTAAAGAGGGTTTATAGAATTCTCAAAAATGAAAATCTATATCTTGGTAAATACACCAAGTAAAACATATGCCTCGTGCTCGTTTAAATTTTTGCGAACAATTAATCTTTAAGAAATATTTACGCATTACCATCCACGGTGGCTCTTATTCGCTAGTTTCTTATCGTGTCGTTTATGTATATCAGTTAGATAATATTTAATATAATATTTACTAGATTCAATAAATACTAGATTCAATCTCTTCTACGTCACTTCTTAGAATTATAATATTTGATGTTTGATTTAATTTCGTCGCATTGCAACAACACAGCGTTAATATTAAATTGACAGTTAACCTTTTAGTTACTGCATTGTCAATAGATGATTAAATGTTTTATAAAACATGGCTGTCGTCAATAAGTGACTTTAAGATATGCTATCCCTCATAGCATGCATATCCAGAAGGAATCCCAAAGATCTTTGGGCTATTAGACATCTTCGGGATATCCTTAATGTCTTTTGGACATTAACAAGATTACGTAGGATATTAAATGGGATGATGCGAAGATTGCTTATTTACAATTCCATTAGTTCTTTACGTTATCTTTGTGTTATCTCGAGTCTACAGTTATTTATTTTATTCATCAATAAAATGCATTAAAATGATAAGCATTTTATAAAATATTACTATCTATATACAAATATTAATTAATATTATACTTTATTTTCAATGATGATTGCAGTGGCGATGAATGATGGGGGTGGAACGAAATATAACTTCCCACACAGCACATTATATTAAAGGATAACGAAAAGATGTCTTTTTTAAGTTATCTTTTCGACAAAACGAAAAGATGTCTATAAAGACATCTTTCGGTTTTGTCGAAAAAGATGACATAAAAGAAACATAATAGTATGTGGCACGTGTTTCTTCGCTTTCCGCCGACGAGCCACTCTTAACTCTTTTTGTATTCTTATATTTATCACGAAATGCATATAAAGAATTAGTAATTAATACAAGATCTGAAGCATATTTTTGCCTTTTACGAACAGTAATGTCAGAAAGAGAAGGTAATGCCTGCTCACACGCATCAATCAGAGAGAACCACTTGTGCTACGCAGAATGATTATATGCATGTGAGCCACATCCTTTTCCTGACATTACTGTTTATCAGTTTAATTTCTGACAAATTGAATTTAAAATAATTTATTTAATAATCTGGATTCCTTGTTGAGATTCAGAACATTAAGCGGATTATTAGAAATTAGGCGGATAAATTGGAGAAATAGTCCATTTATTGTGTGTATTGAAGTATTCCTTCTACCGAGTGTCGATAATCTATATAGAATTAATCAAGTCATCTTTTAGTCATACCCAGACAGCACAGAATGTTCGGAGAATATTTTAACAAGATGCTTTCCATATATTCCGAGAATATTCGGAAAGAATATTCTTATATGGTTCTAAGAATGTTCTCAACATTTTTAGAATATCATTTATTAAGTTCTCAGAATATTCTAACATTTCAATGAATATTCTTTGAATGTTCTAAAAAAGGCAATTTCCAATATTCTCAGAATATTGGAAATAATATTCTTATATAGTTCTAAGAATATTCTGAATATTTTTGGAATATTATTTGTTAAGTTCTCAGAATATTCTAACAAGACGATTTCCAAATATTCAGAGAATATTCGAATACAGTTATTTTCTGAACATATCCTATGGCGCTACAATCGCACTCGTGCAAAAGCAGTTAAAGGTTAAGGGTACGGCCCATGGACTGAAATTTTCCGCGTAATGCGTACCGCGTAATCAATTAGAGGCGTAATTCTGTTGTGCTCCTGTTATGCTATAACAGAATTACGCCTCTAATTAGTTATGCGGTACGCGTCATGCGGAAAATATCAGTCCATGTGGCCCTTAGAGATTCTCTAAGAATAGTACAACAACTACGAATCGTGATTGTGTTCAAAAGATTTAAGTTGTCTTAAGTGTAATCTTATTATGTTTTAAACTAATCATAGAGCCGTATTAGTATTTTAAGACATTACTCGAAGACTTTTAGTGATATTTTCTAGTAAAAATAAGTGTTTTGTATTATATACAGGGTGTCCGAAAAATCGCCTACTCCACTTCGGGAGGTGATTTGGAACCCAAAAGCAAGCAAAAAAGTTCATAATAAACATAGGTCCGGAAATGAGCCGTTTCCGAGTTATAGCCACTTTTATGTTCAAAAATCGTAATTTAGAATCCGCTTGGCATCCCTCTTTCTTAATTATTTCTTAAATTAAAAATTTTTATTTTTTAATTTTTATTTGTTATTTTTATTTAATTTTTAATTTTCAATTTTTATGTTTAAATTTTTATTTTTAAATTTTTATTTTTAATTTTTTTTTAATTATAATTTTTTTAGTTTTTTTCAATTTTTCAATATTTGTAATTGATTTTTGAACATAAAAGTGGCTATAACTCGGAAACGGCTCGTTTCCGAACCTATATTTATATGAACTTTTTTGTTTGTTTTTGGCTCCCGAATCACCTCCCGAAGTGGAGTAGGCGATTTTTCGGACATCCTGTATATATATGTGTATGTAACACTGTATAATTTAGTACCTGAAAGAAGTGATTTAATTTTAAGTGTTAATTTTTCATACATATATTTTTTATCATATATTTATATTTATAATTTTATAATTATATAATAATTATATATATATATATATATATGTGTGTGTGTGTGTGTGTGTGTGTGTGTGTGTGTGTGTGTGTGTGTATGTGTGTGTATATTTTATGATATAAAATCTTTATTAATTGTATCTATATCTTATTTTTTTCATTATACCTTTTCTTATTAGCCTGAGATTTTACTTTACATTTATCGATGTGTCGGATAGCAATTGACTATCAGATAGAGAATTTCTTAGAATCTCAATAGAGACTCTAGAAATTCTCTTTGACAGCTAATTGCTACGTTCGGCAACGTCGACAAACGTTAAGTGAAATCTCAAGCATGGAATATTCAAAAAGAATATTCCATGAAAATACGCAGAATGTTCTCTGAAAGTTCATTTTATACCCAAGAAATGTTCTCATAATATTTACGGAATGTTATTATTAAAATATTATATGTAGTAATTATAATATTCATAGAATATTCTATAAAATATTCATAGGATGTTCACAGAACCTGACTTTTTGTCTACTTTTAATGTTCTATTGGAGGTTCATAGGAACTCCAAAGTATTATATAGGAACATTCTAGGAATATTTAAATATTCTCCAATGTTATTCTATGAATGTCCATAGAACATACTTGTGTTGTCTGGGTATGAACAAAACTAAAAAGTCACTGAATTCGAGTCATGAGACGACTTTTAGTCATCTTTGCGTCGCCTTAACGATGTCTGTGACAAAAAAATGTCCAGTTTTAGTAATACTTTTAGACGACTTGGTGCTATTGGGATCGTACTTAATTGTGTGTAAATATTGCATATTACCTTTATTAAATATAGTTAGTAGAGATAGAATAATTGTTGGGAGTGTGCAATCTAGCGTATATATATATGTCTATGCCGGTTACGGCCATATAAGGTCCGTTAGTTATGGAGCCCTTCCGATAGATGTCGCATCGTGTTTAAGAACGGCCCTAAGTCCCTTATCCCCATCTTATTTACTTCGCGCGCTCATGCCTGAGTTACTGAGTTATTGAGTTACTGAGTTACTGAGATACTGTAGTACTGTAGTACTGTGCATTCGCGCGCTTATTCTCGATTATATTTTCTGCTAAAATAAAAGATTAATCCCAACAGGTTATGGGCCCAGCATTGCCACTGCGTTAATTAGTCGAATCTTTTATTGTGTGTTTGAGCATTGTACATTTACGTTGTAATTGTGACACAAGTGCGCGTTCGTTCTTTGTTCGAGCCGGTCGAATAGACAGTACACGTAAAATTTGAGTGGTTAAAAGAATAGCTACGATGGAAGATCGTCAACAGCTAGTAACGCAGCTCACGCGAGCCTCATACACGCGATGGAAATTTGAGATGATGGCGCTTCTGGAATCAAAATTCGTTGAAAGCTTAATTGACGGAACAGAAACGGAACCTGCAGAAACTGCCGACGAAATTACTAAAGCAACATGGCGGAAGAACAATGCAATGGCAAAATCGCTGATTTCAAAGACGCTCGATGAAGATCATTTTAAGGTGATCTCAAAACATGCACCACAGCGAGAGATATGTGGATTCGTCTGACAGCATTATACGAACATGTGTCGGCGACTACAAAGCTGTTGTCAATGAAGATTTTCATGGCTACCGTTGGTTAGAAGGTATGAACGTATCAATGTACATTGCGGGCCTAATCGAAGTCGTGCAACGATTGAGAAGCCTTGGTGAGACGGTCAGTAAGGAAACTATGATCGCGAAAATCGTCCGTGATTTGCCTGAGCAGTTCAACAGTTTCCGTGAGGTATGGCGAATTGCACCGAATCCGAATTTGACAATTGCTGAATTACAGGGAAAGCTTATGGACATCGAACACGAGTCTAGCAAAAAGCAGATCGTCAAAAACAATCCTGGGAATGCTTTGATGTCCAAGGAAAAGCAATGGAGGACTAAGTCCAAAGGTAAACAGCAAGATAAACAGCAAGGTAAACAACAAGGTCAGTCTAAGAGTAAGAAAGTTTTGAGATGCCACAACTGTGATGGCATAGAACATTTTGCTAGAGACTGTCCGTCAGAAAAATCTGTTAAAGATACGAAGAAAGGCAATAATAAAGAATCATCAGGCGAAATCAAAGAAGCTTTCGTGTCCTCACTAAGTGACAGTGATAATGCCTGCTAGATGGCTGACTCAGCTTCTTATCGTCATATCAGAAGAAAGGAATGGTTCTCAGAATTAAAGCCGCTCAATCCCGAAAAGGTCAGAATCGGTGACGATGAATATCTAGATGCTACCGCTAAGGGCACCATTGATATATGGGCATTCGATGGCAACGAATGGCAAGCAAAAGTCCTAAAAGAGGTACGCTATTGTCCTAATTTTGGATCGGCTAACTTATTTAGTATTGGTGCTGCCGCAGAATATGGACATGAAACATTGTTCACAAAGAATGGCGCGGTTGTTAGAGGACCAGATGGTGTGCGAATTGTCGGTGTCAAGAAAGATCTAACGACTTACAAATTGATGATCAAGCCGAGAATTAGTGGTGAAGTTCATTCAGCTCAAGATGGACAAGTTACCTGGCAACTTTGGCATCAACGACTAAGCCATGCGTGTCTCAAACAAGTCAAAGCTACGCTAAAGTCAAAAGGAATTACGGCCACAGGCAGTGAGAAATTCTTCTGTGAAGCCTGCATTTATGGAAAAATGTCGAAAGGACCTTACAAAAGTGTTCAGAAAGAAGAATGTAAACCTGGAACACGAATTCACGCGGATACGAGTGGAAAAATCTCTACTCCATCAATGTCCGGTTGTCAATACTTTGTATCTTTCGTTAATGAGAGCACTGGCTTTATCAAAGTCGCATTCATTAAGAAGAAGAATGAGGTGCTAAATGCATTCAAGAAAGTTGTGCAGGAAATCAAAGTTGAAACTGGAAACCAGGTTGAAGTTTTAAGAACTGATCAAGGAATAGAATTCATCAGTGAAGAATTCAAGAAATTTTTATTAGAAGAAAGGATCACTCATCAAATGAGCGTTGAGTACACTCCTCAATCGAATGGTCTTGCCGAGAGATCGATTTGGACTTTAACAGAGAAGGCAAGGGCCATGATCTTGGACGCAAGATTACATAAGTCACTCTGGGCCGAGTGTGTTTATACAAGCGCATATTTGTCAAACAGAGTGCCTAGAGCTGGAGAATCAGTAACAAGTTTTGAACTATGGCATAAGAAGTCTCTCTCCATTGAACACTTGAAGTCTTTTGCATGTCAAGCGTACGTACATGTGCCAAAACAAAAGAGAGCCAAGTTTGATGCTAAGGCTTGGAAAGGAATCTTGATCGGCTACGGACCAAGTGATAAAATGTATTGCATCTATGATCCTCAACGACAAAGAGTTGAAGTCGTTCATGATTCAAAATTTAACGAAGCAAACGAGAGAAAGAATCATGTGATCTACACTGAAGATGAAGTAAATGTTTACGATGAAGACATTGAAGAGGATACGTCTACGGTCATCAATGAAGATCTATATGAGGATGAACAAGTAGCACTAATAGTAAGAAAACCAGGTCGTCCGAAAGGATCAAAGACTAAGAAATACTCTACGATACCATTATCAATGTCGCTTCGAAATCGAGGTGTATCTGAGACCGAAGATTGACTGAAGAATCAGATCATGAAATCAATGGTCAAGAAAATGACAACGTATATATGTCAATAGATGGGCCAACAACGTTTGAAGATGCACTGGACAGTGATTAAGATAATGAATGGTTGTCTGCAATGCAAGATGAGTTAGATTCACTAGTCAAGAATAAGATATTTGAGGTGACCAAATTGCCGAAAGATAAGAAGCCGCTACAAACTGGTTGGGTTTTAAAAACCAAGAGGAATCCTGATGGAACCATAAATCGACTGAAGGCCAGAATTGTTGCCAAAGGTTACGCACAGAAGTCAGGACTGGACTATAATGAAACATATGCACCTGTTGTACGAAGTGAATCTGTTCGAGTACTGTTAGGAATTGTTGCATATGAAGATCTAACTATGATTCAATGTGATGTAATGACGGCATTTCTTTATGCAAATTTGGAGGATGAAATCTATGTTCGACCTGAAGGCATCGAACTGGAAGATACAAAAGTTTGGAAACTCAGGAAGTCATTATATGGATTGAAGCAGTCACCACGATGCTGGAACACCAAGTTCGATTATTTCCTGAAAAAATTCGGACTGATACGATCACTGGCAGACCCATGTATCTACTATTCACACGATAAGAGGGGGAGAATGCTAGTTGCTCTCTACGTAGATGATCTACTGATCGCTGGCAGTAACGACAAAGTGATCAATGAAATAGTTGATCATTTGAAGAAAGAATTCGAAATTAAGGTATTCGAACCGAATTGCTTTGTTGGTCTTGAGTTGGAACGTGATCGTGCTAACAAGACGATTAGTTTAAGTCAAATCGGATACTTAAAGAAGGTACTGGAATGTTTCAACATGAGTAATTGCAATCGATCATCGACTCCAGGAGAAGGAAAAACATTAAAGAAGATTCATGAAACCCTGAAGACAATAAATGAAGTTAGTTTTCCTTATCAACAAGCGATTGGCTCATTACTATACGCCGCTATGATGACTAGACCAGACATTGCATTTCAAGTTGGAAAGGCTGCAAGAAAAGTTCAAAATCCAAGTCATGTAGTAGCTGTAAAACGTATTATGTGCTACATTAAAGGAACCTTGAACACTCGCTTGAAGATAGGAGGTGGAAAACTAATCTTGGAAGGATTTTGCGACTCAGATTACGCTGGTTGCCATGAAACTGCTAAAAGTACGTACGGTAATGTCTTTATATTCAATAATAGAGCAGTTGCTTGGGAATCAAGGAAAAGCAACATCGTGGCAGACTCGACTACGGTAGCTGAATATCAGGCTGTTTTCGAAGCAACAAAGCTATCAATCTGGTTGCGAGATTTGATTGGCGAGTTGACTGTACTGGAAGGACCAACTACGATTTGGTATGACAATCAGGCAGCAGTGAAGCTATCAAACTCAGAAGACCACAAGAAACGTACCAAACATGTAAACGTCAGATTTCATTTCCTCAGAGAAGCTGTTAAAGATGGAACTGTTGTGCTGAAACATATCTCTGGACTGGAAAACCCTGCGGACATGTTCACAAAACCCCTCCCCCTCCTAAACTCCAAAACTGTTGTGAACTTTTAAATTTGAAGTAAGCTGATTGCAAGAGGGGGTGTTGGGAGTGTGCAATCTAGCGTATATATATATATATATATATGTCTACGCCGGTTACGACCATATAGGGTCCATTAGTTATGGAGCCCTTCCGATAGATGTCGCGTCGTTTAAGAACGGCCCTAAGTCCCTTATCTTACTTACTTCGCGCGCTCATGCCTGAGTTACTGAGTTACTGAGTTACTGAGATACTGTAGTACTGTGCATTCGCGCGCTTATTCTCGATTATATTTTCTGCTAAAATAAAAGATTAATCCCAACAATAATAAATATAGTTCATTTTAACAACTGCACATTTTTGTAATCAGTATAATTTGAATATATAAGTCATTAAATATAAAAATAAAATATATATATATATGTATATACTTATCCCGAATAATGTAAAAATTTGTACATGATAACTGTCATAAATTCAAAAATTCAAAAATAATTATATTATTATATTTATATATTCACAACTAAAAAGAAAATATTATATTATTCGCATTTCCCTTTCCTCATAAATTTTACAATCAGTTTGTAATTATCGGTCATATATAATATCGAAAATTAATTATATATTTCCATGTTGAAAAAAATATTGTTTATACATATATATAAATATTGTTTATACATATATATATATATATATATATATATATATATATATAATCGCAATCATTATAGGTTTTACTTCAATTACTCAAGAACACAAATTAGATATTTCATTATGTTATGTTGTTGTACAATCATGAAAATGAATGTCATATTTTTTTAATAATCAAGATTTTATGGAAGGTAAGATTAAAAAATTTCTTTTACCTTCATTGATAAATCTAATAAGATTAAACTTAAAAATAATAGAATCAACATAGAAATATTCTAAAAATATTTTTCCTACATTAAGATTTATCGGATCGTTCGGAAAAAAGGATGGACGTTAATTTAATTAAATCGGCTAAATAGTATCGACTGGACTCAGTAAGGCATCTTCTATGTTCGTTCTTAATGCTATAATATTTTTCAAACAAAATTTGAAGGATGGTCTAGCATTCGCTGCACTCCAGCAACGTAGCATCAACTGGTACAATATGGACGGACAGTTAAGAGTCATTGGCAACCGGCCTCCAGCACGTACATAATTTATTACTTCTTTATTAGTATTGCCAGTATAAGGTTGCTCACCCAACGATGTAATTTCCCACATTAAAACACCAAATGACCAAACACTTTGAGAAGTAAATATATCGATCATCAAAGATTCGGGTGCCATCTAACGAACAGGAAGCAAACCTTCTTCTTTCTAAAACATGATTATAACAAAAATTTAACCTTCTGGTTCAAATTGTTCATTTTTACAATATATGCAAAATGAAAAACATTCATTTATCTTTTGCTATATATATAAATAAAACTATATATTTTCCACATTACTTGAAGAAACAATGCATGATATTATGATGAAAAATGGAAAGTATATTAAAATGAATTCATTTTTTTAATCATTAACCTTTTTTAATAATTGTATTTACCATGCGATAATAATTATCCTCGTAGATATCTCTAGCTAGTCCAAAATCTCCAATTTTAATGATACGATTCTCGCGATTTCTCGAAGATACTAAACAATTGCGACACGCTAGATCTCTATGTACGAAATGCAACTCTTCCAAGTAGCAACAACCTCGCACAACATCTTCGCACATGGCGAACAAATCCTGCAAACGCAGAGCATCCGAATCTGACGGTTGCAAATTTCGACAATCTCTCAAATATTTTAACAGATCACCAGTTTCCATCTCAGTTTCCAATTCCAACACTAGTAACGGAGAATCCCCATCTAAACAAACGGCCAACAATCTTAATATATGTTTGTGTTGAAGATAATTCATAAGTTTCCCAGTCAGAAATGTATAGTTGTTGTGATGTCGAATTAACGTCAAAAACCAATGTTGAAATAAAGTTGAAATTTTGATCGAATCGGCATCGAAATAGTATAATACAAAATTTTGACGAATTTTCGACTATCATTTCGACATAATTTCAATGTTGAATTAACCAGTTTATTAATATATATTTCAATAATTAATGCTTTTATAAAAAAAGTAATTTTATGTAATCATTATAATCATATCAAAAATAATTTTTCTTTTACTTTTATAAAATTTTTATTGCACGCTATATTTATTTAAAATAATATTGACAGAGTTTATTATCATATACGGTGCACCGTATTTGCAATATTAAAAAAATACGCAATATCTATGTTGGGCAAAGTTTTTATGTATACTTATTGTAGGAAGGTTGCACCCACAAGCGCTGGGTGAACACAAGAGTGTCCATAATTAATAGTAACAGGTTCAACGGTTCTCTGAGATTGACAAAGAGCATCTCCAATTTTGGGTAGTATGCCCAAATTTGAGTATTATTTATAGGCAATTTGTAAAAATCGTTATTTGAACCTGTATTGACAACAAGGGTAATGAAGTCGTTATATAAAAGATTTATAATGCATGCGAAAGTATTAGTAAAGAAGGATTGTCATAAGTTTAAAAAATAACATATCGAAAAAATAACGTATACTTAAAGATTAAAAATGTAATTGTCTTTAAAAGGAATAACAATAATAAGAGTCAAAGTAATGTAAAAACAAACTGTCAACTAATGATGACTGTGATAAATTAATTGACATATGTAGAATTTAATGTAGCATACAAAAAACTAACTTACATTATCAAGAGAAAGAAAACATGGACAACGTGGTCTTAAAAATTAATGTTGCGCTGTGTGACAAGAAGTAAGTAATACCTTCGTGAACGACGACAACAGCCCAAGTGGCCAAAAATATAACAATAAATCGTTCAGTAATAACAGTTTCTGTGTATGACCCTCAGATGTTGGGAAGTTTATTTATAACTTCATCATACATATCCGGAAAACGCTCTGTATCCATTTGTAAATTTAAGCCATTATGTTGTCGTCACCACTACACAACAAATAATGGTTAACATTCTTGAATCCATCTGCTTATCATTCTTCAACAAACAGAGCGGTCCTCTTTTTATCTTTTATTATCATACACGTAAGAGGTTTGACAGGAAGTTTAAAACAGTTATAGATAAACAAGATAGAAGAACTGATATTAGACCCATTCACTATGTGAGATTACTTCACGAAACAGTCCCTGCTCACCACAACATCTATAGTCATCATTCACAGCCTCCTAGTCACGATACCGATCAAATTATAATTAACATTGAACCTTCCTCGTTTTCTGATACAAAAATACGATATCCTTGATCCATTAATAATAAATGGTTCATAAATAAGGTCATCAATTCATTTCCCTGATAATATTATAAGTTTTTTACAATTGGGCGAAAATTTTAGTTTGCCGATTAATAATTCTACTAGATTGACCACCGATTTCATTATCAACTACGAAAATAATCTTAGTAAACTTCCTCCTGAAAAGCACATTGCTGTTCGAAACAGATCTGCTAATATCATTAATTCTTTGCCTTCCTATCAATATCCTCTCTCCAAGACCCATAAAGATTTACTACATCTACACTCGATCACTAAAAATTCCTCCAAACCCCCTTATTGTCACACGTGCTGAAAGGCAACATTATTGTTGCACTTGAGAGAACAAATATATCCTTGAGATTGAGAAGCTACTTAAGATGATAACTACTTAAAGATGATAAAACCTATTTAGTTGTGTATAAAAATCCTATCAACAAATTAATTTCTAGTTTACGTGAATTACTCTCTAAATGGAAAAATAATGAATATATTACTTTAAAATCATATCGCTCACTATCATTCAGTGAAGGCTCCTTCCCGCGGGCTTACGGCTTGCCCAAGATTCACAAACCTAATTGTCCGTTTAGACTTATTGTCTCATCAATAAATAATCCTCTGTATCAGCTAGCGTTATTTATACACAAAATTATGAGCAACAGCCTCCCTATAGCTCATAGCTTCATAGAGAATAGTTTTGAGCTGGTCAACAAGTTAAAAAGATGTAACGTTGGAAGGAGACTATAAACTTATCTCACTCGACTGGTATCTCTATTCACCAATATTCCGATCGATCTCGCCTTGGATGGTGTTTCAAAAAGGTGGAACTTTATCAAAGAACATACCGATCTACCTAAATCTGAGTTTTTGTCGGGAAGTTTGTACCCCTCTTTCTTTTGTTTCAATAACACTTTATAGACAATCATTTGGCACACCTATGGGATCTCCCCTTTCACCGATAATAGCTGACATTGTAATGCAGGATTTAGAAAACAGAGCCCTGAACACCATTAACTTTACACCACCTTTTTATTTTAGGTTTGTTGATGATATAATTACAGCTTCTCCTACTAATCTTACCGATCATGTTTTATCTGTTTTTAATTCTTATAATCCATGTTTGCAATTCACTATTGAAGTGGAAGCCAATAAATCTCTCAGCTTCTTGGAGATCACTATTTTGTCGGATAATAATAGGCTCCATTTCGATTGGTATCACACACCAACTTTTTCCAGCAGATATTTAAACTTCCTGTCGCAACATGAATGTGTTTGACATCCTGAATGTCAAAAGAGAGGCACAATTATCGGTTTGATTGACCGAGCCTTTATTTTGTCACACCCAAAATTCCACCACAAAAACATCAACCTCATTATCAGAATTCTTCTTAACAATGGATACCCATTGAAGTTTATTTTTGACACGATTAATCGTAGACTCCTTTACCTAACGCGTAAACCTATAGCTAATAATCTTGATAATAAAAAAACATCCTCGTCATTTTTTACAGTGCCTTTTTTACCTCCTCTAACAGACAGCCTAAAAAACATCCTCAAAGACACCGATACTTCTCTATCTTACTATAGTCTTAATAAACTACTATAGTCTTAACTCTATTATTTCAGTCCATAAAGATGCCATCCCCAAGGACTCGAACACTAATGTCGTATATAAAATTGAATGCAATAATTGCGACGCATCTTATGTTGGACAGACAGGCAGAAAATTAGGCACAAGAATTAATGAACATAAAAAACACATTAACAGAAATAACTAATAATTCCGTTATCACGAAGCATAGGTTAGATTTTAATCATGAATTTAAATGGGACGATGTCAAAATACTGGACTGAGAAGTTTTTTATAACAAAAGATTAATTTCCGAAATGCTGTTCATTAAACAACATAATGGCTTAAATTTACAAATGGATACAGAGCGTTTTCCGGATATGTATGATGAAGTTATAAATAAACTTCCCAACATCTGAGAGTCATACACAGTAACTGTTATTACTGAACGATTTATTGTTATTTTTGGCCACTTGGGCTGTTGTCGTCGTTCACGAAGGTATTACTTACTTCTTGTCACACAGCGCAACATTAATTTTTAAGACCACCACGTTGTCCATGTTTTCTTTCTCTTGATAATGTAAGTTAGTTTTTTGTATGCTACATTAAATTCTACATATGTCAATTAATTTATCACAGTCATCATTAGTTGACAGTTTGTTTTTACATTACTTTGACTCTTATTATTGTTATTCCTTTTAAAGACAATTACATTTTTAATCTTTAAGTATACGTTATTTTTTCGATATGTTATTTTTTAAACTTATGACAATCCTTCTTTACTACTAATACTTTCGCATGCATTATAAATCTTTTATATAACGACTTCATTACCCTTGTTGTCAATACAGGTTCAAATAACGATTTTTACAAATTGCCTATAAACAATACTCAAATTTGGGCATACTAAATTGGAGATGCTCTTTGTCAATCTCAGAGAACCGTTGAACCTGTTACTATTAATTATGGACACTCTTGTGTTCACCACAGCGCTTGTGGTTGCAACCTTCCTGCAATAAGTAAACATAAAAACAACATAGATATCTATTGCGTATTTTTGCGAATTCTATTACGATATATTTATGCGAATTTTTTTAATCACCTTAGTTTAATTGGCGCTGATGATGACTCAAAAGTGAGTCGAAACGTCCGCACTTAACATCATTAACAACATATGTATCTTTTTTCTTATTCCTTTTTGAATTCTTTTATATTGTATTATTTTCCATTATGAATATATTGTTAACTTTTTTTCTTGACATTACTTCAGTTCTCTATGTCTTTTTTACCTTTTAATTTAAAAATAATTATATTTACATATAACTGTTTAATGAATTTTATTAAACTTTTACATTAATTTATTTCTGCGTATCTTCTCTTTGGTATAGGAGAGAGGCGTTTATTAAATAAAAGATATTCTGATTATAATGAAAGTAATAATGGATTTAAAAAAAGTGATTTATACATTTTCTGTGACATTCATTATAATGTAGTTTGAATACATAACGCGGTAGCGTTTTTACACTAGTATAAATAAATACAAATTTACAATAAATATAAATTTACAATAGCATATAAATAACTAAAATAAATAAAATAATTATACGAATTATTATTACTGTTTTTTTTACATTGAATAAACTTATAATATAATAACGTATAGAATATAATTTTATTTAATATTAACTTAACATAATATACTTAATATAATATGATATAATATAAAAACTTATAATATTAATTACTTTATTATTTTAATTATACTATTGTAATTTTATATACTGTAATCTTTATATGTATCAGTGTGCATTAGTGCATCCAATTCAATAAAATTCTTTCTTTCTCCCGCTATGAATCATCAATTACTTTATTTCCAAAAAAGTGTTATAAACTTAATTATGTGAAATATAAATGAAAATAATTCTGTGATGCTTTGGTCTTCTTTTGTGGCATCTATCCATTCCATTTATATATTAAATGATATACAATATTTATTTTCAAAAATATCTTTATATTATTAAAGAAACATTCTGCATTCAATAATTTAAACAAGTATTTATATAATGATCTCCTTTTTAATTTTTTTTTTTGTATAATAATAGACGTATTTTCAAATATTTTATAAATTTTTTATAAAAATTCATTCCTCCAACAATGATATATGTAAGTACAAAAATTTATATGTATAGTTTGAAATAGGAAAAACATAATATAAAAAAAGCTTGAAAAAAATATTATAATTGTGTGTTAATATTTATGAATTTACAAAATAGTTAATACTACATTAAAAAGTGCAGATCTTATATAATATATAAAATACAAAAATACACATGTTAAATGTCTAATAAATATCGTAAAAAACAAACATTAGAATATTAATACATGCATATCCATCCACAATTTATTCTTCATTAACTAAAAGTTATATATATCAGTTAGATAATATAAATATAATATTTACTAGATTCAATAAATCTCTTCTGTGTCACTTCTTAGAACTATAATGTTTTCGAGACAAAATTTGATGTATGGTTTAATTTCGTTGCATTGCAACAGCACAGCGTTAATAGTAAGTGGATAGTTGACCTTTTAACTACGGTATTGTCAATAGATGATTAAACGTTTTATGGCTGTTGTCAATAAATAACTTTAAAATATGCTATGATGCGAAGATTGTTTATAAAAATTCCACCCACATAGCAAGCACACGTCATTTTAACGTTCCGACCTGGTCATTTTTGGTCATATGTCGCTAAAATGATTAATTTGTTACATGACTTTATATTGACGTCTTAATATAACCATTATTTTGACGTCATTTTTCAGTCATGAATTGACGATTATTTTATTATTAATGTCATTAGTTAGTACATCGATCCCATAGAAAAATCTTCTAAAATTTTTTATATAGCATTTATATAGCTTTCGCGATCAGACTTTAACAATTATTAAAGTAAATTTCACTGTAAAACTAGTAATCGCTAGTTCGTTCGTTTACCGCTATGATCATTATCTCTCTCGTATTTAATTTTTCATAAGAATTACATAAAGTTTGCAAAGAGTGACAGATAAAATTAGAAATATTACTTCGATTTAATTTTTGATAATCTCAATAAGAGGCTTCAGATATTAAATCGATCTTATATGTCGGACAAATAAATGTCCGGCTACTTAATGAAAATTATTTGTTCGTTATCTATTTAAAATAACATATTCAATATACATGTAATATAAAATAAAATTTTTAACATAATAAATATTGAGTAGATATAAATAAAATTTTTAATTTTATATATACTTATTTATATTCATACATATTTATTTATTTTTATATTTATATTATATTTATGAAATAGATAGAAAGATGAATTGTAATTAATAAGTATTTAATATTACTGGCAACAAAAGAAATATTACTGACATATTACTAATTGAAATAGTCATAATTATTAACTGATTCTTTCAATAAAATATCACTGATTTACAGTGCTCTACTTATAACTGCTTTAATCAGTGACTATTTACTGTTTTTCAGTGATAATACATTGATTTAGTTTTAGAGAGTGCTTTATTCGACAACATTTATTATTAAATCAAGCGATGCGGTAGCGTTGTGACGCCAAGTATAAAAAACTGAAAATAACTGGATTCGAGCATTCAGAGTCACTGTCTTCGACGCGGAATTTTATCGCTGTCGTCAGATAATATTCCTAAATATTGCTAATTAAATATAAAGAATTGTCGAATAAGAGAATGAAGATTCCATGTGATAAATCAACGATTAAATATTAGCTTCACAAAATTTAACGAATACAAAATTTTACTTTCGATATTATAAAATCGCGAGTTAATTATTATAAATTTAATAATTTATTTTTTTCAGTTATATTTATATTTACGATTTTTTTTCGTATCGGAAAATATTCATAAATAAATTAATAAATTACCGTTGCAAAAACACCGTGTTTTCCCCACGTTCTTTTCGCGTTCTTATACGAGATTGTCGTTTTAATAAAAGAGTTATCATTGTTCCTTCCCTTAAATAAACGTTAGTGAAAGTTGCGTGGCTCGTACCGCCGAGGAGTCGAAACGATTTTCATTATGGAGAATTATTTCTTACCATTTCTTATGGGATCCACTCGCGTCGTCTAATTCGGTGCCCTGTTAAAAATTGGAAATTTTTATTGTAAGATAAAAAGGAATTAATTCCAGGTTTTCCTGGCAATTTCTGATAGCAATGATTTTGATAGTAATTCAACGACGAACGCCATACGCTTCTTTAAAATCAAATTGATAAATAATAAATAATATATATTTAGATGAAAGAAATGTATCTTTTCTATTCTTCGTTAAAAATGTTCTATCATTATTAGGATTGGTATTATTATTGTCTAATGCCAGAAAGATTTATTAAATATGGATATAGCGTGTATAAATTTTTATTTTTCAAGTAATGTCATATTGTAATTAATTTGTATAAATTTTTTGATAAAAATGATTACAAATATATTTTTAATTAATATAATTTGTCTGTTTTGAAAAATTATTTCTAGATGATGGGGATATTAACATTAATTTTTAGTTTCTTTTAAGGAACTATTTGCAGGTATTCCAGAAGGACATCGATCACCATTTTGAAATATTAGTTTTTAGGTACATGCCATTTTATATATATGTATAATAAAATACATGCACAAATTCACATATCCAAAATATTTTTATAATTTATAATAATGTTATATATTATATATAAGCGAAATTATACATGAACGTTACTTAAAATGTGTGAATACTTAAAAATTGTGAGACAAATCGAATGGGTACCTCTATATCAGTAAAATATTGATTAAAAAAAAATTATTAATTTAAACGTTATAAGAATAAGAATCTAAAGAATTAATCCAGAATTAATTGTTTAAAATTATTTGATTTATTTTATTTTGTACACTGTTCGAATTGAAATATTTTAAATCTTGCTGATATCGGGTTTGATTCGTTTCGCGCGCGCGAATGGTACTCCAAATTATATGTATTCACACATTTAACACAAATTCCAATAATGTGCATGGATTTAATTATTTATAAATATAGTCATTCGTAATCATATTTCAATAACAAAGGTTATATCCATTTAATTTTCAATAAAGAAATATATTTCTTAGTAATGGAAGAATACATTTTCTGACGTAAATATCAATTTCGTGAATTGAAAATAATGTCGTGTTTGCCAAAATATCTTCATTTGCCAGCATTTGTGTGGTAATAATTATATCGCACGCGTGTCTATTGATGATTTAGATTATCATATTGTAAAAATTATCCGTATCTCGCAATCTAATATTTCGATTATTGTCGGTTTATTTATTCGTCGCGTTTTCTCGCGAATTTTAAATCACGATTTATTTAGTAATTTAAATGTTGATTTTGATGTTTATTCTATCTTTTCATTTTGAATATTTCCTTTGATAATCTATACAAAATGCACCAATGATGCAAATACTTTCTTTTACAATGGAAGAAACAATCAATAATTTTATTAATGACTCTTTTGATCACGATTATTTACGTTATATAAAACTTATTAAATTCTATTATTGCATATCTATTATTAATAATAATTGTCGCGTAATTAATCTTCGCTGATAAGTCTCGTTTAGATTATGTACAAATTTTTAATAAATTTTATATTATACGTATATTTTGGACATTTTCGTGTAATTATTTCATGTAATGAATTAATTTGTATTAAATTTGGAATTACATGTTATATTAAATTTGTATTATATTTTACAATATGTATTCAGCATAAAAATATTATGCATAAAAATATTACAGTAAGCATAAACATATTATGCTGGTATGAAAATTATAATAAATATATAAAAATAATGTTAGCTGTATTAAAATGGAACATATGAATTCTTTATATTTTACATAAAGGAAGAGACTTAAAATATTTTGCAACATCTATATTTTTCAAGTCTAAATTATAAAAACCAGAAGAATCAGTGATTAATTTAATAAATTCTATACACGTATTAATAATTAAACTTTAAATAATTTAAAAAATGATTAATAAATATCAAAGATGAGTTTACAGCTAATTAAGATTTATAGAAATACGGTTAAAAATGTTTTTATTCCACAGCAGGCATTTTGTGTTTTGTAAATAAAAATATATAAATATAGCAAAATATAGAAAAATATTTATTTCATCTTTGAACATTACATTTAGATTACAGTATCTTTGGCAATTGAATAATTTATTTCTATCAATTTATATACATGTCATCGTACTTAATTATGCGCAAATATTGCACATTAGCTTTATTAAATATAGTTAGTGAAGATAGAGCAATAAATATAGTTCATTTTTACAACTGCATACTTTTGTAATCAATCTAATTTGAATATATAGTAAGTCATTAAATATAAATATAAAATATATGTATATATGTATATACTTATCCCGAATGATGTAAAAATTTATACATGATAACTGTTATAAATTCAAAAATTCAAAAATAATTATATTATTATATTTACATATTCACAACTAATTATAGAGAATATTATTCGCGTTTCCCTTTCGCTCATAAATTTTACAATCAGTTTGTAATTATCGGTCATATATAATGTCGAAAATTAATTATACTTACATATTGAAAAAAATATTGTTTATATATATATATATATAATTGCAATTAATTAGGTTTCGCTTCGATTATTCAAAAACACAAATTAGATATATCATTATATTACGTTGTTGTACAATCATGAAAATGGATGTAATATTTTTTATTAATCAAGATTTTATAGTAAGATTAAAAAATTTCTTTTATCTTTATTGACAAATCTAATATTAAGATTAAACTTGAAAATAACGGAATCAATTTAGAAATATTCTAGAAATATTTTTTTTACATTAAGATTTTATCAAATCGTTCGGAAACAAAGATAAACATTAATTTAATTATGTCGGCTAAATAGTATCGACTGGATTCAATAAGGCATTTTCTATGTTTTTTCTTAATGCTTAATATTTTTCAAACAAAATTTGAAATTTGGCCTAGCATTCGCTGTACTCCAGCAACGTAGCGTCAACTGGTACAATATTGACGGACAGTTAAGATTTATCGGCAGTTTGCTTCCAGCACGTACATAATTTATCACTTCTTCATTAGACTTGCCAATATAAGGTTGCTCATCCAACGATGTAATTTCCCACATTAAAACACCAAATGATCAAACATCACTTTGAGAAGCAAATGTGCCAATTATCAAAGATTCCGGTGCCATCCAGCGAACAGGAAGCAAATCTTCTCCTTTCTAAAACATGATTTTAACAAAAATTTAATTTTCTGGCACAAGTTGTTCATATAGAATA
The DNA here is from genome assembly GCA_030586385.1 of Camponotus fellah. NCBI lineage: Eukaryota > Metazoa > Arthropoda > Insecta > Hymenoptera > Formicidae > Camponotus > Camponotus fellah. The sequence goes on along the minus strand of JAPIVC010000305.1, from coordinate 55,438 downwards.
AAATATGTGCAAAATGAAAAATCTCTTATTTATCTCTTACTTTATATAAATATAAACAATTTATTTATACTCAATATTATTAAAAAAATGGACAATAATATTATGATAAAAAATTGAAAGCATTTCCAAAAGAATTCATTGTTTTAATAATTAAATTTTAAATAATTGACCAAATAAATAATGAAAACATTTACCACGCGATAATAATCATCCTTGTAGATATCTCGAGCTAGTCCAAAATCTCCAATTTTAATGACACGATTCTCGCGATTTCTCGAAGATATTAAACAATTGCGACACGCAAAATCTCTATGTACGAAGCGCAATTCTTCCAAATAGCAACAGCCTCGTGCAACATCTTCGCACATGGCGAGTAAATCCTGCAAACGCAAGGCATGCAAATCTGACGCTTGCAAATTTCGACAATCTTTCAAATATTTTGACAGATCAGTTTCCATTAATTCCAACACTAGTAATGGAGAATCCCCATCTTCGCAAATGGCCAACAATCTTAATATATGTTTATGTTAAAAGTGACTCATAAGCCTGGCTTCTTTTAAAAATTTCTTTTTCTCATTGGAAGAAGTATTTTCTCGAAGCGTTTTTATTGCAACTGATATATGTTTGCCCGACCCTTCTAAGTTCTTCACATTTCCTTGAAATACCTGCAAAATATTTAATACAAATTTAAATATATACTTCACTTAAAAATGTATAGATTATTGTCAAGTGTTATTATATTTTATTTTATATTAGATATATTAATTCAACGAAAAATATATAATAAAGTACATGTATGTTGTCTCATCTAAATTTTGTATTACATATAATCTACTATAAAAATTTATATATAATTTATGTCTTTATTAGGAAAGGTCTGTTTTCTTGATCTAGAAATTAATTTGAAACATTGCTTGAAAAAACTAATTTTTACCTTTCCAAATTCGCCGCTACCAAGAAGTTTTGTTAATGTGATTTGTTTACGTTCGATTTTAGTTATCGCATATTCATCCGGGTTATAATGTAACATAGGACTGTAAAGCATATTCAATTGAGTATTTTGGCAAGGTACTTCATGTAGAATCGCTAATTCCATGTCGGTCATTGTTGAAAGCAAAAATTGCTTATTATTATTTCTGCGTTGATGATATACTGTTATAAAATTTCGATTTAATTATGTAATAATATGCATTATAAAATTTATCGTTAGTAAATTTATTAGTCTAATTTTATATAAGTAAATCACTAGTAAATTAATAGTTTCAGTAAATCTTCAGATATTATATGAGATATATATGCATAATCTACAATTTAAGTTGATACCTATATCAAATATACTTGCAACAATAAAAGTAGCAGATGCAGATTATAGTAACTATAATGATAAAACTTAACATCAATGGTAAATAATATTTTGTCTTTGTTATTCCAGGAGTGTTCGAAATATCATCTATATTACACAAAAACATAATTTTAATATTTTCGGGTGTGCGTTTTATTTAAAAACTTATATCTACTAATAACGTAATTATAAATAAATTAATAATAAATGAATAATTAATAATAAATAAATAATAATAATAAATAAATAAATTTTTTAAATATTATCAGTCTGTTCATATATAAAAAAATAAATATATAATATTATAACATCTATGCACCACAGAATATTACAGCTATTTTGTGATAATGTCACAATATTGTAAATTGTAATGTAACACATTACAGAATAATTGCAGAAATATAAATTAACAAAATATTAGTTAGATATTAGGAATACGATATTTATATTTTAGAAACATTTTAAAACTATAACAACTCTTTAATTTTTTCGCCTCTCAATTCCCTAGTCCAATTTTTAGGATTGAAAGGTGTTCTCTATTTTTTCTTGACTAGTGTATTTTATACGAAATATTATTAAATGGTTGCAATAATATTGCATTCTTTCAAATATATTATACTGCAATGTTGTTATAATATATATTTCATTGCAATATTACAAAAGTGAACATCTTAATCTTGTCATCTTATAACAATATCTCATCAGAGTTTCGCAATCGATTTGCAATATTGCAATGTTTCAATGAAATTATTCTTCAATATCTGCAACCTTATTGTGCTGTATAGATATTATCATTTGCTTACCAAGTATTGAAAACATAAATCTTTTATCAGCTGGCCATGTAAAAATTTCTTCATATTCGAAGTATCTCAATATCAAGCGAAACTTGTATAAAGTTCCTAATAGCAAATTTTCGATATGATATATTACTTCTTTGTTATAATTTATTTTAACATAATTCGTTGTTTGCCACTTTTTTGTTGCAATGTCTTTATATTCTAGTTTAGAAAAGATCGTCAAATTGATGTTTGAGATCCACGAAATGTCCATGCTATTTATGTTGGTCTCACTCAAAGTAATATTGTTTGGTTCTGAGTATATGTGAACGATCTTGCTTAAACTCTCGTTGTAGAAATCGCTGAAATTAATTGGATACACACGTAAGTATATCAAGTAATCTTGCACTGGTAATGACAGGTTAATCTTTGTGAAAAATCTGTTGTTTGCCATACGTTTCGGCACATTGACCAATTGTTTTCTCTTTTGTTGCTTGTCGTTTACTGATATATCTGACTTCCAATGCACTTCGTAAGTCACGGCCATGCAATTCACTTTCTTGAGTGGAATCCATTGAACTACTGCTATAGTAGGCGTCAAAGCTAGAACACTTACGTTTTCTGGTGCATTAAGCTTGCCCGAATTAGTTTTTATTGGTATATCACATTCAAATTGAATGGATTTATTGATAATTGATCAAAGTAAAAATTGCTTAAAGTAAACTTCAACTTACTCCGTAAATGATGTTAAGTCCTGAATCTCGTAATATCTCGCTCGCTACATTGACTTTTTCATACTTGTTGAGATTGTTGTCTAAACAGCTTACGGAGATAGTATATATAGTAGTTGGTAAATTATATTTTTTGCATCCATTCTTTACAATCGGCTCCGGAAGATTTACAATGATGCTGTTCGTCGTTGCAGTCACATTCTCAAAATTATAAACTTTTTCGTCAGGTGTCAGACATCTTATTGGAGGATATGGTTGAGAAGATTTATCAAAAGCGTAAATTGGAATATGCAAATAATCATCTCGGGTTATTATCTTTTCAACATATTTGTATGCATTTACACTCTCGAGATTTGCATATTTCTTTTTCAAAACGTAGAGATGGTAAACCCCATAATTAATTGCTAAAATGTAAACGTATGTTTTATCAATTGTTAAAGATCTGAATATTATGCCATCACTTATGTTTTTCGTGTGTAAAATCGTATTGCACATAGAAACATTAATGTCTGTCACAATTACGTAATCAACAATTAACCAGTAAATTAACGGCTTCTCATTATTCATATCATCAATTATCGTATACTGAATATAATATTTGGTAAGTGGGCAAATGTATATAATAGACAAATTTATCTGAACAATTTGCTCATTTTTTCCATCGAGATGATATTTTGTCATATTGTATTGCACATTCAACTTGCTCGATATGCCATATATAATTCTAAAAAATATATAATTATTTTACTGATTATAAAACATTTTAACAAAAATAAAAACTTATATGTAGTAAAAATTCGAAATTCTTATAATTATATAATAACATATTTTTTTTTACTTATAATCTTAATTATAAAATCACGTAAAATTATAATAAAATTATAAATTTGCATAAATTTTTAATAGAAAATTATTTTTTTAAGTGATTGATAGTAAACATACCCCATAGACGGTAACACATTCATATTTTCAGAATCAGCCTTTGTTTTCATAATCTCATCAAATTTTATTATGCCATTTTCCCACATTGTTATGTCGAACTTTACAATATATCTTGGATCTTCATAGTTATTTATAAAATATAAATTTCTTGCTACCCAGTCAATCCAGAGACCATATATAATATTAAAAAAACGTTTATATGTAGCCATTTTCGTGATATTATTTTCATTAATCTCCAATGTCATTAGGTCATATCCGTTATGCCAATAAATTCTATGTTCTTGTATCGAGTAAGCGATGCTATGTAATGTACTGAAAAAAAGAGCTAACTACAATTGTAGTAACAAAATTATAATTGAGATTTCTATTTTTATAATTATTACTATAACGTTGATAATAATAAACTTGTACATAGCAATAACTTTAACTTTATAAGTGTCAAAAATAATTTCATAATTATAACTATTTTTTTAGTATACGTACTAATGCTTTAATACTAATTCAGTAATGTTTGAATGCAGGTTCCATATTTCGATACCGTCAGACGTGTGGATTAATAATTTAGGTATTGGATTTTCATGCATAGTTGACACACGAATTTCCGTGTAAGGACCAGCAACAATTTTAGTATGCGCTCGTACTCGGAAATAATATGTCGTGTTAGATTTTAGTTTATGCACTATGTGCTCCAATTTTGTAGTTGTGATATTTTTAGCGTCACAGACTTGAATCTCTTGTAAGTCTTCGAAAAAACATTTCACTGTGTATCCTTGTATTGCTTCATCGGTAAAGTTAGGTTGATTCCATCTGTAAAAGAACAACAATTCAGTCTTTTTATATTTAGTAAAATGATAACAGAATTAACCTTTTTATGTCATTGAATTTAAGGAAAAGAAAGAAAAATAAAAGAATACAAACTGAGAAATTTAGATTTTTTATCCTCAATGTCACAAAAATATTTTTTTTTGTGAATTGATTGTCAAATTGCACAAATGCTCTGAGAAATATTGGCTTGCTGAAACTGCTTTCTAAAGATTTTAAAATCGTACATATTAACATAATTATATATAAAATTATATATATATAATAAAGTGAATTACCTCAGTAAATCAGAAAGAATAATTAAATGTGAAAATTAAGAAAAGAAAAAAAGAAATGTATATTATAAAATTAGTACAGTATTGAACTTTAAAAAAATAAAATAATATAAAAAAATTTTCCGTCATTTAAGACTTAGAAAGTAATTATTAATCCATAGCAAAAATTAATAAATAACTTTTAATAAAATGATAAGTCATACTCTTCGAAAAATTCCTATTGCTCAAAAAATCAGAAGTATAATATTTGCGATTGCTTTAAAATAAAATAGCAAATTAATAAAATATATATTGACTTTATCTTAAATCATGAAAATTTTTACAATATTATGTTTATATTATAATTTTCACAATATTATTTTTACAATATTATGATTTTCTATTTCTTTTTCAACAGAAAAGAATTTATATTTTTCTCACTACTAGAAGATATTTTTAGATTTGATTTCCATTTTTACTTGAATTGAAATTATATTTACAATTTTTTGTCCTACATTTTATTATTAATATATTTTATTTTATGTATTTTTTTGCAACTTACTGATAGATT
>JAPIVC010000305.1:0-45000 GCA_030586385.1 Camponotus fellah | reverse complement strand
TAAAATGATTAATTTGTTACATGACTTTATAGTATATTGACTTATCTTGATATAACATGTCACGGACGACTTCCGCTTGAAGTGCCGTCGGATAGTACGAGTCGGGATCAGGGATCGTAATAACGAGAGCGTGTGCGTATGGTTAGAAAAAAAAAAGTATTTATTGTGTGTAAGTGTGTGTGGTGTACAGAGTGTATGTGTGTGCGTGTGTGTGTAGGTGCGTGTATTATGGACGCCGAGTGCGTCTATGGTGACGCGAGATTACGAGAGATGCGGCGCTCGTGGTATTGCCAGCGCGTGGCACGGACGGTGTGAACGCGTGGTCTAATATCCGGAAATGCTTCCGCTCGACTGAACTAAATCGGCGCGCAAGAGATTTGTGAGAAAAGAGTGCAATCCGCTCGCTCGCAATACGGATGCGGTTCGGTACAAAATTCCGATGCGCGTCGTGGATCTTTATTTGATACAATGCGCGTGTTTATGTTTCCGCGCGGTCAATGACTGCTGTCGTAGCGTGCGTCGTGTTTTTCTATGCGCGTGTCTGGGCGCTCGGTCTAGCCCGGTTTTTCTGGCGGTGATAAGGCAGGTTGTAATTCCGCGAATTATAATTGTTTTCCGCGATGCGGATCTTCCTCGGAAGTATCGCGGTATTTCCCGTGGTTGGAAACGGAATTTCGAGGAACGCCGACGAGAACTACTCGTCCGGGGTGGCTCTGCTCTCCACCTCGAGATGAAATGCACGGCGTGTGGTGGTCGGATCGTGGACCGTGGTGTCGAGATCTCTCGACCGAACCGGAGTGCGCTCGGGTTCGTTCTTTTCGGTCGGTTGTAGAAAGAAGACGGAAAGAGCCTTGATCGAGGATCGAGAACACTCGATGGAGGAAGAGTTCGCTCTACCTCTTTTCCTCGGATCTTTTTGGCTACTCTTCAGGAGCGGTCTAGGTTTTCGGAGCTAGTTCACTCGCTGTGAGCTAGCTGGAAAAAGGGTGATTAGTCTGCCGAACATGCCTGTTTTATACCGGGCTAATTGCCCGCGCCGGCGCGCGGCGGTATTCCCCCTTCCGAACCGGTTATCGGAAAACGGTACAGTCGGGGCCCGTTCGGAGGGGATCGGGGCGCGCCGAGCGCGGGTTTTCGCCGGTCGACGGTTCGGGGCATGTCGGCAGCGCTCGGCGGTGTTCGGCTCGTCGTTTAACGGCTCGTTGTTCGTTTAAAAAAAAGTGGGCGCACCGCGCCCCTGCCTTTGCCCGGCGGATGTTCTGCCGGGCGGCAGCTTCCGGCGGATCGCATGCCGGGTAAACGATGCATTTATTAGGGGGGTGCACGGGGTGCATCGTTACAAACATTATTTTGACGTCATTTTTTTAGTCATGAATTGACGAATATTTTATTATTAATGTCATTAGTTAGTACATCGTTCCCATAAAAAAATCTTTTACAATTTTTTATAACATGACTTTCGATCAGACTTTAACAATTATTAAAGTAAGTAAATTTCACTGTAAAACTAATAACTCGCTAGTTCGTTCGTTTACCACTATGATCGTTCTCTCTCGTAATTTTTAGTCATAAGAATTATATAAAGTTTGCAAAGAGTGACAGATAAAATTAGAAATATTACTTCGATTTAATTTCTGATAATCTCAATAGAGAGACTTCAGATATTAAATCGATCTTATAAGTCGGACAAATAAATGTCTGGCTACTTAATGAAAATTATTTGTTCGTTATCTATTTAAAATAACAGGCTCAATATACACGTAACATGGAATTGTTAATTGCAAATTCCATATTTTTTCTTAAAAACAACTGTATGTTTTCTTTACACCAATTGATTCCTCTCATTATTTTGTACATAAAAGTATTAAGGTAAGATAATCGAAAAATGAATATTTTACTAGATATTTTATGGTTTATGTAAAATTAAGAAATTATTTCAAGCCTCATAACTCGAAAAGTATTCAATGAAGAAATACTTTATTATAGTGTTTTGGAAAGATCTCGAGATGAGCTACAAGAATATATAAAAATATATAGGGTGTTCCATTTAAAAAAATTGAAGTGACCTTCAAATGACTCTTCAAGGTCAAACCAATGGTAACATCTTATGTCCCCCTTGAAACCATACAACTTTTGTCTGAAAAATTTTTGTATATGGGGCTTAGTTTTTGAGATATTTTGCTGTCCAAGTCAAAATGGGACACCCTGTATACTTATGAGGGATTAATTTATCGTATAATAATTTTCAAAAACCTCTTGAAAATAAAATCTAATCTACCTCGAAAACGGTATCACAAAAATATAAAATCTGTGCCGTTAGATAAGACTTCTAAGGAGACTAATTGATCATATTATAACAAAATTCAAAAACCACCCCTTGAGAGCGAACTCTAATATCTAGAAAATGAAATCTTGTGAAAATACGCGACTTACCCTTAGTAAAGATTTTTAAAAATGCGTATATATATATATACTTTTTGCAGAAATAACATAAATTTTTACAAAAAGCTGGTGATATCCCCTTAGAAACAACCTTATAAAGGTAAAATACGTACAAGAACATAAAAAAATTTTTTTTTTAAATCTAATATATATTTTCTGTAGAAATAATATAAATTTTTACAAAAAGCAGTGAGATCCCTTAAAAAATTTTATAAAGGTAAAAAATACGCCAAGTACATAAAAAAATAAAAAAAAATCTAAAAGAGATGATAAAAATAAAATATTTAAAAACCGATATGAGATCAATACTATTAGCCAAATACAATAAATTATGTGATATTAATTCGTAATCGATATTAAATAAGTTAAAATTACTTTAATTCCTAAAGCATTTTTTATATGATGTATATAATTTTAAAAAGCTTTACACAAATTCTAAATCGCAAATGACCTTCAGGTCATTGCCCCATATTTAAATCATATAGTTTAAAATAGAAAAAAGCTAGATTTTTGATGGGTCTTATCTCTTTTTTTAAATCTCTTTTTTTATAAGTTTTTTATTTTCTCTGCAAGTAAAGCTTGATTGTTGTAAGCCGGATTGAAAAGCTTCGCAAGTCCTTTTTGGCTCATAGGTTGCCTGTTGCATATTCGTAGTCTAAAGCTTATTTTATAAAAATGTAAATTGTACTTACTAAATGAAAGGATTAACAAGTATATATTTTATATATGTATTGTATAATCAATTTTTTATTTTATTCAAAATATGTAAACGATGAGGGGGGGAGGGGCACGCCAAGTTTTCATATCTTACTTCGACTTGAAGGTCATTTATGCGATTTAAAATTTGTGAAAAGCTTTTTTAAATTATACGCATCATATAAAAATACTTTAGGAATTAAAATAATTTTAACTCATTTAGTATCGATTACGAATTAATATCATATAATTTATTGTATTTGGTTAATAGTATTGATCTCATATCGGTTTTTAAATATTTTATTTTTTATCACTTTTTTAGATTTTTTAAATTTTTATGTACTTGGCGTATTTTGTTACCTTTATAAGCTTTTTTAGGGGTAAAATATAAACAGTAAAATATAAACAGTAGCTATACATTATCGCTTTTTGTCATCATTCGCACTCTTGAATAATAAAGTAATGAGAAACGCTACGAATATTGTAATTTTCTTACTAAACACGATTACGATTAGTATCGAAACACAATTTGCTTTAAATATTAATAAAAATTAATTAATTAAAAATTAATTAACAATATAAAACTGTATTGCAACCATAAATCTTTATCGAATCGTAATGCTTCACTACCGCGATTAAAAATTGAAACAGGCGATATATAAAAGAAGCTAGGAAAATTAATTATATAATGATCTTTCGAGCATTGTTGTTAATTATAATATTTCTGTAACAATATTAAATTAAATGTATTTCGAACAATGCTTTAAATTTTCTCAATCCTTGTTAATTAAACAATATACAATTTAATCGAGAATCGATTAAATTATAGGAATCTAAAATATTAAATAATTGCTTCGATCGTTGTGAATTTTACGGACAATAATTATTATTTTAATATTTAGAGTTACAAATACATTTCATCTGTGTTATCTTATCGTTCTACTTGACAATATAAACATAATTTGGATTGTTATATTAGCGTTTAACGCTTTGTTTACACTTCGACGTTTCAATTTACGCTTCTATTACACTTCCTTACATTCGGCTTACGCTCCGAATATTCATTTTCATTAAGGTAGTGATGTGAGACGTTCCATACATTATCAAATTCTTTTTCTAACCACAATTGCAAGTGTAATGAGAAACTTTTCGTGAATGAATGCAAGTGCAACGAGGAATTCAAATGAGTGCAACAAGGATTGCAGTGTCGCGAGGACAAAGTGAAACAAAAGAAAAAAAGAAAGTCTTGGAAATGGATTAATAAGATATGATGTAAGTCATTAATATTTTAATTATTTATCACATTCATTATTCATTATATTGTTACAACCCCGCGTCCCATTCTCCTGGATATATTTGCCACATATTGAATATATAATATAATATAATATAATATATAATATAATATAACCCTCCCATGGGGTACACCGTGGTGGGAGGCTTGGATGGTTTCTTGAGGTTTATCTTAAATTTTTTTATTTATGATAAATCTTAAGATGCCTGAATGAAAAGCTAAGTATCCTTTCGCGTGGTCGGTGCCGTCAATGTGCCGCGGACGGTAAGCGCTTCGTTACTGCGTTTTCGCGTTGTAATATTTTCGCGTTGTCGCGTTTTCCGAAACCGGGAGTGTCGTACAAAGAATATATAAGAGTATATATTAAATATATACATCGCGCGACCAAGTTTTTATTCGTGCCAAAATAATGCGGGAGCGCCGTTTAATATCGCGCGTAAAATAGCGGAAATAGCGATATAAGAATATCGCTCGTGAGTGCGGGAGTGTCCTCAAAAGTATCGCGCGCCAACAACATGAGAAGAGGAGGAGGCCTGGGAGAGGCATCTTGCATCGACGGAGCAATCTGATGGTGAGTATCTATTATTTGTATATCATTTGTTATAAATCGTCATAAACGAACAATAATTTTTTTCGTATTATTTGAATGAATTAAAAAGAAAATTAGATAAAAAGATTTTTACAAAAATCATATAAAGTTTTCTATTTAAAAAACAGTTTTAAAAATTTATAAAATTTTTCCAGACGTGTTTATCTGCTTATTATTTTACACACCAGATATAAAATTCCGCGCGTTAAAAATTTTTTAAAATATTAATTGCATTTTGTGAGCATTATTATAAATCAATTTTACATTTGTATGTTACAGACAACTAGCTTCGATAACAATAACTTCGCTGTTGCGCATCAGTGCCGGTAAGTAAAAAAAATTTTTATTTAACTTTAAAGTAACGGATTCGTAGAGATTGCAAATGTAGATGTAGATTGTACATTGTAGATAAATTTGTTGCCTTCAAATGGATGAATTAAACTGGAATGGATTAAATTAAATAAATTAAATTAAATAATTAAATTAAATTAATTAAATTTAATTAAATAATTTAATAAGTTCTTTCGAACTTATGCTTTACATCTATTGCAAAAATATATTAAAATATTAATTAAAAAAAAGAAGAGATCAAGAAAAGATTTTTTGGTAAAGATTTTATCTAATTTAAATAAAGGACACGCATTAACAATTATCAATTTTATCAATTTTTGATGCTAATTTATTCTTATAATACGCACTTATCTTTTAATTGCTCATAGCTCATCGTAGAATTTGTTTGGAAATATTGTTTTTAAACTTTACTTTAACTTAATATAAAGCCAAATGATTAATTAATAAAATAATTTGTAATAAAATAAATACATACATTAATTTTATATTTTATTATAAAATATAATTTATAGAAATTTTTTTTCTCAGTTAAAGGTAATATAATACGACTAAAACTAGCCAAAATATTAGTCATTTATTACTACGACGTTTCGACCGTATGGTTGTGGTCCTTTTCAAGTATACACTAAAAATTAGGAATAATAACAATTAGATTTTACAAGTTTGGATGACAATAACGCAATAAATATAGAATTAATAAGCATACGTACATGTCTGATGAAGCGTAAGAACATCACATTTTAAAAATTATATAACGAATATATTTTTGTCACTAAGAGAAAATAATTTGATAAGATGGTTGGTCTTTCGTTACTAATATTAAAAATTCGTTTATTGATGATACAGTATTATGGTGTCATTTGATGTTAGCTCATTATTCACAAATATTCCTAAAGATTTAGTCTTGAAAGCTATTATTAAACGGTGGGATGATATCGCAAAAAATACAAAACTTAATTTAACTCAATTTTCATACGTAATAAAATTGATTTTGGATTCAACCTTCTTTGCTTTTAATGGACATTATTATGAACAAATGTTTGGTTACCCAATGGGTTCTCCATTATCACCCCTATTAGCTGACATAGTTATGGATGATCTTGAGACACAATGTTTGAATACTTTAGATTTTGTTGTCCCTACTTATTATAGATATGTTGACGATATTTTCGCTATAGTGCCACAAACTAAATTAGATTTAATTTTAAATGTTTTTAATAATTATCATCAACGCTTAAAATTCATTTATGAATTGGAATGTAACTCATCCATTAGTTTTTTAAATACAACCGTTATTAGAACAAATAATAAACTTATTACAAATTGATATAGAAAGCCTACTTGGTCAGGTAGATATATAAACTACCATTCTAATCATCCAAAATAATCCATATTAAAATACAAAATTAACACTATCTATAATTGATATACACCCCCATACCATAAGAATGAGAAGACGAACTGATTTGATAATCCTGCCATCTCCAGCAATAACAAGTGTGCGATACGTAAATGATGTTACGACCTCACGTTTTGCCTCTCCATTATCGAAATTTCATCTTTATGCATGACAACGCTCGTCCTCATATAGCGAACATAATTCGTCGTTTTCTTCAAAAACACAACATTACGTTGTTGGACCATCCCACAAACAGCCCAGACTTAAATCCAATCGAGCATATATGGGACGAGATGGAACGTCGACGATTAAGACGTCGAGAACAATAGCCGCAAAATTTCAATGACTTAGCGGAAATTTTGAAACAAATTTGGAACAAAATTCCGCAGAAATTAATTCGAAGATGCATAAACATGGCGATCGAGGGCGATTACAAGCTGTAATTAAGCAGAGAGGAGGCAATACACAACACACACACGCGCGCACACACACACGCACACACACACACACGCACACACACACGCACACACACACGCACGCACACGTACACGATGTGCAAAACCCGACCGGCAACCTCCACGTGACCTCCATGCACATTGGGTAACGCTAATGCTGGCGGCATAAACGTCATTTTTTAATAAAATTTAAGGTTGTCTTTAAAGACATGTAACTCAGCCAAAAAAAATCGTAGATAAGTTTTAAGAAAAGAATTTTGTAGAAAAAAAGTTGCTTTTACGGAGATTAATATAAATTTTTTAAGAAAAAATTTTTTATAGCAACTGCAGAATGTCGAAAATGTGTAATTTTAAGGAAAAAACAGTGTTTCCTTCTTAGAGCATAGGATTGAAAAGATGAAGAATTTTTTTAAAACTATCAATAGCGCGTTAAAGCTGAAGCTTCATGCTTGAAAATGCTATTTTTAAAAATGTCGAAAGATGATTTTTCGCCGAGTAACAACAATTGCTCTGAAAAATACAGGTTTAGCTTCAAAGTCATGTAACTCAGCCATAAACAATCGTAGGAAAGTTTAAAAAAAAGCATTTTGTAGAGAAAATGTCATGCTTTTTGGAAATTGAATTGAATTTATCGAGAGAATTTTTCTTATCTAGCTATAGAACGTCAAAAATACGTAATTTTAAGGAAAAAAACGGTCCATTTTAGGGCATAATAGTGAAAACATAAAAAGATCTTTAAAAACTGTCGATTGTACGTTAAAGTTGAAACTTCGAGCATCGCTTTTTTTAAAATTTTTGTACGATCATTTTTCGCTGAGTTACAATCGTTTGAAAATAGCTCATTTTTCGGTATACGAAAAGTGTTCCCTATTTTCTTTTGAGTAATGTAAAAATTCGATGCTAAATTAATGATTAAATATAAGCATTATAAAATTTAACGGACACCTTCGTTGTAGAATGGCGAGTCAATTATTATAAATTTAATGATATGCTTTCCGTTAGCTTTATTTATTTATGAATTCGATATCGCACAGAACTGAATATTCTTAAAATAAATTATAAAATTGCGAAAATGCCATGTTCTTTCCGCGTTCTCTTCGCGTCCTTATACAAGATTATCATTCTAACAGAAGAATTTTATCGCTGTCGCTCTCGTCAAATAATATTCTTAATTATTGCTAATTAAATATAAAGAAATGTCGAATAAGAGAGTGAAGATTCATGTGATAAATATAATTAAGATTTATAGAAATACGGTTAAAAATGTTTTTATTCCACAGCAGGCGTTTTGTGTTTTGTAAATAAAAATATATAAATATAGCAATAAATATAGAAAAATATTTATTTCATTTTTGAACTTTACATTGGAAGATTACAATATCTTTCGCGATGAATAATTTATTTCTATCAATTTATATACATAAGTGTCATCGTACTTAATTGTGTGTAAATATTGCATATTAACTTTATTAAATATAGTTAGTGGAGTTAGAGCAATAAATATAGTTCATTTTTATAACTGCATACTTTTATAATCAATATAATTTGAATATATAGTAAGTCATTAAATATAAAGATAATATATGTATAAATGTATATATTTATCCCGAATGATGTAAAAATTTATACATGATAACTATTATAAATTCAAAAATTCCAAAATAATTATATTATTATATTTATATGTATTCACAACTAATTATAGAGAATATTATTCGCGTTTCCCTTTCGCTCATAAATTTTACAATCAGTTTGTAATTATCACTCATATATAATGTTGAAAATTAATTATACTTCCATATTAAAAAATATATTGTTTTTACATATATGTATATATAATCGCAATCAATTAGGTTTCTCTTCGGTTATTCAAAAACAAATTAGATATATTGTTATGTTACGTTGTTGTACAACTCTAATTTGTGTTTTTGAATAACCGAAACTAATTGATTGTCATGAAAATGGATGTTTGTTGAAATGGATATTTTTTAATAATCAAGGTATTATGGAAGTTAAGATTAAAAAATTTCTTTTATCTTCATTGATAAATCTAATATTAAGATTAAACATGAAAATAACAGAATCAATTTAGAAATATTCTAGAAATATTTTTCTTACATTAAGATTTATCGAATCGTTCGGAAACAAAGATAAACATTAATTTAATTATTAATTATTATATATCGGCTAAATAGTATCGACTGGACTCAGTAAGGCATCTTCTATGTTCGTTCTTAATGCTATAATATTTCTCAAACAAAATTTGAAATTTGGTCTAGCAACTGCTATATTCCAGCAACGTAGCATTAACTGGTACAATATTGATGGACAGTTAAGATTTATTGGCAGTTTGCCTCCAGCACGTACATACTTTATCACTTGTTCATTAGTTTTGCCAATATAAGGTTGCTCACCCAACGATGTAATTTCCCACATTAAAACACCAAATGACCAAACATCGCTTTGAGAAGTAAATATTCCGTTTATCAAAGATTCCGGTGCCATCCAGCGAACAGGAAGCAAATCTTCTCCTTTCTAAAACATAATTTTAACAAAAATTTAATTTTCTGGCTCAAGTTGTTCATTTAGAATAAAATATGTGCAAAATGAAAAAAACTCTTATTTATCTCTTACTTTATATAAATATAAACAATTTATTTATACTCAATATTATTCAAAAAATGTACAATAATATTATGATAAAAAAATGAAAGCATTTTTAAAAGAATTCATTGTTGTAATAATTAATTTTTTTAAATAATTGCATTTACCACGCGATAATAATCATCTTTGTAAATATCTCTAGCTAGTCCAAAATCTCCAATTTTAATGACACGATTCTCGCGATTTCTCGAAGATACTAAACAATTGCGACACGCTAGATCTCTATGTACGAAGCGTAACTCTTCCAAGTAGCAACAACCTCGCGCAACATCTTCGCACATAGCGAACAAATCCTGCGAACGCAGAGCATGCGAATCTGACGGTTGCAAATTTCGACAGTCTCTTAAATATTTTAATAGATCACCAGTTTCCATCAATTCCAACACTAGTAATGGAGAATCCCCATCTTCACAAATAGCCAACAATCTTAATATATGTTTATGTCGAAAGTGACTCATAAGCTTGGCTTCTTTTAAAAATTTCATTTTCTCATTGGAAGAAGCATTTTCTCGAAGCGTTTTTATTGCAACGGATATCTCTGTGCCCGATCTTTCTAAATTCTTCACATTTCCTTGAAACACCTGCGAAATATTTCATACAAATTTAAATATGTACTTCACTTAAAAATGTCACAGATTAATGTCAAGTATCATTATATTTTATTTTATATTAAATAATTCAAGGAAGAATATATATCAAAGCACATATATGATGTCTCATTTAAATTTTATATTACATATAATCTACTATAAAAATTCATATAATTTATGTCTTTCTTAGGAAAGGTCTGTTTTCTAAAAATTAATTTGAAACATTGCTTGAAAAAACTAATTTTTACCTTTCCAAATGCGCCGCTACCAAGAGGTTTTATTAATGTGATTTGTTTACTTTCGATTTTAGTTATCGCATATTCATCCGGGTTATTATGTAACACAGGACTGTAAAGCATATTCAATTGAGTGTTTTGGCAAGGTACTTCATGTAGATTCGCTAATTCCATGTCGGTCATTGTTGAAGGCAAAAATTGCTTTTTATTATTTCTGCGTCGATGATATACTGTTATAAAATTTCGATTTAATTATGTAATAATATGCATTATAAAATTTATCGTTTTTTAATAAATTTATTAGTTTAATTTTATATAAGTAAATCACTAGTAAATTAATAGTTTCAGTAAATCTCAGATATATATGCATAATCTACAATTTAAGTTGATACCTATATCAAATATACTTACAACAGTAGCAGATGCAGATTATATATATAACTGCAATGACAAAACTTAACATCAATGGTAAATAATATTCTGACTTTGTTATTCCAGGAGTGTTCGAAATATCACCTATGTTACGCAATTACATAATTTTAATATTTTCGTGTGTGCGTTTTATTTAAAAATTTATATCTACTAATAACATTATTATAAATTAATTAATAATAAAAGAATAATAAATTAACAATGAATAAATAATAATAAATTAATAATAAATAAATAATATTTTAAATTTTATCAGTCTATTCATATATATATAAAAATAAGCACATAATATTATATCATCTATGCATCACAGAATATTACAGTTTCTTTGTGACAAAGTTGCAATATTGCAAATTGTAATGTAATACATTACAGAAACATTGCAGAAATATAAATTAATAATATATCAGTTAGGAATATGATATTTATATTTTAGAAACATTTTAAAACTATAACACTCTTTAATTTTTTCGCATCTCCCAATTGCGTAGCGCAATTTTTAGGATTCAAAAAGTGTTCCCTATTTTTTTTGACTAGTGTATTTTATACATAACATTATTAAATGGTTGCAATAACATTACATTCTCTCAAATATATTATACTACAATGTTGTTATAATATATATTTCATTGCAAAATTATAAAAAGTGCACATTTTAACGTTGTCATCTTATAACAATAACTCAGCAAAGTTTCACAATCGATTTGTAATATTGCAATGTTTCAATGAAATTATTCTTTAATATCTGCAACCTTATTATGTTGTGTAGATATTTTTATTTGCTTACCAAGTGTTGAGAAAATAAATCTTTCATCAGCTGGCCATGTAAAAGTTTCGTCATATTCGAGGTATCTCAATCTCAAGCGAAACTGATATGAAGTTCCCGATTGTAAATTTTCAATATGATATATTACTTCTTTGTTATAATTCATTTTAACATAATTTGTTGTTTGCCACTTTTCTGTTGCAACGTCTTTGTACTCTAGTGCAGAAGAGACCGTCAGATTAATGTTTGAGATCCATGAAATGTTCATGCTATTTATGTTGGCCTCATTCAAAGTAATATTGTTTGGTTCTGAGTATATGTGAACGATCTTGCTTAAACTCTCATTGTAGAAATCGTTGAAATTAATTGGATACACACGTACATATATCGAATAATCTTGTACTGGTAGCGACACGTTAATCTTTGTGAAAAATCTGCCGTCTGCCATACGTTTCGGTACATTGATCAATTGTTTATTGTTTTGTTGCGTGTTGTTCATTAATATAACTGAATTATTCCAATGCACTTCGTAGGTCACGACCATACAATTCATTTTCTTGAATGCCATCCAATGAATTACTGCTATAGTAGGCGTCAAAGCTAGAACACTTACGTTTTGTGGTGCATTAAGCTTGACCAAATTAGTTTTTATTGGTATCACATCCGAATCCAATGGATTTATTGATAATTGATCAAAATAAAAATTGCTTAAAGTAAACTTCAACTTATATTCTGTAAATGGTATTAAGTTTTGAATCTCGTAATATCGTTCGCATGTCAGCACATTGAATTTTTCAGGTTTGTTGAAATTGTTGTCTAAACAGTTGTCAAAACTTACGGAGATAGTATATACAGGGTGTCCGTCGATTTTCGACCTTAACGAAAAAAAAAAGTAGATTGGCTCAAATTAAGAAGAAATTATCTATATTGTTTTGGCATTGTCGCAATAATTACGGAAAAATTAAATAAAGAAGATCGGCCAATCTGCGTGAATAGAAGCGCGCGCGACGAGAGTCGTCCCACTGTAATCCGGATACTAGTCGCGTCGCGAAGCAGTGGGCGGGTCGCTCGAGACATGATACGATATATCGCAATACCGCGCCGAAAAATGACCCGTCCTTTTTAGCGGCGAGAAAATGATGCGCTATCATTTCCCAACCACCTTGCGGTAGATAGCATGGTGCGCTTTTTTTATAGTGGTTTCCCTCATAGGCCTATTCCACTCTCAAATTGAAAATTATTCAAAATGCCATTACTATACGCTGAATACATCGTAAATGTAAAAAAATTTAAAAAATTAATGGTGACAGTACCTTTACAAAAATTGATCCGTGATTGAAAATCCTTCGATAAAATGTATTCCACACGTTGATAATGATACGATGATAAAAGCTTCACGAATCTTTTCTTCATCTCGTACACGAAGACGCACTGCTGGACCGGTTATCCCGATATTATGCACGACATCCAGTTTCACATAATTATTGCACAACACGTAAAATTGTACAATCACTTGGTTTTCGTGCACGCCCGAGAAATGATTCCATGTAAATTGCGGCCGCACGATAAGTATTTTCTCCCGCTAGTCCGTATGCCACAATCATATCCGTATATTCCTGCAGAGTATACTTCATTTTCACTGTTAATTTACTACGCAAACACAAGATTTTTATTAAAACGTCTTAGCTCTCGCACGCTATTATCAGACTGCGTACGCCGGCAGCACGCAACTACAGCTAACAGCTGAGCGGACAACCATAGTGCGCAGGCGTCGAACTCACACGTACGCTTACACTCACATGTCACAGTGAGCAAAAAAAGTTCGCAATAATCGAATTTATCTGAACAATTTGCTCATTTTTTTCGTCGAAATGATAATTTGTTATATCGTATTGCATCTTCCATGAATTGTATGATATGCCATATACAGTTCTAGAAAATATATAATTATACTCATAAAACATTTTAACAAAAATAAATACTTATATGTAGTAAAAATTCGAAATTCTTATAATTATATAATAACTTATTTTTTTTGCTTATGATCTTAATTATAAAACCACGTAAAATTATAGAAAAATTACAAATTTGCATAAATTTTTAATAGAAAATTATTTTTGTTAGGTAAATGGTAGTAAACATACCTCATAGACGGTAACATATACATATTTGCAAAATAAGTGTTTGTTTTTGTAATCTTATCAAATTTAATTATGCCATTTTCCCACATTGTTAAGTCAAACTTTACAATATGTCTTATCTCTAGCTCTTGATATTTATCATAGTTTATAAAATATAGATTTCTTGCTACCCAGTCAATGCAGAGACTATATAGAGCTTTATTATAGCTAGCCATTTTTGTGATATTATTTTCATTAATATCCAGTGTCATTAGGTCATGTTTATTGTTAGCCCAATAAATTCTGTGTTCTTGTATCGAGTAAGCGATGTCAAATGAACTGAAAAAAAGAGTCAACTACAATTGTATAGTAAAAAAATTATAGTTGAGATTTCTATTTTTATAGTTATTACTATATTATAATGTTGATAATAATAAACTTGTGCATAGCAATAATAACTTTAACTTTATAGTATCAAAAATAATTTGATAATTATAACTATTTTTTTATCAGTATACATACTGTTCTTGCACCAATAATTTAGTAATGTTTGAATCCAGGTCCCATATTTCGATACCGTTAGACGTATAGACTAATAATTTAGGTATTGGATTTTCATGCATAGTTGACACACGGATTTCCGTGTAAGGACCAGTAATAACTTTAGTATGCGCACGTACTCGGAAATAATATGTCGTGTTAGGTTTTAGATTGTGCACCATGTGCTCCAATTTTGTAGTTGTGATATTTTTATCGTCACAGATTTGAATCTCTTGTAAGTCCTCGATCAAAAAACATTTCACTGTGTATCCTTGTATTGCTTCATCGGTAAAGTTAGGTTGATTCCATCTGTAAAAAAACAACAATTCAGTCTTTTATATTTAGTTAAATTATAACAGAATCTTTTTATCTCGTTGAATTTAAGGGAAAAAAAGAAAAATGATACAAACTGAAAAAACTGAAGAAAAAAATACAAACTGAGAATTTAGATTTTTTACCTTAATGTCACAAAAATATCGTTTTTTGTGAATTCATTGTCGAATTGTACAAATGCTCTGAGAGATGTTGGCTTGCTCAAACTGCTTTCTAAAGATTTTAAAATCGTACACATTAACATAATTATATATAAAATTAATATATAATAGTTAAGTGAATTATCTCAGTAAATCAGCAAAAATAATTTAATGTGAAAATAAAGAGAAAAAAAAAATAAATGTATATTATAAAATTAGTACAGTATTGATCTTTAAGAAAATAAAATAATATAAAAAAATTTTCCGTCATTTAAGATTCAGAGAGTAATTGTTAATCCTTAGCAAAAATCAATTAATAACTTTTAATAAAATGATAAGTTACTCTTGATAAGATCTAATGATAAGATACTCTTCGAGAAATTCTTATTGCTTAAAAATCAGAAGTATAATATTTGCGATTGCTTTAAAACAAAATAGCATATTAATAAAATATATATTGATTTTATTTTATAATAAATCATGAAAATTTTTACAATATTATGTTATATTATAATTTTCACAATATTATTTTTACAATATTATGATTTTCTATTTCTTTTTCAACAGAAAAGAATTTATATTTTTCTCACTATTAGAAGATATTTTTAGATTTGATTTCCATTCTCATTTGAATTTAAATTATATTTACAATTTTTTGTCCTACATTTTATTATTAATATATTTTATTTTATGTATTTTTTTGCAACTTACTGATAGATTCTGGGGTGATAGAAATATTTGCAAGTAGAACCTCACCGACTTCTCGCTCACTTCTCATAGTCATATTATTAGAATGACTCAAGTCAGATTTGAAATTTAGTACATGATGATCACTTTTCTCAGACATTGAAATATCCTTCATAAACTATACATACAAAAAGAATTGCGTGAGTACCATTGGAGCAAAAATGCCATTATTTCTGTTGCTTTTAATGATAAATTATATGTATAAATAATAAAATTATACGAAAAACTGTCACTAGTTATTTATTGGATTAATAATATTAATTTGATATATATATATATATATATATATACATATATTAAATATGATGTAGTTTTATTTATATTATAAATTCTATTATTTAATTTTTTTAAGACATCTTGTATAAAATAAATATATATATATTAAAAGAAGCTCAATCAATAGGTTAACAAGAGTCAATAAGGAATTATAACAATTATAACAGTTATTCTTAGCAAATAATACATGTAAAAGTGTAGCTCTTTGCAATTGTTGAAACAATTTTTTCATGAAAGGTTAGATAACCTAACTTTTCTCCAATTTTATCGTAACTCAATTTTTTTCAAAATTTGCCGATATTATTAAAGTTTTATTAATGTTTATATTTCAAAACGTTATAAATATTGTTTCATTGCAGTTATTAAATATTAATTGTAGAAATTATATAAATTCTTTCTGTAACTTTATCAAATTTTTTTTCAATTATTGTTATATTTTTAACGCAAATTCTGAAGGTGATAGTATAAATCGATAATGCCTCGATAAGAATATGTGTATATTATTATAGGATATATGTGTATGTATAATGAAAATTAATATAAATTTTAGCATCTAGCGACTTTCTAAATTAATTTTATAAAATGAAATCTACATTAGTATAAACTTTACACCATATATCAATAATTATTATTATAAATATCTAGAAAAATAAAGAAATTTTAGAAATTGAAGAAAAATGACTTAAAAGTCTGTTCACGTGTCATCGTATATATGTATATATTAATGTAACGGATATATAGTAAGCATCAAATTTTATTAATTTTAAACAACACGACAAGAAAACTAGCAATTACGAGTCACGGATGGTAATGCATAAAAATGCTTTAATTGTACGCGAAAATTTAAACGAGAACGAGGCATATGCATATATTTTACTTGGTGCATTTACCAAAATATAGATTCTCATTTTTGAGAATTCTATAAGCTCTCTTTACCCCCCTAAAGAGATGTAGACGAGAAAAATATCGGGGCGATGTCGCTGAATCGGGAAACAAATTTATTAATTTTAAAAATTGTTATTTTTATAAATAATTATAATAATTATATATATATGTATATATATATATATGTATATATATATATAAATTTAATTAAAACGGTATATTAAAACTCGATCGTATTACAGTCTCTCAGAGAGACAAATTGAGTTTTAATATACCGTTTTAATTAAATTTAATATGTTATACTATATATAACACATTCATTTATAAATAAAATTTCGAAACTTTATAAATTCTTTTTTTACAACACACTTTTTTTATATTGGATAGTTTTATTTTATTTTATCTTATTATATAGATAGAGAGAGTATATATAAATTATTATCATTCATTTATGAATAGCTGCAACAACATTCAATTATTTCTTAATCAAACAAAAAATATCTCTCACCTGCGTGAAGTTTAAATCCGGATACATGGAAACATTTCCTTTCTGAAGGCTGTTTGAAGTGATATAATTTTTCGGCATAAACGTGATAGTTGCTCTTGTCAATATTAAAGCTTTCAATAAAATACATAAAATTGTTCCAAATATAATTTGCATTTTTTATAAATGTTTGCACTCAATCAGTTCCCGTTGAATTTTTAGTTAATTTTTTCTTCTCACTCTATTATTTCTAATGTGCTAACCGAATTGATATTAATTCATACATATATAATTATTCGTACGATTGTGTTATTACGTATGCTTTTTTAAAATCCACTATTCGTACACAATTACACATTTTTTGTAATATTCATATGATAAAGTTTGAATCAAGCGACAAGTAACGCGGTAGTGTTTTTGGCTAATAGCGAGCACAATGATAACTGACTTCGAATGATCAATTTGATCATGTGTTGCCATGACGTCTTATTAACTGCATTCCGTTTGTAATTTTTTTTTTCTCTCCGGTGCGATACTCGGCGTTAAAAAAGAATTAAAATCTTTAAAAATTGTTTGACAACAAAGAAAATTGTTTGTGTATCTTCTCTTTGGCATAGGAGAGAGGCGTTTATTGAATAAAAGATATTCTGATTATAATGAAAATAATAATGGATTTAAAAAAGTGATTTATACAGTTTTTTTTTTTTGTGATATTCATATAATTCATATAATGTAGTTTGAATATTTCGACTTAACATTAAAGCTCAAAAAAAAAAATTGTCTATATAGCTTGGGATTGTCGCAATAATTACGGAAAAATTAAATAAACGGCTATCTGCGTGAAGTGGCAGACGAGGAGTCGGCCCACTGTAATCCGATAAGTCGCGCCGCGAAAGGCGGTTGGCGCCCACATATACGCAATATCGCAATCGCGCCGAGGTTTGATCTTTTAGCGGGCGTGAGATAAGCGCCATCATTTCCCACTACCTTGCGGTAGATAGCATGGCGCTTTCGTGGTAAGTTCCCCCTTTCCCTGTTCCACTCTCAATTGAAAAAATACCATTTCTGTACCAAAGCTGAATACATCAAATGTAAAATTAATGGTGACAGTACCTTTGTAGGTATTGATCCGTGATTGAAAATCCTTCGATAAATGTGTATTCCACGTTGATAATGATACGATGATAAAATGCTTCACTCATTTCTTCAATCTCGTACACGAAGGACGCACTGCTGAATTGATTTTTATCCGAGTATTATGCACGACACCCAGTTTCACATAATTATTGCACAACACGTAAAATTGTGCGGTCACTTGGTTTCCGTGCACGCCCGAGAAATGATTCCATGTAAATTGCGGCACGAAACAGTATTTTTATAAAATAATAAAGTCAAAGATATATACAGTCCGAATTAGTTAGGCAATTAAATAAAAATAAGTAAATAAATAAAAAATGTATATAATTAGACTTGTGAGGATAATTTTTTTTCTCTCCGGTGCGATACTCGGCGTAAAAAGAAGTAAAATCTTTAAAAATTGTTTGACAAAAAAGTTATATATGTATAAAATAAAAACAGTTCTATATATAAATAAAAATAATTATCAGTTTAGTAATTAAGTCCTCTGTAAATTATAAATTAAAAGGTAAAAAAGACATAGAGAACTGAAGTAATGTCAAGAAAAAAAGTTAACAATATATTCATAACGGAAAATAATACAATATAAAAGAATTCAAAAAGGAATAAGAAAAAAGATACATATGTTGTTAATGATGTTAAGTGCGGACGTTTCGACTCACTTTTGAGTCATCATCAGCGCCAATTAACCTAAGGTGATTAAAAAAATTCGCATAAATATATCGTAATAGAATTCGCAAAAATACGCAATAGATATCTATGTTGGGCAAAGTTTTTATGTATACTTATTGTAGGAAGGTTGCAACCACAAGCGCTAAGAGTGTCCATAATTAATAGTAACAAGTTCAACAGTTCTCTGAGATTGACAAAGAGCATCTCCAATTTGGGTTATGCCCAAATTTGAGTATTATTTATAGGCAATTTGTAAAAATCGTTATTTGAACCTGTATGACAACAAGGGTAATGAAGTCGTTATATAAAAGATTTATAATGCATGCGAAAATATTAGTAAAGAAGGATTGTCATAAGTTTAAAAAATAACATATCGAAAAATAACGTATACTTAAAGATTAAAATGTAATTGTCTTTAAAGGAATAACAATAATAAGAGTCAAAGTAATGTAAAAACAAACAGTCAACTAATGATGACTGTGATAAATTAATTGACATATGTAGAATTTAATGTAGCATACAAAAAACTAACTTACATTATCAAGAGAAAGAAAACATGGACAACGTGGTTTTAAAAATTAATGTTGCGCTGTGGACAAGAGTAATACCTTCGTGAACGACGACAACAGCCCAAGTGGCCAAAAATATAACAATAAATCGTTCAGTAATAACAGTTTCTGTGTATGACCCTCAGATGTTGGGAAGTTTATTTATAACTTCATCATACATATCCGGAAAACGCTCTGTATCCGTTTGTAAATTTAAGCCATTATGTTGTCGTCACCACTACACAACAAATAATGGTTAATATTCCTGAATCCATCTGCTTATCATTCTTCAACAAACAGAGCGGTCCTCTTTTTACCTTTTATCATCATACACGTAAAAGGTTTGACAGGAAGTTTAAAACAGTTATAGATAAATAAGATAGAAGAACTGATATTAGACCCATTCACTATGTGAGATCACTTCACGAAACAGTCCCTGCTCACCACAACATCTATGGTCATCATCAACAGCCTGCTAGTCACGATACCGACCAAATTATAATTAACATTGAACCTTCCTCGTTTTCTGATACGAAATACGATATCCTTGACATTAATAATAAATGGTTCATAAATAAGTCATCAATTCATATTCCTGATAATATTATAAGTTTTTTACAATTGGGCGAAAATTTTAACTTGCCGATTAATAATTCTACTAGATTAACTACCGATTTCATTATCAAATACGAAAATAATCTTAGTAAACTTCCTCCTGAAAAGCGCATTGCTGTTCGAAACAGATCTGCTAATATCATTAACTCTTTGCCTTCCTATCAATATCCTCTCTCCAAGACCCACAAAGATTTACTACATCTACACTCGATCACTAAAAACTTCCTCAAAACGAATCCCAACCTTATTGTCACACGCTAATAAAGGCATTATTATTGCACTTATAGAGGCAAATATATCCTTGAGATTGAGAAGCTAAAGATGATAAAACCTATTTAGTTGTGAATAAAAATCCTATCAAATTAATTTCCAGTTTACTCTCTAAATGGAAAAATTATTCTCTAAATGGAAAAATAATGAATATATTACCTTAAAATCATATCGCTCACTATCATTCAGAAGGCTCCCTACCGCGGGCTTACGGCTTGCCCAAGATTCACAAACCTAATTGTTCGTTTAGACTTATTGTCTCATGAATAAATAGCCCTCTGTATCAGCTAGCGTTATTTTTACACAAAATTATGAGCAACAGTCTCCCTATAACTCATAGCTTCATAGAGAATAGTTTTGAGTTGGTCAATAAGTTAAAAGA
This sequence comes from Camponotus fellah, assembly GCA_030586385.1. Taxonomy (NCBI): domain Eukaryota; kingdom Metazoa; phylum Arthropoda; class Insecta; order Hymenoptera; family Formicidae; genus Camponotus; species Camponotus fellah. The sequence goes on along the minus strand of JAPIVC010000305.1, from coordinate 23,937 downwards.
TGTAACATTGGAAGGAGACTATAAACTTATCTCACTCGACTGGTATCTCTATTCACCAATATTCCGATCGATCTCGCCTTGGATGGTGTTTCAAAAAGGTGGAACTTTATCAAAGAACATACCGATCTACCTAAATCTGAGTTTTTGTCGGGAAGTTTGTACCCCTCTTTCTTTTGTTTCAATAACACTTTATAGACAATCATTTGGCACACCTATGGGATCTCCCCTTTCACCGATAATAGCTGACATTGTAATGCAGGATTTAGAAAACAGAGCCCTGAACACCATTAACTTTACACCACCTTTTTATTTTAGGTTTGTTGATGATATAATTACAGCTTCTCCTACTAATCTTACCGATCATGTTTTATCTGTTTTTAATTCTTATAATCCACGTTTGCAATTCACTATTGAAGTGGAAGCCAATAAATCTCTCAGCTTTTTGGAGATCACTATTTTGTCGGATAATAATAGGCTCCATTTCGATTGATATCACAAACCAACTTTTTCCAGCAGATATTTAAACTTCCTGTCGCAACATCCTGAATGCCAAAAGAGAGGCACAATCATCAGTTTGATTGATCGAGCCTTTATTTTGTCACATCCTAAATTCCACAAAAACATCAACCTCATTATCAGAATTCTTCTTAACAATGGATACCCATTGAAGTTTATTTTTGACACGATTAATCGTAGACTCCTTTACCTAACGCGTAAACCTATAGCTAATAATCTTGATAATAAAAAAACATCGTCGTCATTTTTTATAGTGCCTTTTTTACCTCCTCTAACAGACAGCCTAAAAACATCCTCAAAAACACTGATACTTCTCTATCTTACTATAGTCTTAATAAACTAAACTCTATTATTTCGGTCCATAAAGATGCCATCCCCAAAGACTCGAACACTAATGTCGTATATAAAATTGAATGCAATAATTGCGACATCTTATGTTGGACAGACAGGCAGAAAATTAGGCACAAGATTTAATGAGCATGAAAAACACATTAACAGAAATACAATTAATAATTCCGTTATCACGAAGCATAGGTTAGATTTTAATCATGAATTTAAATGGGACGATGTCAAAATACTGGACCGAGAAGTTTTTTATAACAAAAGATTAATTTCCAAAATGCTGTTCATTAAACGACAACATAATGGCTTAAATTTACAAACGGATACAGAGTGTTTTCTGGATATGTATGATGAAGTTATAAATAAACTTCCCAACATCTGAGGGTCATACACAGAAACTGTTATTACTGAATGATTTATTGTTATTTTTGGCTGTTGTCGTCGTTCACGAATGTATTACTTACTTCTTGTCACACAGCACAACATTAATTTTTAAGACCACGTTGTCCATGTTTTCTTTCTCTTGATAATGTAAGTTAGTTTTTTGTATGCTACATTAAATTCTACATATGTCATTTAATTTATCACAGTTATCATTAGTTGACAGTTTGTTTTTACATTACTTTGACTCTTATTATTGTTTTTCCTTTTAAAGACATTTACTTTCTTAATCTTTAAGTATACGTTATTATTTCGATATGTTATTTTTTAAACTTATGACAGGACTTATGACAGTCCTTTTTTATTAATACTTTCGCATACATTATAAATCTTTCATATAACGACTTCATTATCCTTGTTGTCAATACAAGTTCAAATAACGATTTTTACAGATTGCCTATAAACAACACTCAAATTTGGGCATACTAACCCAAATTGGAGATGCTCTTTGTCAATCTCAGAGAACTGTTGAACCTGTTATTATTAATTATGGACACTCTTAGCGTTTGTGGTTACAATCTTCTTGCAATAAGTATACATAAAAACTTTGCCCAACATAAATATCTATTGCGTATTTTTACGAATTCTATTACGATATATTTATGCGAATTTTTTTAATCACCTTAGGTTAATTGGCGCTGATGATGACTCAAAAGTGAGTCGAAACGTCCGCACTTAACATCATTAACAACATATGTATCTTTTTTCTTATTCTTTTTTTGAATTCTTTTATATTGTATCACTTTCCGTTATGAATATATTGATAATTTTTTTTCTTGACATTACTTCAGTTCTCTATGTCTTATATACCTTCTAATTTAAAAATAATTATATTTACATATAACTGTTTAATGAATTTTATTAAGCTTTTACATTAATTATTTCTGCGTATCTTCTCTTTGGTATAGGAGAGAGGCGTTTATTAAAAAAAAGATATTCTGATTATAATGAAAGTAATAATGGATTTAAAAAAGTGATTTATACATTTTCTGATTTATACATTCATTATAATGTGGTTGAATACATAACGCGGTAGCGTTTACACTAGTATAAATAAATACAAATTTACAATAAATATAAATTTACAATAGCATATAAATAACTAAAATAAATAAAATAATTATACTAGTGTATTACTGTTTTTACATTGAATAAACTTATAATATAATAACGTATAGAATATAATTTTATACTTTTCTGTTGCAACGTCTTTGTACTCTAGTGCAGAAGAGACCGTCAGATTAATGTTTGAGATCCATGAAATGTTCATGCTATTTATGTTGGCCTCATTCAAAGTAATATTGTTTGGTTCTGAGTATATGTGAACGATCTTGCTTAAACTCTCATTGTAGAAATCGTTGAAATTAATTGGATACACACGTACATATATCGAATAATCTTGTACTGGTAGCGACACGTTAATCTTTGTGAAAAATCTGCCGTCTGCCATACGTTTCGGTACATTGATCAATTGTTTATTGTTTTGTTGCGAGTTGTTCATTAATATAACTGAATTATTCCAATGCACTTCGTAGGTCACGACCATACAATTCATTTTCTTGAATGCCATCCAATGAATTACTGCTATAGTAGGCGTCAAAGCTAGAACACTTACGTTTTGTGGTGCATGCTTGCCCAAATTAGTTTTTATTGGTATCACATCCGAATCCAATGGATTTATTGATAATTGATCAAAATAAAAATTGCTTAAAGTAAACTTCAACTTATATTCTGTAAATGGTATTAAGTTTTGAATCTCGTAATATCGTTCGCATGTCAGCACATTGAATTTTTCAGGTTTGTTGAAATTGTTGTCTAAACAGTTGTCAAAACTTACGGAGATAGTATATACAGGGTGTCCGTCGATTTTCGACCTTAACGAAAAAAAATAAGTAGATTGGCTCAAATTAAGAAGAAATTATCTATATTGTTTTGGCATTGTCGCAATAATTACGGAAAAATTAAATAAAGAAGATCGGCCAATCTGCGTGAATAGAAGCGCGCGGCGACGAGAGTCGTCCCACTGTAATCCGATACTAGTCGCGTCGCGAAGCAGTGGGCGGGTCGCTCGAGACATGATACGATATATCGCAATACCGCGCCGAAAAATGACCCGTCCTTTTAGCGGCGAGAAAATGATGCGCTATCATTTCCACACCACCTTGCGGTAGATAGCATGGTGCGCTTTTTTTATAGTGGTTTCCCTCATAGGCCTATTCCACTCTCAAATTGAAAATTATTCAAAATGCCATTACTATACGCTGAATACATCGTAAATGTAAAAAATTTTAAAAATTAATGGTGACAGTACCTTTACAAAAATTGATCCATGATTGAAAATCCTTCGATAAAATGTATTCCACACGTTGATAATGATACGATGATAAAATGCTTCACGAATCTTTTCTTCATCTCGTACACGAAGACGCACTGCTGGACCGGTTATCCCGATATTATGCACTACATCCAGTTTCACATAATTATTGCACAACACATAAAATTGTACAATCACTTGGTTTTCGTGCACGCCCGAGAAATGATTCCATGTAAAATTGCGGCCGCACGATAAGTATTTTCTCCCGCTAGTCCGTATGCCACAATCATATCCGTATATTCCTGCAGAGTATACTTCATTTTCACTGTTAATTTACTACGCAAACACAAGATTTTTATTAAAACGTCTTAGCTCTCGCACGCTATTATCAGACTGCGTACGCCGGCAGCACGCAACTACAGCTAACAGCTGAGCGGACAACCATAGTGCGCAGGCGTCGAACTCACACGTACGCTTACACTCACATGTCACAGTGAGCAAAAAAAAGTACGCAATAATCGAATTTATCTGAACAATTTGCTCATTTTTTTGTTCGAAATGATAATTTGTTATATCGTATTGCATCTTCCATGAATTGTATGATATGCCATATACAGTTCTAGAAAATATATAATTATACTCATAAAACATTTTAACAAAAATAAATACTTATATGTAGTAAAAATTCGAAATTCTTATAATTATATAATAACTTATTTTTTTTGCTTATGATCTTAATTATAAAAACGTAAAATTATAGAAAAATTACAAATTTAAATTTTTAATAGAAAATTATTTTTTTTAGGTAAATGGTAGTAAACATACTCATAGACGGTAACATATACATATTTGCAAAATAAGTGTTTGTTTTTGTAATCTTATCAAATTTAATTATGCCATTTTCCCACATTGTTAAGTCAAACTTTACAATATGTCTTATCTCTAGCTCTTGATATTTATCATAGTTTATAAAATATAGATTTCTTGCTACCCAGTCAATGCAGAGACTATATAGAGCTTTATTATAGCTAGCCATTTTTGTGATATTATTTTCATTAATATCCAGTGTCATTAGGTCATGTTTATTGTTAGCCCAATAAATTCTGTGTTCTTGTATCGAGTAAGCGATGTCAAATGAACTGAAAAAAGAGTCAACTACAATTGTATAGTAAAAAATTATAGTTGAGATTTCTATTTTTATAGTTATTACTATATTATAATGTTGATAATAATAAACTTGTGCATAGCAATAATAACTTTAACTTTATAGTATCAAAAATAATTTGATAATTATAACTATTTTTTTATCAGTATACATACTGTTCTTGCACCAATAATTTAGTAATGTTTGAATCCAGGTCCCATATTTCGATACCGTTAGACGTATAGACTAATAATTTAGGTATTGGATTTTCATGCATAGTTGACACACGGATTTCCGTGTAAGGACCAGTAATAACTTTAGTATGCGCACGTACTCGGAAATAATATGTCGTGTTAGGTTTTAGATTGTGCACCATGTGCTCCAATTTTGTAGTTGTGATATTTTTATCGTCACAGATTTGAATCTCTTGTAAGTCCTCGATCAAAAAACATTTCACTGTGTATCCTTGTATTGCTTCATCGGTAAAGTTAGGTTGATTCCATCTGTAAAAGAACAACAATTCAGTCTTTTTATATTTAGTTAAATTATAACAGAATCTTTTTATCTCGTTGAATTTAAGGGAAAGAAAGAAAAATGATACAAACTGAAAAAACTGAAGAAAAAAATACAAACTGAGAATTTAGATTTTTTACCTTAATGTCACAAAAATATCGTTTTTTGTGAATTCATTGTCGAATTGTACAAATGCTCTGAGAGATGTTGGCTTGCTCAAACTGCTTTCTAAAGATTTTAAAATCGTACACATTAACATAATTATATATAAAATTAATATATAATAGTTAAGTGAATTATCTCAGTAAATCAGCAAAAATAATTTAATGTGAAAATAAAGAGAAAAAAAAAATAAATGTATATTATAAAATTAGTACAGTATTGATCTTTAAGAAAATAAAATAATATAAAAAATTTTCCGTCATTTAAGATTCAGAGAGTAATTGTTAATCCTTAGCAAAAATCAATTAATAACTTTTAATAAAATGATAAGTTACTCTTGATAAGATCTAATGATAAGATACTCTTCGAGAAATTCTTATTGCTTAAAAATCAGAAGTATAATATTTGCGATTGCTTTAAAACAAAATAGCATATTAATAAAATATATATTGATTTTATTTTATAATAAATCATGAAAATTTTTACAATATTATGTTTATATTATAATTTTTACAATATTATTTTTACAATATTATGATTTTCTATTTCTTTTCAACAGAAAAGAATTTATATTTTTCTCACTACTAGAAGATATTTTTAGATTTGATTTCCATTCTCATTTGAATTTAAATTATATTTACAATTTTTTGTCCTACATTTTATTATTAATATATTTTATTTTATGTATTTTTTGCAACTTACTGATAGATTCTGGGTGATAGAAATATTTGCAAGTAAACCTCACCGACTTCTCGTTCACTTCTCATAGTCATATTATTAGAATGACTCAAGTCAGATTTGAAATTTAGTACACATGATGATCACTTTTCTCAGACATTGAAATATCCTTCATAAACTATACATACAAAAAGAATTGCGTGAGTACCATTGGAGCAAAATGCCATTATTTCTGTTGCTTTTAATGATAAATTATATGTATAAATAATAAAATTATACGAAAAACTGTCACTAGTTATTTATTGGATTAATAATATTAATTTGATATATATATATATATATATATATATATATTAAATATGATGTAGTTTTATTTATATTATAAATTCTATTATTTAATTTTTTTAAGACATCTTGTATAAAAATAAATATATATATATTAAAAAGAAGCTCAATCAATAGGTTAACAAGAGTCAATAAGGAATTATAACAATTATAACAGTTATTCTTAGCAAATAATACATGTAAAAGTGTAGCTCTTTGCAATTGTTGAAACAATTTTTTCATGAAAGGTTAGATAACCTAACTTTTCTCCAATTTTATCGTAACTCAATTTTTTTTCAAAAATTTGCCGATATTATTAAAGTTTTATTAATGTTTATATTTCAAAAACGTTATAAATATTGTTTCATTGCAGTTATTAAATATTAATTGTAGAAATTATATAAATTCTTTCTGTAACTTTATCAAATTTTTTTTCAATTATTGTTATATTTTTAACGCAAATTCTGAAGGTGATAGTATAAATCGATAATGCCTCGATAAGAATATGTGTATATTATTATAGGATATATGTATATGTATAATGAAACTTAATATAAATTTTAGCATCTAGCGATTTTCTAAATTAATTTTATAAAATGAAATCTACATTAGTATAAACTTTACACCATATATCAATAATTATTATTATAAATATCTAGAAAAATAAAGAAATTTTAGAAATTGAAGAAAAATGACTTAAAAAGTCTGTTCACGTGTCGATCGTATATATGTATATATTAATGTAACGGATATATAGTAAGCATCAAATTTTATTAATTTTAAACAACACGACAAGAAAACTAGCAATTACGAGTCACGGATGGTAATGCATAAAAATGCTTTAATTGTACGCGAAAATTTAAACGAGAACGAGGCATATGCATATATTTTACTTGGTGCATTTACCAAAATATAGATTCTCATTTTTGAGAATTCTATAAGCCCCCTTTCACCCCCTAAAGAGATGTAGACGAGAAAAATATCGGGGCGATGTCGCTGAATCGGGAAACAAATTTATTAATTTTAAAAATTGTTATTTTTATAAATAATTATAATAATTATATATATATGTATATATATATTTATATATATATATATATATATATATAAATTTAATAAAAACGGTATATTAAAACTCGATCGTATTACAGTCTCTCAGAGAGACAAATTGAGTTTTAATATACCGTTTTAATTAAATTTAATATGTTATACTATATATAACACATTCATTTATAAATAAAATTTCGAAACTATACATTCTTTTTTTACAACACACTTTTTTTTATGTTGGATAGTTTTATTTTATTTTATCTTATTATATAGATAGAGAGAGTATATATAAATTATTATCATTCATTTATGAATAGCTGCAACAACATTCAATTATTTCTTAATCAAACAAAAAATATCTCTCACCTGCGTGAAGTTTAAATCCGGATACATGGAAACATTTCCTTTCTGAAGGCTGTTTGAAGTGATATAATTTTTCGGCATAAACGTGATAGTTGCTCTTGTCAATATTAAAGCTTTCAATAAAATACATAAAATTGTTCCAAATATAATTTGCATTTTTTATAAATGTTTGCACTCGATCAGTTCCCGTTGAATTCTTAGTTTTTTCTTCTCACTCTATTATTTCTAATGTGCTAACCGAATTGATATTAATTCATACATATATAATTATTCGTACGATTGTGTTATTACGTATGCTTTTTTAAAATCCACCATTCGTACACAATTATATACGTTTTTTGTAATATTCATATGATAAAGTTTGAATCAGGTATACAAGCGGGTAGTGTTTTTGGCTAATAGCGAGCACAATAATGATAACTGACTCTCGAATGATCAATTTGATCATGTGTTGCCATGACGTCTTATTAACTGCATTCCGTTTGTAATTTTTTTTTCTCTCCGGTGCGTTACTCGGCGTTAAAAAGAATTAAAATCTTTAAAAATTGTTTGACAACAAAGAAAAATTGTTTGTGTATCTTCTCTTTGGCATAGGAGAGAGGCGTTTATTGAATAAAAGATATTCTGATTATAATGAAAATAATAATGGATTTAAAAAAGTGATTTATACGTTTTTTTTTTTGTGATATTCATATAATTCATATAATGTAGTTTGAATATTTCGACTCGTTATCTTAACGGCTCAATAAGAAGAAATTGTCTATATTGTTTTGGGATTGTCGCAATAATTACGGAAAAATTAATAAAGAAGATCGGCCATCTGCGTGAATAGAAGACGAGAGTAGTCCCACTGTAATCCGATACTAGTCGCGCCGCGAAAGCGGCTGGCGATATATCAGTATATCGCGCCGAAAATTGACCCGTCCTTTAGGCGAGGCAATGATGCGCTATCATTTCCACACCACCTTGGTAGATAGCATGGTGCGCTTTTTTATAGTGGTTTCCCCCATGGCCTATTCCACTCTCATTTGAAAAATACCATTACTGTACAGCTGAATACATCGTAAATGTAAAAATTAATGGTGACAGTACCTTTATAAAAATTGATCCGTGATTGAAAATCCTTCGATAAATATTCCACGTTGATAATGCGATGATAAATGCTTCAACTTTTCTTCATCTCGTACAAGACGCACTGCTGAACCGATTATCCCGAGTATTATGCACGACACCGTTTCACATAATTATTGCACAACACGTAAAATTGTACGGTCACTTGGTTTTCGTGCACGCCCGAGAATGATTCCATGTAAATTGCGGCACGATAAGTATTTTCTCTCGTTAGGCCGTATGCCATAATATATCCCTGTTCCTGCAGTATACATCATTTTCACTGTTAATTTACTACGCAAACACAAGATTTTTATTAAAACGTCTTAGCTCTCGCACGCTGTTATCACACTGCGTACACCGGCAGCACGTAACTCACAGCTGAGCGGACAACCATAGTGCGCAGGCGTCGAACTCACACGTACGCTTTACTCACATGTCCGCTCAGCTGTCAGCTGTGTTGCGCTGCCGGCGTACGCAGTGTGATAACAGTGTGCGAGAGCAAGACGTTTTAATAAAAATCTTGTGTTTGGAGAAAAACAGGAAATGAGGATATCTGCAGGAATATACGGATATGATTGTGGCATACGGACTAGCGGAAATACTTATCATGCGGCCGCAATTTACATGGAATCATTTCCCAGGCGTTAACGAAAATCAAGTGGCCGTACAATTTTATGTGTTGTGCAATAATTATGTGAAACTGCGTGTCGTGCATAATATCAGGATAATCGGTCCAGCAGTGCGCTTTCGTACGAGATGAAGAAAGGATTCGTGAAGCATTTATCATCGTATCATTATCAACGTGTAATACATTTTATCGAAGGATTTTCAATCACGGATTAATTTTTTGTGTAGCTGTCACCATTAATTTTTTACATTTACGATGTATTCAGCGTATAGTAATGGCATTTTGAATAATTTCCAAATTGAAAGTGGAATAGGCCTATGGGGGAAACCACTATAAAAAAAGCGCACCATGCTATCTACCGCAAGGTGGTGGGAAATGATAGCGCATCATTTTCCGCCGCTAAAAGGACGGGTTATTTTTCGGCGCGATATTGCGATATATCGTATCATGTCTGAGCGACCCGCCCACCGCTTCGCGGCGCGACTAGTATCGGATTACTGTGGGACGACTCTCGTCGCCGCGCGCTTCTATTCACGCAGATTGGCCGATCTTCTTTATTTAATTTTTCCGTAATTATTGCGACAATCCCAAAACAATATAGATAATTTTTTCTTAATTTGAGCCAATCTACTTATTTTTTTCGTTAAGGTCGAAAATCGACGGACACCCTGTATAACGCGGTAGCGTTTTCTACACTAGTATAAATAAATACAAATTTACAATAGCATATAAATAACTAAAATAAATAAAATAAATGTTTTAATTATTATTATCATTCTTTGCATTGAATAATCTTATAATATAATAACGTATATAATATAATTTTATTTAATATTAACTTAATACAATATTCTTCATATAATATAATATAGTATAAAAACTTGTAATATTAATTACTTTATTATTTTAATTATACTATTGTAATTTTATATACAGCAATCTTTATATGCATCAGTGTGCATTAGTGCAATTCAATCAAATTCTCTCTTTCTCCCGCTATAAATCATCAATTACTTTATTTCTAAAAAAGTGTTATAAACACTTGATTATGTGAAATATAATTGAAAATAATTCTGTGATGCTTTGGTCTTCTTTTGTGGCATATATCCAGTCCATTTATATATTAAATGATATATAATATTTTTATTTTCAAAAATATCTTTATATTATTAAAGAAACATTCAGCATAGAATGATTTAAACAAGTATTTATATAATGGTCTCCTTTTAAATTCATGTATAATAACAGACATATTTTCAAATATTTTATAAATTTATAAAAATTCATTCCCTCCAACAATGATATATGTACGTACAAAAATTTATATGTATAGTTTGAAATAGGAGAAAGCTTCAAAACATAATATAAGAAAAGTTTGGAAAGAAAATTACATTGTGTCTTAATTTTTGAATTTACAAAATAATTAATGCTACATTAAAAAGTGCTGATCTCTTATATAATATAAAATACAAAAACACATGTTAAATGTCTAATAAATATCGTAAGAAACAAACATTACAATATTAATACATGCATATCCATCTACAATTTATTCTTCATTAACTAAAAGTTATGTATATCAGTCACATAATATAAATATAATATTTACTAGATTCAATAAATCTTTTCTGTGTCACTTCTAGAACTATAATGTTTTCGAGACAAATTTGATGTATTAATTTCCTTGCATTGCAACAGCACAGCGTTAATAGTAAGTTGAAGTTAACCTTTTAACTACGGCATTGTCAATAGACGATTAAACGTTTTGCGGCTGTCGTCAATAAGTTACTTGAAGATATGCTATGATGCGAAGATTGTATTAACAATTCCACCCAGGTACGCACACGTTATTTTAACATTCCAAACTGATCATTTTTGGTCATATATCGTTAAAATGTCTGATTTGTTACATGACTTTATATTGACGTCTTGATATAAAATTATTTTGACGTCATTTTTCAGTCGTTACATATTATGAATTAACGATTATTTTATAATTAATGTTATTAGTTAGTGGATCGATCCCATAAAAAAATCTTCTAAAATTTTTTAAATAGCATTTATATATAATAGCTTTCGCGATCAGACAATTATTTACTTTAACAATTATTAAAGTAAATTTAACTGTAAAACTTGTAATCGCTAGTTCATTTGTTTACTGCTATGATCGTTATCTCTCTCGTATTTAATTTAGTCATAAGAATTAATAAAATTTGCAAAGAGTGACAGATAAAATTAGAAATATTATTTCGATTTAATTTTTGATAATTTCAATAAGAGGCTTCAGATATTAAATCGATCATATAAGTCGGACAAATAAATGTCTGGCTACTTAATGAAAATTATTTGTTCATTATCTCTTTAAAATAACAGGTTCAATATACATGTGCAATAACCTAAATATAAAATAAAATTTTTAATATAATAAATATTTAGTAAATATAAATAAAATTTTTAATTTTATATATATATTTTTATATAATTTATATATATATATATATATATATATTATATATTTTTATATATTTATTTATATTCATACATATTTATTTATTTTTATATTTATATTATATTTATGAAATAGATAGAAAGATGAATTGTAATTAATAAGTATTTAATATTACTGGCAATAACGAAAGAAATATTACTGACATATTACTAATTGAAATAGTCATAATTATTAACTGATTCTTTCAATAAAATATCACTGATTTACAGTGCTGTACTTACAACTGCTTTAATCAGTGACTATTTCTGTTTTTTAGTGATAATACAGTGATTTAGTTCTAGAGAGTGCTTTATTCGATAACATTTATTATTAAATCAAGCGACGCTATAGTGTTGTGACGTACATAAAAAGTACATAAAAAACTGAAAATAACTGGATCCGAGCATTGAGAGTCACTGTCTTCGACGCGGAATTTTATCGCTGTCCCACTCATCAGATAATATTCCTAAATATTGTTAATTAAATATAAAGAATTGTCAAATAAGAGAATGAAGATTTCATGTGATAAATCAACGATTAAATATTAGCTTCACAAAATTTAACGAACACAAAATTTTACTTTCGATATTATAGAATCGCGAGTTTATTATTATAAATTTAATAATTTATTTTTCAGTTATATTTACATTTACGAATTTTTTTTCGTATCGGAAAATATAAATAAATTAATAAATACCGTTGCGAAAACATCGTGTTTTTTCCCACGTTTTTATACGAAATTGTCGTTTTAATAAAAGAGTTATCATTGTTCCTTTCCTTAAATAAACGTTAGTGAAAGTTGCATGGCTCATACCGCCGAGGAGTCGAAACGATTTTCATCATGAAGAATTATTTCTCACTAGTCCTTGTGAGATCCACTCACGTCATCTAGTTCGGTGCCCTGTTAGAAATTGGAAATTTTTATTGTAAGATTGAAGGAATTAATTCCAGGTTTTCCTGGCAATTTCTGAGAGCAATGATTTTGATAGTAATTCAACGATGAACGTATACGCTACTTTAAAGTCGAATTAATAATAAATAATATATATTTAGATGAAAGAAATGTATCTTTTCTTTTCTTTGTTAAAAATGTTCTATCATTATTAGGATTGATATTATTATTGTTTAATGCTAGAAAGATTTATTAGATTAAATATGGATATAGCGTGTATAAATTTTTTTTTTTAAGTAATGTCATATTGTAATTAATTTGTATAAATTCTTTGATAAAAATGATTACTAATATATTTTTAATTAATATAATTTGTTTATTTTGAAAATTATTTCTAGGTGGTGGAGATATTAACATTAATTTTTAGTTTCTTTTAAGAAACTATTTGCAAGTATTCCAGCAGACATCTATCATCATTTTGAAATATTAGTTTTTAGGCACATACCATTTTATATATATGTATAATAAAATACATGCACAAATTCACGTATCCAAAATATTTTTATAATATATAAGCGAAATTATACATGAACGTTATTTAAAATGTGTGAATACTTAAAAATTTTTGAGATAAATCGAATGGGTACCTCTATATCAGTAAGATATTGATTAAAAAAAATTATTAATTTAAACATTATAATAATAAGAATCTAGAGAATTAATCCAGAATTAATTCTTTAAAATTATTTGATTTATTTTATTTTGTACAATTCGAATTGAAATATTTTTAAATCTTGCTGATATCGGGTTTGATTCGTCTCGCGCGCGGGAATGGTACTCCAAATTATATGTGTTCACACATTTAACACAAACTCCAATAATGTGCATGTATTTTATTATTTATAAATATAATCGTTCGTAATCACATTTCAATAACAAAGGTATCCATTTAAACAAAGGTATATCCATTTAATTTTCAATAAAGAAATATATTTCTTAGTAATGAAAGAACATGTTTTCTGACGTGAATATCAATTTCGTGAATTGAAAATAATGACGTGTTTGCCAAAATATCTTCGTCTGCCATCATTTGGTAATAATTTGTGGTAATAATAATATCGCACGCGTGTCTATTGATTGTTTCGATTATTATATTATAAAAATTATCCGTATCTCGCAGTCTAATATTCCGATTATTGTCGATTTATTTATTCGTCGTGTTTTTTTTGCGAATTTTAAATCACTTTTTATTTCGTTTATTTAGTTCACGATTTATTTAGTAATTTAAATGATGATTTTGATGTTTATTCTATCTTTTCATTTTGAATATTTCCTTTGATAATCTATACAAAAATGCACCAGTGATGCAAATATTTCTTTTACAATCAAAGAAACAATCAATAATTTTATTAATGACTCCTTTGATCACGATTATTTATATTATATATAACTTATTAAATTCTATTATTGCATATCTATTATTAATAATAATTGTCGCGTAATTAATCTTCACTGATAAGTTTAGACTATGTAAAAATTTTTAATAAATTTTATATTATACGTATATTTTGGACATTTTCGTGTAATTATTTCATGTAATGAATTAATTTGTATTAAATTTAGAATTACATGTTATATTAAATTTGTATTATATTTTATAATATGTATTCAGCATAAAAATATTATGCATAAAAATATTATATTAAGCATAAAAATATTATGGTGGTATGAAAATTATAATATATAAAAATAATGTTAGCTGTATTAAAATGGAACATGAATTCTTTATATTTTACATAAAGGAAAAGACTTAAAATATTTTGTAACATCTATATTTTTCAGATCTTAATTATAAAATCTTTAGAAGAATCAGTAATTATTTGATAAATAAGATATTTGATAAATTTTATACATGTATTAATAATTAAAATTTAAATAATTTAAAAAATGATTAATAAATGTCAAAGAAAGTTTACTGCTAATTAAGATTTATAGAGATACAGTAAAAAATGTTTTTATTCCACAGCAGGCATTTTGTAAATAAAAATATATAAATATAGCAATAAATATAGAAAAATATTTATTTCATCTTTGAACATTACATTGGAAGATTACAATATCTTTCGCGATTGAATAATTTATTTACTATCAATTTATATACATAAGTGTCATCGAACTTTATTGTGTGTAAATATTACACATTAGCTTCATTAAATATAGTTAGTGGAGATAGAGCAATAAATTTAGTTCATTTTTACAACTGCATACATTTGTAATCAATAATTTGAATATATAGTAAGTCATTAAATATAAAGATATAATATATATATATATATATATATATGTATATATGTATATACTTATCCCGAATGATGTAAAAATTTATACATGATAACTGTTAGAAATTCAAAAATTCAAAAATAATTATATTATTATATTTATATATTCACAACTAATTATAGAGAATATTATTCGCGTTTTTCTTTCGTTCATAAATTTTAATCAATTTGTAATTATCGGCCATATATAATGTTGAAAATTAATTATACTTCCATATTGAAAAAAATATTGCTACATATACATATATATATAATCGTAATCAATTAAATTTCGCTTTGATTATTCAAAAACACAAATTAGATATTTCATTACACATATTATGTTGATGTACAATCATGAAAATGGATGTGATATTTTTTTAATAATCAAGATTTTATGGAAGATAAAATTAAAAAAATTTCTTTTATCTTTATTGATAAATCTAATATAAAGATTAAATCTGAAAATAACAAAATCAACGTAGAAATATTCTAAAAATATTTTTCCTACATTAAATTTTTTTCGGATCGTTCGGAAAAGAAGATAAACATTAATTTAATTAAATCAGCTAAATAGTATCGACTGGACTCAGTAAGGCATCTTCTATGTTCGTTCTTAATGCTATAATATTTTTCAAACAAAATTTGAAGTTTGGTCTAGCATCCGCTGCACTCCAGCAACGTAGCATCAACTAGTACAATATTGACAGACAGTTAAAGTCATCGGCAACCTGCCTCCAGCACATACATAATTTATCACTTCTTTATTAGTCTTGCCAGTATAAGATTGCTCAGCCAACGATGTAATTTCCCACATTAAAACAAATGACTAAACATCGCTTTGAGAAGTAAATATATCAATCATCAAAGATTCGAGTGCCATCCAACGAACAGGAAACAAACCTTCTTCTTTCTAAAAACATGATTATAACAAAAAATTTAATCTTCTGGATCAAATTGTTCATTTTTACAATATGTGCAAAATGAAAAACATACATTTATCTTTTGCTATATATATATATATATATATATAATAACTATTTATATTTCATATTACTTGAAGAAATAATGCACGATACTATTATGATGAAAAATTGGAAAGCATTTTAAAGTGAATTCATTTTTTAATCATTAACCTTTTTAAGAATTGTATTTACCATGCGATAATAATTATCCCTGTAGATATTCTAGCTAGTCCAAAATCTCCAATTTTGATAATACGATTCTCGCGATTTCTCGAAAATACTAAACAATTGCGACACGCTAGATCTCTTTGTTGTCTCATCTAAATTTTATATTACTTGTAATCTTTTATAAAAATTTAAGTAATTTATATCTCTATTAGAAAATACATATCTGTTTTGTTGATTCAGAAATTAATTTGAAACGTTGCTTGAAAAAATTAACTTTTACCATTCCGAATTTGCCGCTACCAATACGTTTTGTAAATGTAATTTGTTTACGTGCAATTTTAGTTATCGCACATTTATCTGAATTAAAAGATAACATAGGATTGAATTCAGTGTTTCGATATGATACTACATATATCGAATAACCAATTCTGTATCGGTTATTATTGAAGACAGAAATTGTTCATTATTACTTCTGCTTGACGATACGCTGTTATAAAAATTTAAAATTTATGTAATATTATGTATTATAAATTTTTTTATTTTTTTAGTAAATTTATTCGTTTAATTTTATAATTTTATATAAGTAAACTATTTTTAGTAAATTTTTAGATATTATATCAAATATATATGTATAATCTACAATTCAAGTCGATACCAAATATATTTACAACGATAAAAGTAGCAGAGGCAGATTATAGTACTAATTATAACGACAAGACCTAACATCAATAATAAGTAATATTTTTTTACTCCCGACTGCTGCCAACCTACGGTTGTTGCTATTCCAGGAGAAGGAGAAATATCTATATTAAACAAAAATATAATTTTAATATTCTTGTGTGTGCATGTTTTTACAAATTTATTTTTACTTATAAGTTTATTATAAAAATTTAACTTTTTTAAATTTTAGACCTATTCATATTTGAAAAAATTAGCACATAATATTATAATATCTATGCAGCACAGAATGTTACAACTACTTTGCAACAATATTGCAGTTATACAAATTGCAATGCAACATTACGCAAACATTAGAAGAAGTAGAAATATAAATTAACAAAGTATGAATTAGATATTAGCAATATGATATTTATATTTTGAAAGCATTGGAAAACTATAACACTCTTTAATTTATCTATAAAAATAATATAATGATATATTTTTTTTGTATTTGTATATATGAGATGAATTTTACTTTTTTGCAGAAGTCAAACAAATTAATGACACAGAAATAATATCAGTCGAGTAAATATAATTCTAAGCTAAAGATAAGCATTGCTATTTTTTAGTAAAATATAGATAACATTTTATATCAATGTTACATTATATTTGATATATTTTCACTTCATGTAGGAATACGATATTAATCTTCAAGGATAATATATCTTTTTATTATATTAAGAATAGATACTATTATATCTATTATTATATTTTTCTGCATTTTTATGTATTTTTCACATGCAAATATATATAATTATAACGAATTTTTAAAATTTTTAAATAAAAAGATAATTAGTAATGTTTAATTAACTAATTTCTATAACTAATATTTATATGTGTATAAAGTATCCATTGTAAGAGTATATAGAACATTTAAAATAAAAAAAGTGATTTGTAAGAGTGATAAGTAAGAGTTTAAAGTAATTTTGTATAAAAATATAATGTTTTTTAATGTTTTTAATTATTATTGTTGGATTTTTATCTATTCTGTGGTCTAAAACCACTTCTAATTTTAAAAAAATTAGTAATTATATAATAATGTTCTATGTTATATGATTACGTTTAAATATAATTTTGCAATATATTATCTCAGATATGATTATTTTAGGTTTATTATTACGTTTATATTATTACGTAACCATAATAATAAAAGTTTATAAACGTAATAAATTATATGCATTATAGAAACATTGCAGAAATATAAATTAATAAAATATCAGTTAGATTAGCAATATGATATTTATATTTTAGAAACATTTTAAAATTATAACACTCTTTAATTTTTTCGCACCTTCCAATTGCGTAGCCCAATTTTTAGAGTTCAAAAAATGTTTCCTATTTTTTTGAACTAATATTTTATACGTAATATTATTAAATGGATGCAATGGATGCATTGCAATCTTTTAAATATGTTATACTGCAATGTTGTTATAATATATATTTCAATATAAAAAGTGAACATCTTAATGTCACATCTTACAACTTTAATAACTCAGCAGAGTTTCGCAATCGATTTGCAATATTGCAATGTTTCAATAAAATATTCTTCAATATTCTGCAACCTTATTGTGCTGTATGGATATTTTCATTTGCTTACCACGTTTGCTACCACCTGTTGAAAAAAAAACTTTCATCAGCTGGCCATTAAAAGTTTCCATATTCGAAGTATCTCAATATCAAGCGAAACTTGTATAAAGTTCCCGATTGCAAATTTTCGATATGGTATATTACTTCTTTGTTATAATTTATTTTAACATAATTCGTTGTTTGCCACTTTTCTATTGAAATGTTTTTGTATTCTAATTTAGAAAGGATTGTCAAATTGATGTTTGAGATCCGCGAAATGTTTATGCTATTTATGTTGGCCCCGCTCAAAGTAATATCGTTTGGTTCTGAGTATATGTCAACGATCTTGCGCAAACTCTCGTTGTAGAAATCGCTGAAATTAGTTGGATACACACGTACGTATATCAAGTAACCTTGTATTGGTAGCGACAAGTTAATCTTTATGAAAAGTCTACCGTCTGCCACACGTTTCGGCATATTGATAAATTGTTTGCTCTTTTGTTGCGTGGCGTTCATTAACTTGCAATGCACTTCATAGGTCACGGCCACGCAGTTCGTTTTCTTGGGTGGCATCCAATAAACTACTGCTATAGTAGGCGTCAAAGCTAAAACACTTATGTTTTCTGGTGCATTAAGCTTGCCCGAATTAGTTTTTATTGATATCACATTTGAATTAAATAGATTTATTGATAATTGATCAAAGTAAAAATTGCTTAAAGTAAACTTCAAACTTGTACTCCGTAAGTGATGTTAAGTTTTGAATCTCGTAATATCGTTCGCATGTCAGCACATTGAATTTTTCAGGTTTGTTGAGATTGTTGTCTAAATAGTTGTCAAAACTTACGGAGATAGTATATATAGTAGTTCGTCAATTATATTTTTTATATCCATTTTTTACAACCGGCTTCGGAAGATTTACAATGATGCTGTTTGTCGTTACAGTTACATTCTCAAAATTATAAACTTTTTCGTCAGGTGCCAGACATCTTATTGGAGGGTATGATTGTAAAGATTTATCAAAAGCGTAAATTGTAAAATACTTTTTTTCATTTCGGTCTATTTTTATTATCTTTTCAACATATTTGTCTGCATTTACACTATCGAGACTTGCATATTTCTTTTTCCAAAACGTAGAGATAGAAAACCGTAGAGATAGTATAATTATGTGCTAAAATGTAAACATATGTTTTGTCAATCGTTATAGATTGAAATGTTATTTTATTACTTATGTTATTCTGTAAAATCGTATTGCACATAGAAACGTTAATGTCTGTCACAATTACTTGATTATCAGTTAACCAGTAAATTAATGGCTTCTCATTATTCATGTCATCAATTATGATATACAGAACATAAGTATCTGCAGTAAACTGGAAGTGAGCAAAAATATGCAATAGACGAATTTATCTGAATTTGCTTATTTTTCCATCGAGATGATATTTTATCATATCGTATTGCATATTTATTGAATTGAACAATATGCCATATACAAGTCTAAAAAGTATATAATTATTTTGCTCATTATAAAAACTTTAACAAAAATAAAAAGTTATATGTAATAAAAAATTTGACATTGTTATAATTATATTATAATTTATTTTTTTTAACTTATGATCTTATAATTATAAAACCACGTAAAATTATAGAAAAATTACAAATTTGCATAAATTTTTAATAGAAAATTATTATTTTTTTTGGTGGCAAACATACCCCTTAGACGGTAATATATTCATATAAAGACCATCTTTTGCTTCCAAAATCTTATCAAATTTAATTATGCCACTTTCCCACATTGTTAAGTCGAACTTTACAATATATCTTGAGTCTTCATAGTTACTTGTAAAATATAGATTTCTTGCTACCCAGTCAATCCAGAGACCATATATATTTTTATCAAATCTAGCCATTTTTGTGATATTATTTCCATTAATCTCGAATGTCATTAGATCCTTTCCATTATGCCAATAAATTCTATGTTCTTGTATCGAGTAAGTGATGCTATCAAATGCACTGTATGAACTGAAAAAAGAGCCAACTACAATTGTATAATAAAAAAATTATAATTGAGATTTCTATTTTTATAGTTATTACTAAAATGTTCATAATAATAAACTTGTGCATAGCAATAATAACTTTAACTTTAATAGTTTAAAAATAATTTGATAATTATAACTATTTTTTTATTAGTATACGTACTATTTTTGTCTCAATACGAATTCAGTAATGTTGTTTGTATCCAGGTCCCATATTTGAAACCCGTTTGAATTAATAATTTAGGTATTGGATTTTCATGTATAGTTGACACATTGATTTCCGTGTAAGGACCAGCAACAACTTTAGTATGCGCACGTACTCGGAAATAATATGTCGTGTTAGGTTTTAGATTGTGCACCATGTGCTTCAATTTTGTAGTTGTGATATTCTTATCGTCACAGATTTGAATCTCTTGTAAGTTTTCGATAAAACAATTCACTGTGTATCCTTGTATTGCTTCATCGGTAAAGGTAGTTGATTCTGTAAAAGAAACAATAATTCAATCTTTTTATATTTATTAAAATTATAACAGAATTAACTTTCTTATGTCGTTGAATTTAAAGAAAAGAAAAAAATGTAAGAATACAAACTGAGAATTTAGATTTTTTCCTAATGTCACAGAAATATTGCTTTTTGTGATTTGATTGTCGAATTGTACAAATGCTCTGAGAGATGTTGGCTGGCACAAACTGCTTTCTAAAGATTTTAATATCGTACATTAACATAATTATATATAAAATTAATATATAATAGTTAAGTGAATTATCTCAGAAAAAATAATTTAATGTGAAAATAAAGAAAAGAAAAAAAAATAAATGTATATTATAAAATTAGTACAGTATTGATCTTTAAAAAAATGAAATAATATAAAAAAATTTTCCGTCATTTAAGACTTAGAAAATAATTGTTAATCCTTAGCAAAAATCAATAAATAACTTTTAATAAAATGATAAGTCATACTCTTCGAAAAATTCCTATTGCTCAAAAAATCAGAAGTATAATATTTGAGATTGCTTTAAACCAAAATAGCAAATTAATAAAATATATATTGATTTTATTTTAAATCATGAAAATTTTTACAATATTATGTTTATATTATAATTTTCACAATATTATTTTTACAATATTATGATTTTCTATTTGATTTTAGTGAAGAAGATTAAATAAATCGTAGGTGTAGTGAACGGCAAGGGGACTCACATTAAAAAAGCCACCCCGATTTTACGGAAACATAGTGAGAGGCGAAGGGACTCACGTTAAAAAGCACTCCGATAAGGAGTTTAAAACCGTACTGCAACTTCCACGTGATAAACTCTGGAAACTATAAAAATTAAAAGTACACATAAAAAGTATTGTAGGCTAATTGCAGACGTACATATGTGCTATTAAAGTCACATTGAACACCCGCAACGCGGAATGGCACTGCACTGTGCTTAAGCCGGAGTGACGCGACGCTTACGATTTTCGTATTTTTAACTATGTTCCACCATTTTAAAAAATTTGAAAAAATGTATGTTATAGTGGACACTTAAGAGAAATTTTCGTAAAAATTTCAAAATGGTACCTCTAAAATATCACCCTCAAAAAAATATTCAAAAATTCAAAATTTTTTTTTGGTATTTTTTGTGAAACATTTTGGAAATTTTTTTGTCAATTAGTTTTATTCGTCTACATAACATATATTTTTTCATCAAAATCGGTCAAGTGGTTTTCGAGAAAACTACATTTTTTGATTTTACTTTTTCCTTCCATAACTCCTAAAAAAATGAATTTTTTAAAATAATATTTGGTAAAAAGTTTTATCATATTGGTACTAACTTGTGACATTAATGTCAGCTCTGTATGATCAAGGGCAGATTTTATATGCTTACTCCGCTAGGCCCTTTATAACGAGCACGAGGCATATACATTGTATATACCAAGATATACAATAGATTCTCATTTTTGAGAATTTATAAACCCTTTGAGAGATGAGAAAATATCGCGGCGAAGTCGCTGAATCGGCAAGCGAAAGACTTGGATTCGATTCCCGATTCAGCGACTTCGCCCCGATATTTTTCTTGTCTACATCTCTTCAGGGGGAGTAAAGAGGGTTTATAGAATTCTCAAAAATGAGAACTATGAGAATCTATCTTGGTAAATGCACTAAGTAAAACATATGCATATGCCTCGTGCGTTTAAATTTTCGCGATCAATTAATCTTTAAGAAAAATTTACGCATTACTATACGCGGTGGCTCTTAGTTTCTTATCGTGTTGTTTATGTATATCAAATAGATATTATAATATAAATATAATATTTATTAGATTCAATAAATCTCTTCTACGTCACTTCTTAGAACTATAATATTTGATGTTTGATTTAATTTCGATGCATTGCAACAACATAGCGTTAATATTAAGTGGACAGTTAACCCTTTAGCTATTGCAATGTCAATACATGATTAAACATTTTATAAAAACATGGCTGTCGTCAATAAGTGACTTTAAGATATGCTATCCCATACAGCATGCATCCAAAGATGTCCAGAAGGAATCCAAAAGATATTTTGGACTATTAGATATCTTCGGGATATCCTGTTAATGTCTTTTGGACATTAACAAGATTACGTAGGATACTAAATGGCATGATGCGAAGATTGTTTATTGACAATTCCATTAGTTCTTTACGTTACCTTTGTGTTATCTTGAGTCTACAATTATTTTATTCATCAAATGCATTAAAATGATAAGCATTTTATAAAATATTACTATCTATATACAAATATTAATTAATATTACTTATTAATAATACTTTATTTTCAATGATGATTGCGGTGGCGATGAACGATGGGGGTGGAACGAAATATAACTTCCCACACAGCACATTATATTAAAGGATAACGAAAGGTGTCTTTTTAAGTTATCTTTTGACAAAACGAAAAGATATCTATAAAAATATCTTTTCGTTTTGTCGAAAAAGATGACATAAAAAGAAACATAATACTATGTGGCACGTGTTTCTTCGCTTGCCACTATGCGGCGAGCGCAGAAACTTCTTAATTCTTCTCGTATTTAATATTTATCACGAAATGCATATAAAGAATTAGTAATTAATACAAGATCTGAAACATATTTTTGCTTTTACGAGCAGTAATGCCAGAAAGAGGAGTAATACCTGCTCGCACGCATCAATCAGAGAGAGCCACATACTTATTTC